>LFYR01000685.1:172869-192194 GCA_001185155.1 Zostera marina | reverse complement strand
CTCTAAGGTTTTGCCATTACCTTTAGGCGAGTGAATTCCGGCAGTTGGTCGGGACTGGACTAGCCCTTGTTTGGGTGAACCAGTATAAATCTCTTGTGTTGTTCTCTGTTAATTATAGTTTTATCTTTTATCTAAAAACAACACTTAATTAAAAAGATCCCTCTTTCAGTTATCTGGTCAAATACAGAGGTTGACTACTTTACGCAGATCCCTCATCCAGTTATCTGGTCAACCATCTGAGGTTATATTCATTGCTTTATTCATATTTGTTCAAGCATTTACTTATCATATATATATCCAGTTATCTGGTCATCTACTTGTTCATCAATATATCCAGTTATCTGGTCATTTACTTGCTTATCATATATCCAGTTATCTGGTCATTTACTCTATAATATAACTTGTGTTTATAATATAACTTAGTATTCATATACTATAGTTGTTTATAAAACACCATCTGAAAAGTTGACTACGTATTTATATATTGTAGTAAACTTAAAGAGCAAAAGGCAAGTCCAATATATAATATTATAAGATATAATATTATATTCTTTAAAATTATATAATAGTATTATATTGCTAACAATATTATACTATTATTATTATACAACCATTTGTGTACTTAAGTGTGTGCAGGTAATTCCGCTATTAACTTGCATTAATCGAAAAGAGGCTATTATCCCCCCTTATAGCCTCGGATCTCGATCCAACAGAAGCGACTATACACACACGTTTAGCCCGGTAGTAAAGGCGAATTCAGTTCGACTGGTACTGACCGTAGCAATTTCCAAAGATTGGGCTCTTAGGCAAATCGATGTATCCAATGCGTTTCTTCACGGAATGTTAGATGAACGGATTATAGTAACCCAGCCAGTCGGTTTCGAGGACCCAAAGCATCCAGATAAAGTCTGTCTTCTTCAAAAATCTCTTTACGGGTTAAAACAATCCCCACGTATGTGGTATAGACGGCTTCGTGATTTCTTGGTGTCAATTAACTTCAAGGAAAGCTATTATGACCCGTCATTGTTCCTATGGTTCGAAGGTGAGAACACGGTATTTTTATTTGCGTATGTAGATGATATCGTGATAACAGGTTCGTCTAAAGATCTAATAGACGGAGTGATAGAAAAATTGGGCAAAGAGTTTGCAATTAGAGAGCTGGGAGAACTGTCATTCTTTCTCGGCATACAGGTCCGTCGAAGCAAAGATACGTTATTCTTATCACAACAACAATATCTAGTGAATCTACTATCAAGTTGTGAATTGGTCAACCTCAAACCTTCTTCAACTCCAATGACGGCACAACAGGATTTGTTCTCAGATGAGAAGCCAATACTCGAAGTCACAGAATATCGGAGGATCATCGGGTCACTTCAATATCTTACGTTAACTAGACCTGACATTCAATATGCAGTAAATAAACTTGCACAATTCATGTGCTCACCGAAACCACTTCATTGGACGGCGTTAAAGAAGATATTGAGATACTTATCAGGATCACAATCAATGGGCATTACTCTATCCAAAGTCGTAGAATTTAAACTAACAGGATTCTGCGACGCCGATTGGGGAGGAGATACGGTGGATCGAAAGAGCCAAACTGGGATTCTAATCTATCTCGGAAACACATTAGTAAACTGGTCGTCACGAAAACAAGTAACGGTAGCACGATCCAGCACAGAAGCAGAATATCGTGCAATCGCTACAACCGTGGAGGAACTTGAATCGGTCAAATCACTTCTAACAGAGTTGAGGGTCAACATTCAGAAACCGATGAAACTTCTAAGTGACAATCAGAGAGCCACGTTTGTCGCCAATAACTCGATTTGCCACACGAAACTTCGACATGTTGCGATGGATTTACATTTCGTTCGAGAGAAAACGGACAAAGGAGACTTGAAGGTAGAGCACATTCCAGGCGCAAAACAAAGGGCAGACATCTTAACAAAGGCACTTAAACCCAAGGCATTTCTGGACCATAGGTTCAACCTCGTCAGAGACCCTCCGCCGGGTTGAGGGGGGCGTGTTAATATAATAAACTGATTGACGTTAATATAATAAACTGATTATCAATCAGTTAAAGAATGGTTAGTTACTTTAGTTAGTTGAGTAGATTTACACCATTGTAAACACTATATAAAGGGCCATAGAGCCAATAATAAAATCATCAGTTGTTGGCATTCCTCCATCTCCGGTGAACTCTCCGATCTACTTTCGATAGCAACAGTAAGCGAATACCCTAGACGGGTTTTATAGACAGGACTGCATAATCCACAAGGTACAATAAAGGAGATGGGTGGGCACCGAGGATTCGTGGGACCTCTCTCACGAGAGAGAGAGAGAGAGAGAGTACTGTTGGTAGGTACCATGACCTAGTCATTTGGCCATGAACCGAACAGGTTGATCCACGGGCCCAAGAAAATCATGAGTCAGAAGGTCCAACTCGTGGGATAATATAAATACCTCGAAAATTTGTTGAAAAAAGAAACTTTTTGACCAATTGTATTGTTACACTTGTAATAAAAAGAAAAAAATATTGAGAAAAACTTTACTCAAATGAAAATATGTAAACCAGAGAGAAAATTATTTACTTCTCACCCACATCATTAGGTTTCAAGCTTTTTACTTGTTACGTTTATATATACATAGTGCATCGACCATTAATATATATATATATAAAAGTAAAACCAAGAAAGCCATTGAGAACCAAATGCTTTCTTTGCCTTTTCTTAATCTTTCAACATCATCAACCTGCAATGTGTGGGTGTAAATGGGTGTATAAGATTAAAACTAAAAAAGATAGTTCAATAAACAGGTATGAAGCTAGATTAATAGCTAAAAGCTATAATCACCAAGAGAGAGTAGATTAATTTATACTTCTACTTATAGTCATGTAGTTAAAATGACAACAATAAAAACAAGGAAAATTGTTAAAACTAACCACTTAAGGTTGCTTAGGAGTTAAAACTACCTACTTATAATTTTTATGACCATTTTACCCTTGATTTTTTTTAAAATTTTCTTTGATATGTCATTGTCGGGCATAAAATGTACCCACCCATCGTCCTCCCACCTCTCATACTTCTATTCTATACGTCGTCCTTCCTACTCCATATTCTCCTTCATTTCTTTAGAGATAGCAGGTACTGGAGCTCGCCTAACCATTCCCAGTACCTGGATGATTTACAGGATTGGGTGTTCCAACTCTAGATAAAGATAATTTACTTCCTGATGAAACTGTGTTGAGTGCTCATGGAGAGCTTGTTCCCTGAGATCCTGGCCGGGCCATTGGCATGCCACGGCTTATTTCAATGCCATTTCCACCATTTGAAGTACGATTCCACGACACCCAAGTTGAATCCCTAAATTCCACCGCCTTGATTCCCTATGCACGTATTTTTTGTTCTTAGAATCCCTAAAATCCTCGTTCAACACCCAACACCGGGTATTTGGGTAATATTTCAATATGTTAATTAGTGGGTCATTGTAACGGGTAAACGGGTATGGGTACAACCCGCACAATTTACTAATGAAGGACAAATTAGAAATATTTACAACCTAACACCTAGGCTTGGTAGGTAGTTTTGACCATCAAGCCATCTTAGGTGACTAGTTTCAACACTTACCCTAAAAACAATTATCTTGTCGTATTAGGTAAAAATAAGTCTTGTAGTATTGTCACCCTTCTTATATATACATAGTGCATTGAGCATTAATATATATATATATAAAGAAGAAACTGGCGGGAGAAAGCCATTGAGAACAAAATGCTTTCTTTGTTCTCTTTTCTTCTTCTTTGGACATCACTCTACAATCAACACTTTTATAGTTTTATTCAATTCCATGATTTCTTTCTATCTATTCTCCTTTTCTGATGTCTGTCTGTGGTCTGCATTCATCATCTTCAGTGCCAAACAGCTAGATCTTCGATAATTATGATGATGGTGATCTAAACCTTTTGGATAGATGTTAAAAAAAAAACATTTGAAAGTTGAAACCTATGAAAAACATGACTTTTTAAAATTTTCACGCACTCAATCGATAATATGCCTGAAAAAGAAAGAGATAAAAAAATAAAATTTTAATTTGTATGGTCGAGGGAACAAGACACAACGTAGCATAGGTAGATCAGATAATTAACTATTAACCGACCGACCGACCCACCCACTTTGGCTTTTGGATTTTGTCATGATGTGAATTATTGCCTTTGGGCTTTGGAGATTATGCAATCAAACATAGTTGAAGGGTCTTTTTGTAATTAGAAAAATATAGGGTTTTTTTTTTTGCTGCTATAAAAACCTTCCCATGGCATACGGTTTCACCACAACCAACTCAACTGAACTAATCTGTGTTCGTTCTGTACTTGTTCGTTCCACGATCCTTCCGACCGAAATGTCAACTTACATCGAAAATCAATCCCAAGTCAACACCAAATTTGACTCATGGAGTTCGATCCGACAGTCCAAAATGCCCACCTCGCCTGCTTACGTCCATCCAATAATACCCGCAACCTATCCTTTCCGTTCCACTCGTGTTTTGAACCAAAGAAGCCTTGATATGTGCACTGAGAGTCTCGGCTCTGAGTCGGGTTCAGATGGCTACTTCGACATCGATCACTGCTTCCACGATGCTGCTGCTGTAATATTGCCCCGAAAGGTGTTGAATGGAATTGATCGTTATCATGATAAGGTCAACAAGGAATTGTCGCAGGTGAATTACCACTGTTCTATCGGCCGGACATCTAAAGTACGGTCTGCATCAACATGACCATCCATCTCTCGCCGCGATGGAGTCTGCATCAACATGAAACCCCACAGAAGAGATGGAAAACTTATAATCGAAGCCGTGTCGGTTCCATCGCAGAATTATCTCCATTGCCGTAGACAAAACGGTCGTCTCCTCCTCTCCTTCGTCAACACCACTTTCGAAGACATCTACCCCGAGTTCCAAAAACTCCACGACCCAGCATCTGCCGGCCAGAGGCAAACATTCCCAGATTTTATAAATTACGAACCAGAAGAAGAAGATGAAGAAGTAGAAGACCAAGTGGAGGTGGTGGATAGAGGAATATTAGTGGAGGTGAAAGTTATAAGTAGACAAGGTCAGTTCCAGAGCAGAGGGACAAAAATCCGCAAGTCTTCACTGGTGATCAATAAGTTTGTAAGTGGTATTCCACTTGTGCCCATCAATCTCAACCTCATGAATCTCAATGTTGCCGCCGATGGTTGGCGGTGGGCACAAGATGAGGCGGAGGAGGAGAGCAACGGAAAACAACTAGAAAACAACAACAGCAGCAGCAATAAGTTTCTTTTCACCACCAAGAAACTTATCAACAGACAAGCCTTGCTTCACCAAGTCAGGAGTTGCAGTTATCATCATAGACCCCTGTTCATTTGGGAACGTTGCTGCATTGCTACCTCTTGAATCTTCAGATTCCTCCTCCTATTTGGAACTTGCATGCATATTTTAACATTAATATCTCGTTCAATTCTCAAATCTGGAATAATACTATTTTGTCATTTTCAAATTTAATGCAATTTTAATATTTTATCTTTGTTCATGATTCCTAAATAATTGAATATTGTTCTGTCCATACTCTAAGTCGATCCATCGATCAAACTCTGAATATAAACGTGGCATTATTGGAGACCAGATACCCGATAGGATTCATAATTCATTCTAAATCAATTGCAAAAATTCAACTTTATCGATTCAATTTGTTTGTTTGTTATTTTCAATTTTTTTATCTGTCTGGACCATCTGACTGGTGACAAATCGTTGAAAACTTATCCAATACAAAGATCTGATGGTATGTTAAACCTAATCAATTGGTATGAATACCGTGAATTGTAGTACCCTTCTAACCAATGTAGTATAAAATAAGAAGAAATTCATGTTAGGTCTCATTATTTTAGAACTAAATAAGAACTGTGATTCCATCTTCATCCAAAGATAAAACAATTTAATATTAAATATGACATATATCTCAAATAATGTTACTTGTGATTTGATAAAAGACTATGACTAAAGTTTTTACTAATTTTCAAATAATAAGATTTCACCGCATCGTAATAAAATAGAATTCTAATTAAATAATTAGTTTTTTTTTTTATAGAAGAAATAATTAGTTTGTTTCATCAACTAATATGTAATTAATACTAATTTTCTCATTAAAATGCATGTTCCCATTTCAAATGTCTTAATTAGGTTACCCGACCGAACTCATTGAAGTAACAATGGGTGGACCAGAAGACATCAAAAAGAAAGTTGAATAGTGGGAGCTAAGTTTTTTTTTACTTTGTACCTGATCCTGACCCAGTGATCGGTGATCCTATATATATATGAACTTTAACGACAGCAATTAAAGCAGATTATAATTTACAGAATCCTTTACCTGATTTTGTAAATTTAGTGCATTGCAAAGTTCGCAGAATAAAATCCTTTACAGATAAATTAAGTTGTGGCACTTGTGGGTGGTCGGTCTTACAAACGAGCTTCCTTCTCATCAACTTAGTTTCCATTACGGATTAATGTCGTATTTGAGATTTAATTAATTGAAGATTATGAAACCAAACAATTATTGAGGTTGGTGAACAAAGCTTGTGGACAATGTGACAGAGAAATCGAGGAGATGGAGGAAGAAAATATAGAGAGACCAATCGATCGATTGAACAAGTTGAGTAGAAGATGCCTCTTTCTCACTCATGAATCAAAATGACAATCAAATAGCATTAACTAAAGCTATATACATTATGTCATTATGTACATGTTATATTGCCATGAATTATTTTATTCCCATCATTTTCAATGAACGAGAAATTGACATGTTAATTTCGCTTTGTGATTGATTACATATCTTCTCATGGATTTCGCTTTGTGATTGATTGATTACTTGGTAATGGTAGAATCATATTGAGTGCTTCAAAATTCCAAATCTACCAAACTTTTTAACATTTTCAAATATGAAATCAATGATGGTTAGTTGGTTACCTCAAAAACTATATTCCAATCCTTAAAAAACATCTAATAATGATGATTTACTGTCTATCAAAGGTCAAAACAGTTCACAGCCAATTAAAAGCATATATAAAATATAAATTAATATATGGCAAGAAAATGCAAAAAGTTTCAAATTTTAATAACTAAGCAGCTAAAAGATTAACATACAAAATTTAAAACAGGGATTTTATGTTTAAAAATACATAAAATCAATACTTCGGAAGGAGAAAAAAATACACAAAAGAAATCAGCTCTAAGAAGAAATATTCAGAATTATCATTCCATTGCATCTTGATCGTTTGGTTCTTTGACATCCACTGTGAAACTGTATTCCTGATCGCATCCTAGATAAGAATCACACATGAAATATATCATGTAGACTTTCTTACCAACTTCAGTGGTGGCAGAAAAATCCAGTTTTACTTTACTTCTTCGCTGTAACGGTACACGCTTAATGGCAAGTAATTGATTGCTGGAGCTATCGCCAACAACAAGCCACCAGCCTTCCTCTTTTTTTTTTGGAAATTTGGGTGCATCAACTGGACCTACCTCTGTTCGGCCCTCTAAATCTCGTTCCAAGGTAACCTGCAATGTAACAGTTTCGCCAGCCCTGATATCATCAATGTCCAGAACATCATATGTCATATCAATATTTGGATACCGGTTGCAGAACCGGGCTATATCAAGTAATTGGGCATCAGACATCTGCAAGAGTTCCTGCCTCTCATCATCTTCCATCTCCACAAGATCAAATACAGTTTCTATGCTTTTATCAGGATTTTCATGGCATTTCTTAGCTAGATCCTTGGTGAAGTGTGGAATCTGTAGAAGTAAAGAATCACGTTCCCACATACCTTGTGTTACCATTTGACTGATGTCCATCGCAGAAAGTGCAAGGTTAAGCCAACCATTGCTGGAAATTACATCAACCATAGCCTGAAGAAGCCTGTGAGCGGAAAGGAGCACTTCCTTTTGATCAGCTGCTAAATTTCCAACCACTGTATGCCTAGCAAAATGGGCCTGTAACAGCGCATTTGCCTTTATATGGGGATCGGTACACTTCGGATTATCAAATGGAAATCGTTGGTGGTTAATCAATCTCCGAATCAATTCATCTTCACCAGGTCTTATAGGCAGCTGAGCATATTCAGAAGCTGAAGCCAAGATATCTAAAAGTCCCTTCATTTTTGTTTTGGGGGTCAGAGATGAACTGAAACACTCTATGGTAGTGTAGCTGATATAATAATAAGAAGCAATCATTCCAAGATTTAAAGGTGAAAGATACATATCTTCTTCAATGGAGACACACTTGCTCGCTTCTAAATCGCTCAGTGAATTTTCAATCATCTCAGATAAATGATCCGAAAGATGCCTGTGGCTGACTCCCTGGAGATTGTAATAATTTGGATTCTTGTTGAGCCTTCTGTACATGAAAGTCCAGGTGATATAATCAACAGCATCTTGCTTGTTCTCTATCTCTCCTACAACTATTTCAGCATTTAAATTATCGTGAATAAAATGGTGAAGATGACTTTCAACGGGAAATGCTTCATATAGAAATTTTTTGTAATACTCTTTTCTAGGAGCATGGCACAGAACGACACACTTTCCAGAATTATCCAGAAGAGGTCTGCTAGTACGTCCCATCATCTGCAGCAAATCAGTAATTGGATAGTCGGTATGAGCATTTTCACGTCCATCAAAATACTGGGTTCCCATGACCACTACTAAATGAGCTGTTAACAGGGTTCCCCAACACAGGGAACTACATGCAACACAGACCTGAATCCATCCAGCTTGAAACAAATGCAGCACCACATCCTGATCCATGCTTGCCAGTCCCTCATGTAAATAAGCCACACCATGTTTAAGAGACGCTTGCAATGTTGGATCTTTAATACCTAACAGAAATGGCTCTAAATCTTCTTCAGGTCGTAGTAGGAACAGTGGCCTTTTACCACTATCTGTGTTTGAATAGGTCACCAAGTCAAGTGCAGTTAACCGTGCATGCTTTCTGGTTGGAACAAACACAAGTGCAGGTTTCCCATTCTTCGCATGTTGTACTATTGCAGTGAATGCTGGCTTTGTCATTGCTTGCATTCTAGCTTCAAAATTTGCTATATCAACTCCTTGAATATGTATTTCAAGAGGCACGGGACGGACTCCAGGTTGAAAATTAAACAGACCATGTGAGGTGGCATCAATCCAATCACCAATGTCTTTTGCATTTGCAAGTGATGTTGAAAGTGCCATGATACGTATTTTACCATCAACACGACTAGAAATTCGCCTCATTCGAGAGACAATTATTTCCAAAACAGGTCCCCCTTGACCACCAATTAAATGAAGCTCATCAACAATAAAAAGACTAACCTGCTGTACATGTTTTCTCTGTTTCCATCGCCGTGAAAGGGCATCCCATTTTTCAGGGGTGCTGACAATAATTTGACCCTTCTCAAGCAGTTTTAGATCAGTTGCAGTTTCCCCAGTCAAATCTACAACACGCAAGCCAAGACCTACACCAAACTTTTCTTTCCAGTCAGTAAGTCTTTCCCTTGCAAGAGCTTCAATAGGAGCAATGTAAACGACACGCATTTTTTCAGGATATTTCTGGTGTTCCCGTAGCACTGCGAATTCTGCACATATGGTCTTACCACTACCTGTTGGAGCTGCAACCAAAACATTGTCGTCTGTATTGTACAATACAGTGAACACTTGTGTTTGTATAGGATTAAAATGTTTGAAAACATTATAGAGACTTTCATATTTTGCATTCCTCAGTGCAGATACAGGCAATGCTTGCAAGTCTAAAAGCTCTGTGGGAGGAGCGTATTTCTCAGGTAAAATCAAATGCCTAAAAGATACAGGCAACACAGTTTGAGATCCAAGCCACTTGTCAGACACCAAACGTATGAAATACTGAGGAGGCAAGGGTTCATGTATCGGTACTGTGAAGTTCAAGGTATGATCATCTTCAACATACTGTTTCTTCAAAAGAAAATACTCATGATGAAGGACATATTCACCATCATTATCTTCAACTATAACCCAAAAAGGCTCTACATAGCCATGAATTTTGTCTTCCCATTGAAAATCTGGTGTTATTGTCAGCTCAACACTAAGAATGGTACGAGTTATTGGTTGAACATGTGCTGCAAGGTTAACTTTAGGCAATTGATGGATATTTCTATGAAGTTGTCTCCCCATCTTTGCATAACGAATGAGCTCCCCAATCTCCTGGGAAGAGAGATCATAATACCTATCCCATGCCATGTCTTTCTTCTCTAATTTCATTAGAATTTCATTGGGGATTCCAGTGAATTGACGGAGAGGAGTCTGAACATTCCACATGCGCTTGTTGACCATCTTACAAAGATTAAGCGCCTTCTCAGCAAGTTGAGCCCAGCCTCTTTTCAAAACAATCTCAAATATAGCTCTCAGAAGACGTCCAGCACTCTGGAAAAAAAGGAGTGTTAATCAGTTTATAAGCTTATTGGCTAGATGAAAAATGAATAGCTTCTGATATGAATATCATAGGTGAAAAGAACAAACCTGGGTTATAAAAACCATATCGGATGTCATAGACAATCCATCAAGTTTAAGCTGAGAAATGTAAGCCTGTAGAAGAACATTGATTTTTGCACTAGGTTCTTCCAAGCCTTCTTTGACAGGGATAGGCACTCTCTCTAAAAGTTTGGCTAATTCCATTTTCTCTTCCCGCCTCACAGTAACGTATTTAAATTCTTCACTGAGAGCAAATAATCTACATAGCTCAATGTCGCCCATTGTTGGCTTGAGGTACTCATTATAGGTTGATATGGAAGCATGAGTTATATAGTAATAACTCGCAATTCTTCCGAGATCAGTCACCTTACAAAAATAAGAGAAAATTTCAGAATTAATTTTTCATTTGATCAGATATCCTCAATGGCTTGTGATTCAAAATAACAATAATTTTTAATATAATATGATCGTGTTAAAAAATGACACCTGAAAATATCCACTTTTGCGGTCGTACTTTATCAGGTTATTTTTATCAAGAATATTTGCAGCAGAATGAATCTGCATTAAGAAAACACAATTAGAATAATATATGCTTATTTTAGTATCTTGACTTCTTGAGCCAATTATGTTTAATGACAAATAATTCCCAAAAAGAATAAAAATAACAAAAAATGTTTAAACGTGGCCATAACTCATGATGCTGTTCTGACTTCTGGTGAGCGATCAAAGTTCAGAAGCAAACAAAATTATCAATGATAAACTCATGTCAGATAACAAAACAGTAGGGGAAAATACATGATTTCCAGACATGTTAAGAAAATAAATAAAAAGTAAAGACCAATAAAAACAAAAGAAATCCCAAAAGCATAAAAACTCTGCTATGAAAATAAATATGAAGAAAATGTAAGGGATATAAATATCATTGTATCAGCCAAATTTGAATGAAAAAATACGCTATTGAGTATTGATCTTTAAAAATTGAACATAACCTTTAAGCTATCGCTATATCAGGATAAAGTTGATAGATATAAAGAAATACAAAACAAATCAATGGGTATTGTGGCATAAATTGACAGGGAAAATAAAATAGGCAAGTTTAAACAATTTAATAAAACTATACGATGAAGTGCATGAATGGCAAATATATGTGAGAGATAATATGAACAAAAAGGTCAAAAAAGATGCTAAAAATAACACTAAGTCACTAACTAAAAATTAAACAATTAACTAAAAAATAAGTAGAACTGGCAAAACAAACAAAAAAACAGAATAATTTATCAACACTTACCAGGTCCGCCCTTCTTTCTTCAAGTGTCTTGTCCCTATCCAGAACGTCAACTGCCATTCCATAGAGAGAAGGGTTGCGCAACATTCTTATATATAAATATGTGTATCCAATCCACGTGCAAGCCTCTCCTGCATTTTGAACAGAACCTAGAACAATTTCTGCATTTAATTGGTCGGCCAATTTGGATATGAACTGACTTTCAATAGGAAGTTGCTGATTCATGAGTGACAGATAGTATTGCAATTCGTTATGTCCAGTCAATATTATACCCTCTCCATAGGAATCAAACTGTGGTCTTCCTGCACGACCAAGCATTTGCATGACATCCAAAGGACTCAACTCAATCCAATCTCCCTTCTCTGGATTATAAACCTGTGTGCCTTTTATTATCACCGTATGAGCTGGCAAGTTAACACCCCATGCTAGAGTAGCTGTGGATACCAGAACCTGTACATGTCCTTCAGAAAAAAGCGCCTCGACAAGATCACGATCTACCCTTACCATACCTGCATGATGAATAGCAAATCCATAGGGCAATAGATCTTTCAGATCATTGCTTTTGACAAGCTCAGTTTGACTGTGAAGAATCTCACGACTAACACTGTCATCCTTTAAAAATCGACTTAAAGTATCATTAGCCAATGCACTATCCCGTATAGCACGTGCAGTTTTTGCAGTTTCATTCCTGGAATGAACAAATATAAGTACCTGATATTTTCCAGCAGCACTTACGACTTTCTCATAGCATATCTCATTCATCAACCTTAACCTTTCCATAGGTTTTTTAACAGTTATTCCTATATACTGTTGAGCAAGAGGGCATGGTCTGTAGCTGTTATCAAAATAGAAAAGACCTTTAGAAGAATTAACACGTAAAAACAATGCAACATCTTCATAGTTTGGAAGGGTGGCTGACAAACCAACCAATCGGATGTGTTCTTGTGAATTCTCAATTTGCCTAACTGTCCTAGCAACAATGCTTTCAAGAACAGGTCCCCGATTATCGTGGAGAAGATGGATTTCATCAATTATAAGAAGCTTTACCAGTTGTGTATAAGTTCTATCCCCAGATTTCCTTGTAACAATATCCCATTTTTCAGGAGTTGTAACAATTATCTGAGTTTCTTCAATTTGATGCCTAGTCAAACTCTGGTCCCCACTAAGTTCCTTGACAACAACATCATAAGATTTCAAACGGTTGGACAAATTTCCAACAACTTCTGCAACCAGGGCTTTCATTGGTGCTACATAAACAATTTTATAATTGCTATGATCAAATGAACCATCAGAGTTCTGAACACGGTGAAGAACAATCTGATGGAGTATGGTCAACATAGCAACATTTGTCTTTCCAGCACCAGTTGGAGCACACAGAAGAATGTTCTCTGGAGAAAAAAGTGCAGTTTCGTAAACTTTGCTCTGAACCCTATTCAGCTGCTTCATTCCTTGAAATGCAGGTTGTGCCCATTCTGGCATGGAAGAAATCTTTAGAAGTTCTTCACCAGAAGCAAATGGCTTTGCCTTCAATGCAGGCACATGGACTTCCTCATAACCCTTGTGTGGAGTTCTATAAGAACCCTGAGGAAGCTCACATTTTTTGTTTGCCATAAAAAGCCCACCTTGATGAAAAGCAATGTTTTCAAGATCAAGAAGCTGTCTCTGTCCTTTTAACCAACCACTCTCAATGTCCCTATCAACAATTCTTCTTTCTCTTTCACCATCCTCACCAAGATGGTCATCCTTCAGCCTTCTTGCTTCTTCTCTAATTGTTTTCTCCAAGTTCTTTTGCCTCTCTTTGGCAGATGCTCTAGTTGCGTGTAATTGTTCCAAGATAGCAGAGAGAATTGAACCAGAATCCTTCATTTCCTCCTCTATCTTTTGTCTTTGTTCCTGGTCCTCTGCCCTCGCTAATCGTGTACACCACACAATCTTCAACCTGTTTCTAAGTAACAATTTAATGAGATCGAACTTATCATAACCTAACAATATGACGAGTTTGTTCTCGACATCCCTGTCGTCACCTTCGGTGAGTATCTTAAGCACCTCCTCTGCAAGTTTTTGACTTTGCTGTGGATCAATTGCTTCGTACGACTGTGAGATTTTTCTCTGTAACCAATAAGCGTCAATGTCCTGGACATTTAACATCATGCCCTCATTAGCATCTTCCATGTCCTCATCATCTATTCCACCCATTTGCATGGCACCTTTGTGATTGTACAAGGTGGCATCCTCATCGTCACCATCAGATTCCTCGTGAACCTAATGATATTGATAAAAAAATATTAAACAAATTATTCTTAAAATTCCAAGCCCAAATGATTTGCATTTTAAATTTAAAAGAAAATATTTGAATTATACCTGATCATAGTCACTCTCATCATCATCCTCATCCTCCTCAAACTCAACTGCAACACCAACATCATCTAAATCTTCATCATTCCCATTAGCTGCATCAGCAGCAGCAAGCTCTGCCCCATCCTGATAATCTGTAATTAATCTCCCAATTGAAACAAGCTGTTCGAAAGTCTGATTCCCAATGGCATTTAACAACTTCTCGATTTCCTTTTTTTTATCCTGATTTTTAAATTTATCATTCTTTAAAACTGCCAAGACCTCATCCGCAGCCCCAGTCAACACATCCTGCGGTTGCCCACCAAATTGCTGCTGAATAACACTCAACAACATCTCATATGCTGCCCGTGTTTCCTTGGTCTTGGGCTGGTACACCCCGTCATCACCCAACGAAAGCACACTCTCCTCTTCAAGCTTCCGTCGCTTTTTATCCCTATTAGATGGCTCCGTGTTTGGATCTCTTTCCTTCTTCTTCTTAGATTTCTTAAGCTTCTCCTCCAACTCAGGCGGTTTTCCACGGTATGCGCGGTCGCCAAAGTTCTTTGAATCAATCTTCCCCCATAGAGTCTCCGGTTCCCCGGTCGGCTCGTGCGTATCGCGAGGGCGTGAATCAGTTGTGAGGACAAGACTTGAGTTCGCCCTATACTCATACTGCTTGAATCTCGCGTGCGCCTCGGCACCACCGCCCAGATGAGCCATCGCTGGGAGCCAAAACGGAAGATACAAAACACTCAGATTAGGGCTTCGTGAACGAAGCAGTAAAAGTTCGAGTGAGAGAGAGGGAGGGTTTAGGAAGAAAAGAGGCGAATTTGGAAAAGATGAGATATTTTTCAATTTATAATCGGTGAAAGAACCGGATCCGGTTGTCCAACTCCTTCACTTGCTCTTTACTGATTTATTTAGATTCAATTAAACTCCGAAAACAATATCAATTTAACTGATCAAATTAACTATAAAATTTCTAAAACTCTAGAATTTAAATTTATTCTCTAATTTTATTAATTTATATGCAATGTGTTATCATGTATATCTTGAATTTGTATTTGGTACAAATAAAATATATGTTTAAATATTTATAACAACCTCATTTTAATTTTCGATTTATTTCTAATTCAACTGATTATATTTAAAGTGGAAAAAAAGATCAAATACAGTTACAAACTTATAGTTATAGTTAGGAGTGAACATATATAGGTCGTCCCGGTTATCTCTGTTGGGGGCAACAGGGTCCTGTCCCGTAGGCATCCCAAGTTACAATAATGTTACATTTATAATAAAAATTTCTACAATTATTTTAGGATAAGAAACCTCCATTTCTCCTACTCTTGTTTCGAGCTACCAACGACGGTGTTACCGTGTTCTCATAGTGGAACCGAACAGGCTGATGCGACGCTTTGGCATGTTAAACCTGCACCGACCTGCGTGATAGAAAGGGGGGTGGGGTGGTGGCCAAAAACTATGAACAATACTTCACCGTACGACGGTAGAAAAAGAAAAAACGGAAGTCGCATTCGACCATCTCGACCATAAAGAGACGGGGAGGACTGGTGATACCATGAGAATAGTCCCCTCTTCTGCCCCGATCGAAAGGGAAGTGCTGATTTCAGGATCCGTACTGAGAGTACAACCTAAGACTGTGATATCATGGATTTGGCTTGGGCTAAAGCCGGGTCCAAATCAGATGACCAAATCGTAAATATGGACCAAAGGAGAAGGAGTCAAACCACTTGAGGACCCCACAACGGTGTGGAAAGACTCATTTGTCCTTCCCAAGGTTTATAAATAATGAAAGGATTTCATCATATTTGGTATGTTTTTTACATCAATCGACTACTTTCATAGCAAAGAGTGAAGCGTGCGACTAAAGATTCAGAGTCTCTAGTCGATCGACTGGTAGGGTGCCCATGTGTCTAAAAGTCCGACGATCGACTAACCCAGAATCGACTGGGTTAAAATTGATCAAGTTTTAAGAAACCAAAGGATCATTATTCAAACCATCCTACAGAAGCTAAGCATTGATTAGAAATGATCGTCAATGACGACGTTAAGCTTTTGAAAAACACCTGTGATGATGTTTTCTTTCGAAAAACAAACCTAGGGTTTGTTAGTAAGTGGAGTTTATGTTTTAAATCTCTATGATGGTATTCTCTATATGTGTAACTGTTTTTATCTACTGTTATGGTGCTTTGATTTAAATATTTTTATTATACAACTGTTTTAATCATAAACCTAAAAGAAGCATGTATCATAAGCATTTGTAGTTACAACTAGTGATGGCAGACTAAACATCTCAAAAATAAAAATAAAACCCACTCTAAGAAGTATCGAATACCATGATGGTATCTTAGATGTTAAAACAAGACTCATCGTTACGCGGGTCAAAATCACCTCAAGCATTCAAGAGAGATCTAACTCAAAGTCTCCCGGTGCCCACAAGTTCAAGAGTATTCTCTCTAGTAAGTTCTCATTTTCTTGCAACCAAGTGCTCTCATTTTATTTCTAATCTTCCTTGAGAGTTATCCTTGTGAGATTAATAAACTTTTATTTCATTTTCAATGTATTCAAATGTTATGAGAAGTTTGTCTCAAAAACAACACTTGTATGGTTAATAAGCTGAACCAAAAAATTAAGTTGATTTTATAAAATTTTCTAGTAAAACACTTAGGTTGGATTTATCTGCAAAGATCCAAGTTACTTTTATAAAATTTTCTGATAAAACTCTTAAATTATATCTACCTGAAAAGGTCTATGGTGATTTTATAAAGTTTTCTGATAAAACTTTCAAGCCGTAGTCTACCTGCAAAGGTCCATGGTAATTTTATGAAATTTCCTAATAAAACTCACATATCACAGTCTACCTGTAAAGACTACAGATGTTTTCAAAAATTTCTGAAATACTTAAGGTTTAATTAATCGATCTGTAATAAATTTGGATATCCATTTCAAACAGATATTTTCCAGGCAAAATAATTTTTTTGTATCAAAAAGTTGGTCACAGATTTGAGAATGGGATGACGACTAACAAGAACGGTTACTCACCCTCTATGGCACCAAAATCTTGCGATGCCCATAATTCTTTTGTTGAAAATTCGAATTACAGGGGCGACCACTAACAAAACTGATCGCTTATAAACAAAAAGCGATGAGGTTTCTTATGACAATATTAGTCGCCCTTAATTAGGGGTGTAAATGGGTCGGGTCTGGGCTGGCTGGCCAGACGAACGCGAGGATGCGGATTGGAATCGGCGAACGCGAATCGGTCAGAAGATCGCAGAACCAGAATCGGTGAAATCAGATCGAAATGTAATCGCACGATCCCAAATCCAAAATCGCTTCTCTCTCTTTTCTCAAGAAGGGGAAGAACAACTAAGTTGAGCAAAACAAACGGATACCATATTGAAGAGTTCAAAACTTATTTGAATCCAAATGAACAATATAATTTTCATTAACAAGTTTATTTAAAGAAATACAAGGAAACCAAGTTCAACCAAAGTTTAAGTAGAATATTAACTAACTAATGTTTAGTAGACAATCTCCAATACTTGACTCAATTCCTAATTAGTAAAGTATTAAATGTAGATTCTATATAATATAGGGGGTATGTTATAAATATTATAATAGTTAAATATATAATAGTTTGTATTTTGTAAATGGAATTCGTATTCTCATTTCATCGATTTTAATAGATTGACGAGTCTGTTTCAACTTTCTTGCGCGCCCTCCAGATCTTCCGACTTCCGTTCTCGATCTTCATCATGGTATCGGAGCTAGAGGAGACGTCGTCATCATCTGGAGATGGAAGCAGACGGTGGGGCAGGACTGATGATCGGAGGAGCAATTGATGGAGGCAGCAACGTGATGAGGCGTATCCCTATCCGACTTCATTGAATATTGGTAATTTCGTTTCAATTTTTTTGTCCGCCGATAATTTCTTACAGTGGCGGACACAAATTGTGAGTTTTCTTGAGGGACAGGACCTCATTGAGTTCATTGATGGCTTAATGGAGGTTCCCCCAAAACCGATTACCATACCGGAAAGGGGAACTGGGGTTTTAACTGAAATACTTAACCCTAGATTCAAGTTGTTGAGGAGGACTGATCAACTAGTGAAAGGTTGGATAACCAGTCGATTATCCTCATTTAGCTTAAGCTTAATCACTGGGATAGAGACTGCAAAAGGGGTGTGGGACACCTTGCAGAGTGCATGTGCACAAGACTCTATTGAAAGAGAGTTTTTATTAAGAGAAAAATTAAAGTTAACAAAAAAAGATCGATCAACTACAATTCAAGATTATATTCATAGTTTGTGATGGGGGTGAAACCCGACCAGTACTCCAAGACGCGCAAGCAAGCGCCAAGCGGGGAACTCCGCGGGAAACCGGACCGGAACTCAAGTGTGCAGAGCTCTGCTTCGCTAGGAATTCTTCTTCTCCAAATGACTTGCCTCCAATGAGTGGGGGGTGCCCTCTATTTATAGGGGTTCTTATGGGGGCAATATGGGCATTTGGGCAGTAACCGCCTAACTGCCCAACTGATCAGATTGGGTCCAGGGTCGACTTTCCAGAGATCGACTTTCTGGGGGTCGACTTTTCCTGGTGATCGACTTTACTCAAAAGTCGATCCCAGGGAAGTCGATCCTCAGGAAAGTCGATCTTCCTAGGATTCGACCTGGGACCTCCCCAACCCTAGAATAGATACCTCCACTCATCTTAGGCTATCCGGACTTCTAGTTGCTGGTAGGTTGTGACCGTGTTCGGGATACTGTATCACCAGTACTCCCCCCTCCTCTGCGTATTAGATACTTTGGGATACGTCTTTTAGTACGATGGTCTGTGTGTCGGACCCTGTACTATCAGTATTCCCCCCCTCTTTGCGTGCTGGGATGTGGATTTCTGGTGATGTCCCTGGATGTAAGATCCTCTCTCACCAGTACTCCCCCCCCTCCACGCCTGCGAGGTTGTCTCTATGCTTCCACGGAGGTTGTCACGTGCTTTTGCCAACTATTGTCCGGTTTGTCCTAGCCGAAGCCTACTCCTTGCACACCTGTCCGGCCTGATTCTCCCGCGGAACCCTGCTTGCCCACCTTGACGCCTTGCCTGAGCTGTCCTTGAGCACTGTTTGGGTTCTCTTCCCTGTGGCGGGTTTTGAGAGTACCCGACCCCCTCCTTTTTTCCGCCTTTCT
>LFYR01000685.1:138354-153663 GCA_001185155.1 Zostera marina | reverse complement strand
ACATTACTGACGTTTAGCTTTATTGCTAATGGCGTGTTCATGTCTAGCCCTTTCGAGTATGCGCATATTGCGATTGTTGTGTTCAGATCGGAGATTTTCTGCATGGCTTCCGTGAATTTAGTTGTATAATTCCGAAGCGTGTCTCCATTCTGCTTAATTGCGAACAGCGATTCTGTGCCCTTTCTAACCCTTGTGTTTCCACAATGTTGGGCGACGAATTTCTTTTTTAGGTCCTCGAAATTCGTTATGCTCCCTGGCTGTAATTCAACGAACCATTTGTATGTGGGTCCTTTTAATGTTCCTGGGAATGCTCTACAGAGAATGTCATCCCTTGATGTAACCCACTGCATTGCCCCTACGAACATGTTTATATGATCCGCAGGGTCCATCTTCCCATCATAGATTTGTAGCCTGGGTAGCCTGAATTTTATAGGTGCTGGTTTTACCATCAGAGATTTGTGCAAAGCATCCATGCCTACCAGCCAGTTTGGGACCTCTCCTCCTTCTTCTGTGTCTCCCGTACTTTCTTCCTGTACGGGTTTTCGGAAAAGAGGTTTGGGTTGTTCCTCTGATTTGCGAGGTAGTGGCGCGCTTGAGTGTGCTGCCCTATGACTTGACACTTCCTGCTGCGCCTTGGCCTGCTTTGAGGTTTGAGCTTTTGACTGGTATATTGATGCCTTAGATTTTTCAATATTCTTTATCTTCTCGCTCATTTTTGCTATGGCATCCTTCATTTTCTCCAGCTCTTCTATGGGCATTTTTATGAACCCATGAGTGGATTCTGATGCAGCAGCCCTTGGTCCCTTGCTGCTTGTGGGTCCCCCCTTCTGAGGTTGTTCTTCCGAAGGTTTCTCCTTTTCAGCAAGGAGTCGGATGGCCTCTACTATTGCCTGAACTATGATGTTCAGATTTTCCCCTCCTGCTGAAGCTTGGGGGGTTTGCTCGGGTTCGCCTTCAGGATCAGCCTCAGGTCCTGTGGGAGTCCTTTTGTTTTTATTGGCCTTGGGTGGTCGACCCACTGGCCTTTTAGTTTTTGAGTTGCCAGGTTGTTGCTCTGGCGCCTCCTGAGAATTTGCTCCTTCTCCTTGGGAAGTGCTTCGAGTTACCACCATCTTGGAGTGTTCGACTTTTCTTGGAAGGTGGGTTCGACTTTTGCCTGAAGGGAAAAGTCGATCTTCAAAAAGTCGACTCCTAGTGCACTTGGAGGATTCCTTGATGCCTGAAAGCCTGGCTCCTTGAGGGGTCGACTTTTTTCCTTGGAAGAAAAGTCGATCTTCTGAAAGTCGATCCCTTGCTGGCTGATTTCCTCGCAAAACTTCCTGGCTGGCGACTTGGAAAAAAGTCGATCGCTTTTTTCAAAAAAGTCGAGGAGCTTTTGTCGTGAGTATCTTTGAATCACCAGTACTTTGGGATATTTCCCACAGACGGCGCCAACTGATGGGGGTGAAACCCGACCAGTACTCCAAGACGCGCAAGCAAGCGCCAAGCGGGGAACTCCGCGGGAAACCGGACCGGAACTCAAGTGTGCAGAGCTCTGCTTCGCTAGGAATTCTTCTTCTCCAAATGACTTGCCTCCAATGAGTGGGGGGTGCCCTCTATTTATAGGGGTTCTTATGGGGGCAATCTGGGCATTTGGGCAGTAACCGCCTAACTGCCCAACTGATCAGATTGGGTCCAGGGGTCGACTTTCCAGAGATCGACTTTCTGGGGGTCGACTTTTCCTGGTGATCGACTTTACTCAAAAGTCGATCCCAGGGAAGTCGATCCTCAGGAAAGTCGATCTTCCTAGGATTCGACCTGGGACCTCCCCAACCCTAGAATAGATACCTCCACTCATCTTAGGCTATCCGGACTTCTAGTTGCTGGTAGGTTGTGACCGTGTTCGGGATACTGTATCACCAGTTTGAAAATTATATTTGACAAACTAGCCCTAATTGGCAGAGTAATTGGAGATGTTGAGAAGATATATTTTCTGTTGAATAAGTTAGGAGAAAGCTATGAATCATTCAAAACAGTAACCCTAAAACCACCTGTTGCAGCATACAATTCAGTAGTTCTGATACGCTTCGTATCAGGGAAGATGCACGAAAGCAAGAAATAAAATTGAATTGAAATTTTTGATGATAAATAATTCAACGGAAATGGTTTAGACTCGATCTATGATCTACCTTCTATAATTATGGATTACAAAATAATACTAAACTAGGAAATCATGCAAATAAGGAAATCATGCAATGAAAACAATTGACTGACAATTAAATAATAAAATATGGAAACTAATTAACCATGCAATAATTAAAATAAGGAAATATGAACAAAGTCGGAAGATGAGTTTGATATAGGTAATGCTAGTTGAGTGTTGTGCGTGTATTTTTTCAAAAGTGAACAGTGAAATACGTTGTGGATTTTTAAGTTGGCCGAAAGTTGCAAACGGTAAGCTACTTCCCCTATACGTTCCAAGATACGGAATGGTCCGAAGAACTTTCGTTCTAGTTTGTTGCAGCGTCTGGAGGCCACTGAATTATGTCTATACTTTTGTAGCTTTAGTAATACCATTTCATCTACCACGGATTGGATGTCACTGCGGTGTTTATCGGCCTTCTTTTTCATGTTAGAAATGGATTTCTCTAGATGTTGCTTAATCTCCGGTAGTGCTTGTTGACGGTCATGAACAAAGTCGGAAGATGAGTTTGAATCGAGTGAGCTATCCTGGTCGAGTAATAGATGTGGTGGACTGCGTCCATATACGACTTCGTACGGCGATACTCCGATCGATGTATGGTAACTTGTATTATACCATAGTTCTGCGAGATGGAGATATGTACCCCAACTCCGAGGTCGATCCATAGCAAAACATCGGAGAAACTGTTGAAGACATCTATTCACGACTTCTGTTTGTCCATCAGATTGTGGGTAGTATGCTGACGAACGATGTAATTTAGTACCGTGCAGTTTGAAAATTGATGACCAAAATGAGCTCATGAAGATAGGATCACGATCTGACACAATCACGTTGGGGAAACCGTGCAGTTTGATAATCGTTTCCGAGAAGAGCTTAGCAACTAATTGTGCCGTGTATGGAAATTGAGGGCTGCAAAGTGTGCGCTCTTGCTTAGGCGATCGACGACGACCAGAATTGATGATTTGCCTTGTGATAATGGAAGTGAAGTAATAAAATCCATAGATACCTCGTCCCATATTTTGTTGGGTATATATAGGGAGGGGCTGCAAAAGTCCTTGAGCTTTTGATGTTGATGGTTTTGTGGCTTGGCAAATAAAACATGCACGTACATATTTTTTTATGTCATCTCCCATGCGTGCTCAGTAGAAGGATCTGCATATACGAGATATCGTAGCTTTCCGACTCGAGTGTCCTCCGATAGTAGTTGCATGACCTTCCTCAATAATCAGAGTTCGTATTGATTCATTATTTGGGACTAGTAGACATCCTTCATGCATTATATAGTCTCCACGGAATGTAAACTTGGTTGCAACTTCAGGCGTTGTCAGTAATGTCTCCCATAATTGTTGGTACTCACCATCGTTTTTCGCCGCGCTCACTAATTTGTTCAGAATATGTGATGTTGGTGACGAGATTGATAGGAAGGGTTCTGGCGATGGTGAGTTGTTGATTTCGTCTGGTGGATCTTCTCGTCGTGATAGAGCATCGGCCACCGTATTTGCGCGTCCCGGACGATAAATAATCTTGTATTTGTATCCCAAGAGATGACGAAGCCATCGTTGTTGGTCAGTACCTTGGATATTTTGTGTATCTAAGTATTTGAGACTGCAATGGTCGGTTATAATAGTGAATTCTGGACCATTGAGATAGTGAATCCATTTTTTTACCGCCTCCACAATTGTTGTCATTTCTTTAACGTATGATCCGGCTCTGATTGAAGGGGTGAACATTTTACTGAAGTAGGCGATGGGATGATTCTTTTGTGTTAGGACAACACCCATAGCATGACCTGAGGCATCGGTCTCAACGGAGAATGGAATATCGAAGTTTGGTAGAGCCAATGTTGGAGTGGAGGTCAACTCTTTCTTTAATATATCGAAGGCCGCCTGAGCATTGTCGTTTCATAAAAAATTATTCTTACACAAGAGGTCGGTGAGTGAAGCCGCGATGGAAGCGAATCCCCGGACAAAACGTCGATAATATCCGGCAAGACTGAAAAACCCACGAAGGTGACGTACTGATTGAGGAAGAGGCCAATCGACGATTGTTTCGATTTTTGAAGGATCGTCATCCACTCCTGAATTAGAGATCATATGACCCAGATAGTTTACTTTTGGCAGTGCAAACTCACATTTGGAGGCTTTAGCAACTAAGTTGTTTGCACGTAATATGGTGAATACTCGTCGTAGATGTCCGAGATGATTTTCTCTTGTTGCGCTGTAGATAAGGATGTCGTCGGAAAAATACAAGTACGAAGATACGGAGACCTTCTTTAAACACCACGTTCATTGTGGATTGGAAGGTTGATGGGGTGTTGCAAAGTCCAAAAGGCATTACGAGGAATTCGTAATGGCCATCGTGTGTCCGGAAGGCTGATTTGGGAACGGATTCAGGTACCAGTCGGATTTGATAAAAGCCTGCACGTAGATCGATCTTTGTAAAGAAGGAAGCTCCCCGGAGATCATCGAAAATCTCGTCGATGGTTGGAATAGGGAAAGAATTTTTTACTGTAATTCGGTTGAGGGTTTGGTAGTCGACACAAAATCGCCAAGTACCATCCTTTTTACGAACGAGGATAACTGGGGATGAATACGGAGACCGGCTTGGTTGGATTATTCCTTCCTCAAGCATAGATGAGACAAGTTTACCCATTTCCACCTTCTGGTAATAAGCATAGCGATAAGGACGCACTTTGATCGAGCCATCTCCTGGGTGAATGATTATTTCATGGTCAGACTGATGGTGAGGTGGAAGACCATGTGGAGTTGCAAACACATCTGCAAAGTCGTTGAGGATAAGCTGAACCGCGGGGTCGGCAGATTGGATCGGAATAGGGGACTCTTGGAGTTGATTTCTCTCGTTGTTGACAAAGTCCACACGGAGGAAGAATGAATCATGCTCCTTAGTCGAGGAGAAACTCTGGTACATGACGCTAGGTGTAACTTGTTGTAGTTGCGGTTTTATTCCTGTGATCCGAACATGTCGATACTGATGGGCGAAGGATAATGTTCGATTGTTAAAATTAAAGGCAACATCACCTAAGTCCTTGAGCCAATCAACTCCCAAGACGATATCATCTCTATGAAATGGAATTACGTGGAGGTTGACCCGGATCGGTAGAGAGTCTAAGAGTAGGCGAACATTATGGCAAACACCTTGGCAAGTCATCGTGTTCCCGTTACCAACGATCACTTGGAATCTTCGGGTGTGGTCTACGAGAAGTTCTAGTTGTTGTGCTAACTTCCCATGAATAAAGTTAAGATTTGCTTCAGAATCTATTAGCACCTTGACTCGTTCTCCTTTGATCTCACCGGCAATGTGAATCGAGCGAGCGGACGAATTTCCCGTAATGGAATGGAGCTCAACCGGAGTATGCTCTTCTTCTTGTGTTGTCTCATTATCCCCGATTTCAGCTGAAGGAACAATGTTAATGTCATCGTCGTCGTCCGATGGGAGAGTTTCCATGAGGAGGATAGGAGAAGGTTTTTTGCAAACGTGACCACGAGTGTATTTCTCGTCACAGTTGAAGCACAGACCGGCTTCTCGACGACGACGTTGCTCTTCTGGTGTAAGTAATTTGGTTCCGGGCGGTAGCTTCTTAGAATATTCGTTGGAGTTTGTGGAAGATTTAATTGAATGACCGAACATCATCCGCAATTAGTTGTACTTGTCTTCGTGTAGAAATGCATGGTTCTTTGCTTCTAGCACCGTACGAGGGTGATAGGAGAGTACTTCTCTTTTGAGTTCTGGTTTGAGACCGGAAATGAATGTATCAAGGCGAAAACGTGAGGAGAAACCATGGATGCGAGTGGCCAGGGTCTCAAATTCTTCTATGTATCGACGAATAGTCGAGATCTGTCGAATACGAGCGAACTGGCTCATGGGACTTTCAGAATTTTCTTCGTCAAATCGATCTATTAACAACGAGCAAAAGTCCGACCATCCGGGAATGGGAGCTTCGGTTTGTTGCCATTTGAGCCACTTGAAAGCCTCGCCATCTAAGTTGAACGATGCTGTACGGAATCTTCTCGCCGGTGGTGTTTGATGAATATCGAAGAAAAGTTCACACTGATGAATCCATGCATGGGGATCTTTGCCTGCGAAACGTGGAAAATCGAAATGGAGAGAAGCTCGAGGTGGAGGTTCGGTTGAATATTCATTGTCATATTCCCGTTCGTCGTAGTGATCATAATAATGATTTGATACAGGAGAGTTGACGAAACGACGACGATCTCGATGTCGGTTGCAGCCACGTTCAAACTCAATCTCGTGATCTTGGTTATAGCTTCCTTCGGCTTCGTCGATTGGGCTTTTACCCCTGTCTTTTGAAAGGAGTTCATGGAGTGCAGCTTGAATCTTTGCCATTTCGGTTTGTGAAGCAGCGAGCTCCACCGCTTGTAGTTGGAACGATTCGTCTATGCTCCTTTTGAGGTGTTCGATATCGTTTGTGGTGTTGCGAGTGCCACGACCCACCATAGCGAGAGAAAATGAGGATATTGAAAGCACCAAGTTGATACGCTTCGTATCGGGGAAGATGCTCGAAAACAACAAATAAAATTGAATTGAAATTTTTGATGATAAATAACTCAACGGAAATGGTTTAAATAGACCTTACAGACTCAATCTATGATCTACCTTCCATAATTATGGATTACAAAATAATACTAAACTAGGAGGAGATCATGCAAATAAGGAAATCATGCAATGGAAACAATTGACTGACAATTAAATAATAAAATATGGAAACTAATCAACCAAGCAATAATTAAAATAAGGAAACATGCAATTAACGGAAATTGAAGTCGTCGGCCCATCTTTTGATTAAACGTAATCGGCCCACCTTGTTGGTCTTTTCTTTAGACGCTTGGTTGAGGTGCGGGTCGTATCAAGTTCCACAACTGATTAGCTTTGAATTAAGGAATGGTTTGACTAAAGAAAAAGAAAATACTGATATATTCTATGTGAATAAAAAAAATAAAGGCAGATATTATAAAAAAAACAGCAACAAGGGTAAAAACAGTTCTAGTGATTTCAATTCCAAAGGAAGAGGATTTAAACCTCATGGTTCAAGTGAGGGATGGAAAAAATCAGGAAAAAAAGTTGTATGTCAGGTTTGCAAGGGAGCAGGGCATGAGGCCATTATATGTCCAAGTAGGTTTGATCATTTTGTTCAAGCTGATGATCTCCATCATAAGATGAATTTTCTACACATGTCAGGAGAGCCCTCAGACTATGAATGGCTTGCAGACACTGGAGCTGCAACCTACATGATCAATAATGAAGGTAATTTAGATTATTCAGAATCTTATATAGGAAAAAATGTGTAAAAGTTGGAAATGGTAAAGAACTTGAAATTTCATATAAAGGAAATAAAATATTGCAATTAGAAGATAATAAAAAAATTATATTTAAAAAATGTCTTAATAGTGCCTAAGATAAACAAAAATGTCCTCTCAATAAGCAGGTTAACAAAAGATTATCCTTTTGTTTTTTAATTTGATTCTACTCATTTTCAGATTAAGGATCCTCTGAGGAGAACTATAGTAGCCAAGGGCAAGAGGACTAGAGATGATCTTTACACACTAAAATCAAAGGAGGTTGTTTTTCACTCATTAGAGGTAACAAAAGGTGAAAGTAAAGCTATTTGGCATCATAGATTAGAATATCTAAATAAAAAAAACTCTGAAGTTTTTACATAATAAAGATGTAATAAACATAAATGATTGGAATGATAAAAATAGTAAATGTTTGGGTTGTATGATGGGAAAGATGTCAAAACTTCCTTTTAACGCCTCTACATCAAACTCAAATTCTATTTTTGAAAAAATACATTGTGACATCTGGGGACCCTCTCCAATTTCATCCAAATTAATTGTTAGATTTTATGCTTGCTTGGTTGATGATCTAAGTAAATTTACATGGTTTATTCCTTTAAAGTTCAAGTCTGAATTTTTTGAATCTTATTTAAATTTTGAAAAAATATTTTTAGAAAATTCGATAAAAAAATTAAGATTTTTCAATGTGATGGTGGAGGTAAGTTTTGCAAAACAAATTAAAGGCTCATTTCAAAAATGAAGGAATTAGAATGCAAATATTTTGTCCCTCAACACCACAACAGAATGGTGTGGCTGAGAGGAGACATAGAACTATTAGAGAACATGGGTTATCTCTAATGTTTTATGGTAAAATACCACAAATATATTAGGTAGAAGCATTTGATATTGTTACCTATCTTATGAATAGAACTCATTCTGTTGCTTTAGGGAACATCTCACCCTTCCAGAAATTATTTGAAAAGAAATCAGATTATAAAAGTTTAAAGAGTTTTGGGTGTCAATGCTATCTTTATATTTGGGACACAAAAATAAACAAGTTTTCTCCCAAGTCTTTACCATGTGTCATGGTAGGGTACAGTGAAAAATATAAAGGTTTCAGATGTTTAAATTCAAAGACAGGGAAAATAATTATTTCCAGACATGTAGCGTTTGATGAATTGAAATTTCCTTTTAAAAAAATAACAGAAGAAAAGACACAAGAGTGTAATTAATCAAAGAAAATTACAACATTCTCTAGTTCAAATTTCAAATTGAAAAATACATTGTTTAATCCAGAACCAACTGATATTATTAAAGAAAATAATAAAGAAAAAATTATAAACAATATATGAAACTACTCAAACAAGGGATACCGTAGCAAATGAGGAGGTACAAAGAGCAACAAACACAAGTAGGAGTCCTGAAGATCAGACTTGTGATGGATATAGTCCAAACATAGAAATTGAGGAACAAATGAACCGACAAAATAGATCAGAAAATATAAATGAAGATCGAAAACCTTAATATCAATGAACAAGCTGGTAGTTCAAAAACTATCTTGCCCACAACTCATCCTACAACCACTATAATCACAAGGTCAATGGTGGAAACTGTAGAATCAAAATTGTCGACATAGAATTATATTTTAATTATGTCAATTTAAACCTTAATTACATTATTAATCAATAGGGGTTAAATAAGTCAATCGATATTAAACCTAACTCTAATTAATTAATCATTTGAGTTAAGGGTTTAAGTTAAAGTTAAAAGTCAAATTGGGAGAATTGCATTTTTACCTTGAATATTATTATTTAGAATAATTGCATTTTTACCTTGAATATTATTATTATTATTATTATTATCTTTTGACACTTTATTCAAGGTATAATATTCCAAGGGGACAAAACATTATTCAAGTTTGAATTTATACAAAGATAAGATTCTCCAACAAACTCTATCCAAGAAAAGCACTATTCAAGATAAGATCAAAGACAAAGCTTGGATTTATGTGAGAAATCAAGGAGCCATCCATTGAAGATCCAAGGGTGGACATTGAGTGGCCAAGGCTATAAATAGAAGGGTAAAACCCTCATTTTCACTCACCACACTACAAGCAAACTCAAGAGCTTTCACTCCACACTTGCCCACACGTTTTTGCCTCCAAGCTTCCAAGCTTTCAAGTGCTCAAGTGTCCTAGCTTTTCAAACACTACAAGATTCCTGCGTTTCAGCGACGATCAGAAATCGTCGCTGAAAGTCAAAAATCGTCGCTAAATTGGTTTCAGCGACGATTATTGATCGTCGCTAAAGCTTCGCTGTAGGTCGCCTCGCTAAAAATTTAGCGACGATGTTGGATATCGTCGCTAATTATCAGCGACGATGTGTCATCGTCGCTGATGTAATCCCACACGTGCGCTATTTTTTGGCGCCAAAAAATAGCATCATCGCTGAATCGTCGCTAATATTTGAAAAAGATCATCGCCATATCGTCGCTAAATCGTCGCTCTCAATAAATTTTAATATTCCCTGTCTCAACTTATCGTCGCTAAATCGTCGCTTTTGTTAAATTTTAATTTTCCCTGTTTCAACTTATCGTCGCTAAAATATAATACAATAAAAAAAATGTTTTATTTATATGGGTGCTCATTTAAAGCCTTACTATTCAATCACACCTGTAAATACATGCAAATACAATTCAACCCTAAATACAATTCAATACCTGCAAATAAATTTCAATTCACACCAATCATATACATTCAATCGATCACACCAATCACATACATTCAATCATACAAATTTCACATATTGAATCACAAATGAATCACAAATTAGATTAAGTGTTTATTAGAGATAATAGAGTTATAATAGAGATTACAATTACAATAGAGTTAAGTGTTTCAATTACAATAGAGGTAAGTGTTTTACAATTTTTTTTGTTGAACAATATTGGAAATATCTAAAGTCTTACCTTTTGGTCGAGGTGTCGAATTCAAAGTAGTATCTTCTTCCCAATAATTTCTCGATAATGGAATAAGTTGGTTCAACTGAGAAGAAACAGGAACATTACTCGATGATGGACGATTCGGGTCGTTGCTTGTAGCATTAGCCTGAAAATAAATGAAGATATTCAAAAATTAATAAATTTAAAAACTAATTTAAAAATATTTATTAAACTCACATGTATATTGTCAATTAACCGTTGTTCCATCATTTTAAATCGTTTTTCGTTTTCTATTTCGAACGCTTCCATTCGTTTTTCAACTGCTTTGGAAACTGCCAATTCAAATTCTTCAGTGTTGTGCTTCTCAATTTTCTCATTGCTCATTTTCTTTCTCCTCTTATTTGATAACATAGAGTCATTGCCAACTCTAAATCCCAGAATGCGCCCATTTTTCTTTCCCTTTGATGCTTTCAGACAAGGTCCAATATGATCGTTTTTAAACAGAGGCTTCGTATGAAATGTAGTTGAACCTTGAGACGATAAATTTTCATCTTCGCTATCGTCATCAGAATCAGAATCACTGTCTTCTTGTCTTCGAAGTTCTTCATTCAAATTTTCATATTCGGCCTTTACGAAAATCAAATATGAAATAATTAAGAAAAAATAAATATATTATGAATAATTAATAAATGATCACTCACCATCATAGTTTTTCCTCTATCATTTAACGGTGTATGAGTTGATAAGAATGCCTCTTGAAATGACGGTTTTCGACCTAATTTGAGACTCTATACAAAAAAATCTAGTTAAAATAATTCATAAAATATTTAAATTGAAATGAATTTAAAATATAAACTTACTAATGCATGAGAGTTGGCTTCAAAAGAAGCCGATCCACCCTTGTACACCAAATAATCGTCGTTTTTAGTTCGATTTGCTGAATTCTTTTTTGATATTTCTACGAACTCTGGTACCAAAAACTTGTCCATCATTAGTCCGCATTTTTCTTTTGTAATGTATGTTGGAGGGAAATCTTTGCAAGTCTCGTCAAGTTCTGAGACACCAACATTTCTCTTTGCATCCAGTCTTGCTTTGCTAAGCCATTTTGGATAATTAATAGTCAGGTACTGATTGAATGCATTCCGAGCACGGTCTTGGTCATCAAATTTAAAGAATTTCTACACAGAAAAAATTATTGAGTTATTTCTCAAATAATTAAATAAATTGAACACATATATAGAAGACATACAATCACATAACATACCAAAAATTTGTCCCAAATTATATCTTTATCCTCATCGCTCCATTGAGCCCATGTGATTTCTGCTCCTGGAATAAATCCTTTAACCAAACAACCAATTTGCTTTCGTATATCATTTGGAAATGTTCTGTAAGTTAAATTTTAAGTTCAATTAATATAATGAAAAGAAAGTTATTTGATTATTTGATTTTGAAATGAATTACATACCCAGATTGAAAAACAACTCCAGGAAATGGTGTTGAAGGTTGTGGAATTCCTTTTGTAAATTTTCTAGTACATCGACGAGCTGATTCCACCTCATTGTCGACAGATTGTCGTTGTCGACGTATTTGACCACGCTTACATCCTTGTCCACGTGGCATTTCTGGAAAAAATCATACATAATTCTATTAACTATAACAAAAAAAGATCATCACATAAAAAATCGTTATATTTTGAACTAACTTACAATCATACTAAAATCCTTCACCGTCATTTATAAATTCATTATCGGATTCGATATCTACATTATCTAATTGAATATCGTTGTCAACATTTATTTCTTCAAGAACATGATTTACACTCAAAGATACATCATCAATCCTGTCATCGTTGATTGCATTCACATCAAATTCATTAAAATCGTCTTGATATGTATCTAAATCTTTTTCTGAAACGTCAATGACATCTCGAGCTTTTGTTCTAAGCACCGTATACCAATCGGTTGATTTTCCAGATACATTAGGTATATAACAAACTTGCTCAGATTGCCAAGAAAAAATAAACGGCTAGTATGTTTTTTGTTTAGAATGTGTGTCAATTGACACTGTTTTAAACTTGTCTATTTTGAATCCTTTGTGAATATCATACCAAATACAGTTAAACATCGAAAATCGAGTATCATCACCCAGAAATTCAAGTTCGATAATTTCCTGAAGAACTTCATAATAATTATCTCCATCATCTCCATAAGAAGAAGTCCCACGAACCATGACACCACAGTTTTGCGACGTTTTGCTTTTGTCTTCACTTTGCACATGAAATCTAAATCCATTGGTAATATATTTTTTATAACATGTAACTTCTCTATAAGGACCTTTCGAAAGAATAAGCAACCGTTGATCTTGTTGACCATGCTTCATGCGATCTATGAACCATTTATGAAAAAGAGAATCAGTTTTTCTCTGTAATTCCTCATCAGAAATGTTTACATTTTCGTGAATCATTTCTTCCTCGAATTCTCTTAGAAATGGTATTACTTCATTGCAATTGAGAAGCACATAAATCATTATAGCATTATATTCTCTATCAGATATATATCTACGAACACTTCCTCCTAAAGCACGACCTGGTTGAGTAAATATTGATAAACGACCACCAGATTCGATTTCCCCACCATCAAAATTCCTTGATTTTCTATTGAATTTTGATATGAACGTACTATCGAAGTACATCGAGAAAAATATACCTAGTTCTTCAGCAATATAAGCCTCTGCAATAGACCCTTCAACGCATGCCTTATTACGGACTTTCTTTTTCAAGAAAAACATAAATCTGTAAATAGAAATTATATTTATATCATATAAATATATAATTTGCAATATTGATTGTTCGCAAAAGAGAATTACCGTTCATAAGGGTACATCCACCTATATTACACTGGTCCCCCAACTTCAACCTCCTATGGAAGATGGATCAACAAATGCTCCATTGAATCAAAAAAGAAGGTGGAAATATCTTTTCCAATCTACATATCGTCTCTACAATTGATTCCCCAAGTTTGTTCATTTCATTTTCTTTAAGTGTTGGAGAACATATGTTGCTGAAGAAACGACTAACTTCGGTAAATACATAAGTAAATTCTTTTGGTAAGAAATGATCAAAAGCGATAGGCAATAATCTCTGCATGAATACGTGACAATCATGACTTTTCATTCCCGTGATAGTATTTTCATTGATTTTGACACATTTAGAGATGTTTGACACATAACCATCGGGAAAACGAAGTAGAGAAACCCATTCACACACTTTTTTTATTTGAAGTTTTTCCAATACATACGATGCTTTCGGAAGAAATATTTTGTCTCCAATCTCTCGAGGGTGTAAGTCATGTCGAATATCTAATTCTATAAGGTCTCTGCGGCTTTTGAGATTATCTTTGCTTTTCATCTTCACATTCATTACTGTATTGAAAATATTATCAAAAACATTTTTCTCAACATGCATTACATCAACATTGTGAAGAAAAAGTAATGAACTCCAATACGGCAATTCGAAAAAAATACTTCTTTTCGTCCAATTGTGTGTCTTTCCAAAATTTGTCAATTTTCTTTTATCATTACTTTCTCCAAAAAACACATCATCTTTTAAAGGTAAACATAATTCTATTTCTTTTCCATCAATACGTTCAATTGGTGTATCTTTTTCAACTCTCTTTAGAAATTTATTTCTTTGTCGTCGAAATGAATGATGTTCGGGAAGAAATCGACAGTGACAATCGAAAAAACAAGGTTTTCCACTATTTGTCAAATAAAATGATTTAGTCTTTTCCATACAATATGGACATGATAACTTCCCATGTGTACTCCAACCAGACAACATTGCATAGGCTGGAAAATCAGAAATAGTCCGTAAAAGTGATGCTCTCATTGTAAAATTTGACTTACTAAAGGCATCGTACGTCTCGATACCTTCAATCCATAGTAGTTTAAGCTCATCAATCAATGGTTCCAAATAAACGTCAATTTCTTTTTTTGGACCTTTAGGACCGGGAATCAACATAGTTAAGAACATAAATTGTTGTTTGTTTCACATCCACGGAGGAAGGTTGTACGGTGTGACGATCACTGGCCATAAAGAGTATTGTGATGAAGAATGACCGAAAGGATTGAATCCATCTGTAGAAAGACCAAGCCTCACATTTCGACCATCAGATGCAAATCTAGGATGAATACTATCAAAATGCTTCCAAGCTTTGCCATCAGACGGATGTCGTAACTCATTAGGGACCTCTTGACGTCGTGTACTGTGCCATACCATTTCTTTCGCAATCCTTGAACAATGGTATAGTCGTTGTAGTCGAAGGATCAAAGGAAAATAACGAAGAATTTTAACGGAAATATCACGACCACTGCTTGTCCGTGTCTTAAACCTTGGTTCACGGCATGCCGGACATTCAGTTAACTCTTTATATTCTTTTCGATACAATATACAATTGTTCGTGCATGCATCTATTTTTTCATGTTTCAAACCAAGGTTTTTCAATTTTTGTTTAGCCTTATAAAACGTATCTGGAAGCTTGTTAGGTTTTGGTATGATTTTCTGAATAGTTTTCATCAAGGTATCGTAGCCTTCCACAGATAGTCCATAGGTTGATTTAAGATACATTAATTCTGTCAAGATCTCCAAAACAGATGCATCGCAACCTTCATATACTTTCGCATAACCAGAATTTAGCAAATCGTAAAACTTTTGGGCTTCATCATTCGGTTCTTCATCATGTAAATCAAATGGTCTACTTGCATCGTGGACCATGTCGACAAATGGATTAGTGTTAATACGTTCATCATCGACCATTTCAACGTAGGCGCCTTATAGAGTGCTAGTCACGCTCTTGTATTGATGGGGGCATC
>LFYR01000685.1:36382-116333 GCA_001185155.1 Zostera marina | reverse complement strand
TCCCAGCCGTACCTGATCTCCTCGAACTCCATACGCAGCCTATCCTCGTCGTCCCACTCCTCGTTGGCCCTTACTTCCTCTGAGTACCGGTCCCGGGAGTGACGTCGCTCCGGCCGATACCCCTCCGGCTCCCGCTCGGGTCGCTTGGAGCTCTCCCCCACCTGGTAACCGCTCTTCGTCATCCTTTTCTCTCCGGCCGCCATGTATTTCGTTCACGTCAGGTTCACCACTGTTGGTGTGTGGGCTTGTCGGTGTAAGCTCACAACCTCAACTCTCCCAAGTGTTCGCTCTCCAGAATTGTCAACCCCCTCCCCAGTTGGGCCAAGGGAGGTATTTATAGCCTTCACTTGTTGTTATTGGGCCTCGTGGGCTTGTACGGTCAGCCCCGTTCGTCCACTCGTCCGCCCGCCCGTCCGTCCGCCTGGGCCGTCCGGTCCGGTTCGGTCCATGGGCCGCGGTCCGCGGTCCATGGTACCAACAGTTATAGAGATCATATGAGTATTTTGAAGAAAACGTCGACGATGAGCATGAAGGAATATCTTATGAAGTTCAAGTCAATCAAACACTCACTTCTGCCAGCTGGATATGCAATGACAGACAAGAGAGTGATTGAATATGTGCTAAAGGGCTTAGATTCATACTACCTGATTTTAAAAACCTTTTTGAATATGAGAGAGGTTTTCCCTAATTTTGCGTAACTCTCTGACCTCTTAATTAGGGAGGAAACTCTCATACAAAGCAATTGGATAACAAAACAAAGAATGAAGCTCCATTTAAGGCCAGGTAAACTACTCAAATTTCAATAAAAATTTAATAGGAATTTAAAGTATAATTCGAGCAGAGAAAGGCTATGGTGAAAAAAAAATTACTCTGGTCCTAAAACAATCGTTAAAAATCAGGTACAAATTTTAATTATTTTAATTCAAATAATTTTTCAAAAAAAAATGAGAAATTCATATTATTACAATTCCTAAACCTATAGGTAAAAGTACTTATACCTTCAAATTCTACCTCCATCGCAAGACACATGCATCCCATGGATATCAGATAAGAGAGGTCACCTTGCAAGGAATTGCCCGAAGAGGGGCAACTTTGCAACTTAATGTGTGGATTGTCCATCGCCTGAGGAAGAAATTACAGCTAATCATGTTAAAGTGAAGGATTTGGACTCGAGCGACACCAATCATATGGTTTCAGACGAAGCACTTTTCCATGAGTTCATTGAGTACTAAGGTAGGGGTGGAGTAGTATAATAGGAAATGGAGAAAAGCTAAATATAACTAAAATTAATAAAATTAGTTTTACAATTAATTCTCAAGTGTTAGTTTGAATATAGTTTTATTAGTACTTTGACTAAAGAAAACTTAAATTTCATCTCAAAGATTATGTGAAGACCTACAATGTTACATATATCTTATCCAATTTGGTTTTGTGGCCAAAGACTTGGAGACTCAACTGATGTTTTTCTTCTTCTGGGATTAGCAAAGGAGGACTCTACTATTTCTCTACCTCAGGAGATCATGTGTAACTTGACAATAAAAACTTATGTAGAATTATGACATAAGGAGGTTGGGCACCCATTTCTACATAGATAGTGTAAAAAATATTAGTTTTTGTAATAACTGTCCAATGACCAAAATGGGTCAGATACATTTCAATATTCTGTAACAAAGATATAATTTCAAATACTTTGCTACAATAGTATATGGTTTTTTAAGATTTACTTAGATATTTATTTTAGAAGAGAAATCTTGCTTTTCAGATAGATGTCTTTATAAAATTTCAAAAGAATATTGAAAATCAGTTAGATAAAAGAATTAAGATAATAGATACTTTGAATTCATAAGCATAAAATTGAAAGAATAGCTTACAACCAAGAATGTGACTCCTAAACATTCCTGTCCTTACTCCTTACTGTGGTGTGGTGGAAAAAAAAACCACTACAAACCACCGGTAATGTTCGGCAATGATATTTTCTCTGGTCTGAAACATCTCTGGTGATAGAGGGATATTATATTTAAAAAGATCACTATCGAGTATCAACTATCGTTTCTCTACAGAACCCTACTAACTCTACGTCAGCATATGTTTGTTATCAAATTAGAATTGGACACGTATATTTCATTTGGCACACATTTCTATATTACTATATATTAATTAATATATGCAACCGACTTCATATCTTTTCTTATCAACTTGGCTTCTCTTGTCGCTTATCTTTTGGGTTTGGACTTTTGCTCCTAATTATTTATGTATCCTATCACCTATCGGTATCTGGATTCTGCATGGTTGTATTTATAAATTAAAGTCAAAGAAGATGTATTTTTGCAATTCATCCCTATGTAGTTTTGGAATTTGAACGCGTCGATAAAAAATTCGTAATTTTATTTTTAAAGATTTTCATAAATAGTTATCCACTTATCGTAAATGGATCCAGTATTTCGGTGAAGAATCACCAGATCTGATGAAAGAAGGAAATAATTGTTTTAATAAACTGTATCCAATTGTTGTATTTCAAATGTAATTTTAAATAGACTATTTATAGAATTTGTATGAGGAAGAAATTCTCATCGTGAGAACTTATGTTCATAACCGTTAGATAGGGAAATGACGGTTGGATGTTAATATTGTGAGTTTTTAAGTAAAAATGGTAATTAACATCCTAAAAATGGCTAGCTTCTTACATCTACCTATATGTCTAAGGTTAATAGCATCTACTTTACTTATAGGGCTACAGAGGCTAGCTTCTAGTTAGTAGCCTTTACCTAGGTTCAAGCTAGGTCCTTCGTCCTCATCTTCATTTCAGCCATTTGCTTCATTTCAAGTTAGGTCCTTCGTCCTCAACGTCGTCCTTTTTTCTTCTTCCGACTGGTTTTCTTCTGTTTTCTGACGATGTCTTCTACATTAGGTTCGTCGTGTTTTCGATCTTTCGGCGCGGTTGTTTCACTTCTTCTTTCTGGGTTGTGGGTTCGTCCGCGTTACCAGTTATCGGAGGAACGTTTGTATCGTCCTCCGATTACAATTATTCCAGTTATTGTCGTTCTGGGTTCTTCGTTCCTGATTTTTCCCCTTCCTGCCATTTTAATTTGGAAAAAAAAAAATTTGTTCGTATTTTATTTTGAAATCCGGTCGTTCCTGAATTTTTTTTTTTCCCGTTAGTATTTGATTTTCCATTTAATCAATTTTGTAATATCTGGTTCTTGATGATTTGTGTCATTTTGTTCAAGAATGTCGTTCTTTATTTTTTTAGTATGATTTGTATAAATATGTTTTCACTGATTCTTTCTTTTATGTTGTCGTTCTTTCTTTTTTCTTTCCAATCTTTGTTTCCGCACTTTCTGAGTTCATCTTCATCAGTGTTTTCGAAGAAATCAAATCCTTCACATTCACCATTTTTGTGACCTGCATGGAGCCTAGAGCCCAGTGCAAAGACATCCTGCTCTTGAGCAATTCACGCATCTTTTCCATAGACAATGGAAAAGAGGAGTCACCAGCAATTGAAACTGGTGGAACGCACTGCAATAATTTCAACAATAATCGATTAATTCGCAATTTCTGATACAGAAAGCAAATCGACAGTTATCTAAATAAAAATCATCAAAAACTACAGAGAAAGAAGCATATTTCAATTGGGAAAACAATTCGGATACAGTAAACTATATAAGCACTCATTGTTTATCAAGAAAAAAAAGGTAACGAAGCATTTATATAAAAGACGATTTCAACAACAGTCGAAGAAAAAAAACAGATTTGAGATTTCAACCACAATTACTATGACATCTTTAGGAAAAGGCAAACTAATGATATGAATAAATTCCCTTTAAAAAATAAAAAATCTATCTTTTGAAACTCAAAGACAGCAATACTAATTTACCCTATCTTTTCCCTCCACCAGAGCTGACAATTGAGAACAAGACCATATGGAAGGTAATGACATCCTTAAATGATGTAAATCGTGTAATAGAATTCAACTAATTTAAAATTTACAAGTGTGTAAAAAGAAAAAAACCATTCCTCCACAATTTTAGTGGCTAAAAGAAAATTTGCAATCAAGAAGCCACATCAGAACCCCAAGCTTCGGTCTTTTGGCGAAGGCGCATAAGTAGAAGATCTTTTCTGGCTTCTTCTTGTTTTTTCAGATCTTCATAGTTGAAGTCCGTGGAAGGTTTGAGTCCCATAGCATGAAAAATGAACCTATTGGCCACTCTTGATGATGTTTCTGGCCGTAGTTGTGGTCGTTCTTCCTGCGGTGAGGTACTCTTCATTATATCTGAAATAATTCATTCATGATTCATTCATACTTCAATCAACATGTAAATCCAAAGAGCTAGAAAATGGGTAGGTAAGGTACCGTCGAACGAGAGCTTTTCCAAGTTTCTATGATCAGTCATGGCTCCTTCTGCTGTTTAAAAAAACATTAAACCATGAACAATGCCACGAATTGAAAATTGATGCTGCATTCTCAGTTTCTCACTAACCATTATGTGTAGGCTCAGTAGAATGGTGGCTTCTGCCTTCGTATTCTTCATATTCTTCTTCTTGATCTTGGTCTTGGTCGAAATTGTAACCAGGTCCTCTAACACCATACACCTCGTCACTGTCGTAAAGTGCACTTACCTGAGTTTTCTTGTATAAACACAGGATCCCCTCACACGCCTCTTGGTTTCCACAGGATTGTCGAAAACACAATGCTCACTTGTGCTTTCTGTTGAGATGCCACCAAGAACAGGTAGTGCATTTTGGTCTGCCATTTTCTCCCAATCTATTGGAAAACACCCAAGAATTTACACAAAACAAGAAGAGATTTAACAGCAAATAATAAAAACGATATGAATAAGAATATACCTTCCTCTTCAGTTTCTGCCTCTTTATTTTCTTCCAGTGTGATTTTGGAGAAATCAAAAACAAGACGTTGTGTCTCTTTATCCACATTTAATTCCCTGTAAAACCCAACTTTTAATTTGAAATCTTCCCATTAAATAAATAAAAAACCTTTAAATTCTATGCGAATTCAAAACCATCAATCATGACAGAATTTAATTACGTCCTTAAAAAACGTGAACAGAATTACCTTCCCTGTGCCTTTCTGACGTGACAGAAAATCGAACGAAGGGATGGTTGATTAGTTTTGAGAGCACCTCCTCCTTTGGAATAACCTTCTTCGATCATAGATTTGGCTGCAGTCAAAAGGCGAATATGAGAAGTAGAGGAAGAAATGTTGTTCTTTAGGGTTTCGATGTAGGACTCGAGTAGTGATATGGCACGGGTAAATTCTCCGCATTTGATAAACTCGTCCACCTTATCTTCCAATTTGGAGCATTTGAAATCACCATCCAAGTACTTTTCCTCACTATTACAGACGGATGCGGTGGAATCGTTGTTGGATTTCATGGAGATGATCGAATACTAATGTTATGCCCAAAATCGAGAGGAAGAGTTCGATTTTTAACTGATAAAAAAAAGACTCGCCTGAGCTAGAATTCCAAAGATTGATTTTTGATTGGAAAAAGGATAACGGAGGCCGGAGGGGTATACTCCATCCACCAGCTCCGCGAGATTAATTTCGTTTGCTGGCTTCTTCCGTTGAAGTTTATTCGACCAATTCTAGCTCCGCCAGCTTCGCGAGGCAGATAATCATTTCTTCCTGGTTATACAGGAAGAAATGATTATTAAAACCCACTAACTATTTTGTCAGAATACCAGAAATCATAAAACGCTAGAGCAGCCACCGGCATAAAACAAAAGAGAATAGAACACAGAGCAGCCACAGTCGAAAACGCTACTGAACGGAACTGAAGAGGAAGGAACAGACCGGAGGTAAACTGAAGAACGGAACCAAAAATATAATATCAAAAAAGTAACAGAACTTAAGCACAAGAAATTAAAAATCAACATAAACCAGATTTAAACAGAACCGATTAGAACGACGAGCGGAACTTTTCAATGACAGTCAGAATAGAACGACGAGCAGCCACCGACTGGAACGCTACTGAATGTAACATAACAAGAGGGAAGAGAACGGAAGTAAACTGAAGCACAGAACCAAAATAATAACAAAAACGAAACAGAACTTAAGCACAAAAAATCAAAACACAAAAGAAACCAAAAATACAAAGTACAGAACAACAATAAACAGAGAAACAGGTGAACCTATATTCACTAACTAGACAGAAGAAGAAGGTGACTCCATTTGGTATGTTTGAGAAGTGGTTTTCGGTTTAAGTGTGCTTGGCTACTGGGTAAGTTAGGGAAGGGTTTTTTTTGTTAGGGAAGGGTTTTTTTGTTAGGGAAGGGTTTATTTTCTGATTTCCATCCACGTTTATTTTTTTTCTTCCATGCATGTTGATTTAACAATTTATGATTTGTTTTCAGATTTGTTGGTATTTGTAAAGTTATATAAAGCCACGTTAGTATGGAATAAAAGAAATTAATTTTGAGTATTATAATTTCTTTCAATTGTAAAAGATCCGAGAAGCTCTGGTCTTCCTTCTCCTGGTACGAAGCGTATCAAAGGGAATCACCGTTCTCTCTCTCTCTATGGTAGGACGAGGTAGCTCTCGTGCTGGTATGAACAACATTGACGAGTTTAAGAAGAGCGTCGACGAATCATTCCAACTTCAGGCGGTTGAGATCGCTGCTTTCCGCGAAGAGACGACAAAGCTCCAAGCACCTCTCCAAGAACTCCTTTTGCAGGTCAAGGGCAAACAACCGGTGGTTGGTGCATAGTGTAGTAAACACCTTGATTAGAAGGTGGAGTTTGAACGCGGTCGGAGTAAACATCGTGGAGTTCTTAAGCAAATCCGAGGACGGACTGCCTTCCGAGGGAGAAGGGATTGATACGCTCGATCCTCTACATTGCATTTAATATTGTATTTAACATTAAATTATTTATTTTCTAATTTCCATCCACGTTTATTATTTTTTTCCATGCATGTTGATTTAACAATTTATGATTTATTTTCAGATTTATTAGTATTTGTAAGGCTATATAAAACCACGTTAGTATAGAATAAAAGAAATCAATCTTAAGTATTATAATTTCTTTCAATTGTAAGAGATCCGAGAAGCTCTGGTCTCCCTTCCCCTGGTACAGTTAGGTTAGGTTATTTGGGCTGATGGAGGATGGTAGAGGGTGAAGGATGGAGGAAGGAGAATGGGAGTTGATTAGGAATAATTTATAGCATTTATTAAATTGTTAATTATTGTTTTAATTGAGTTCGCACGGTATATGCACTCACTATTTATAAACTCTCAACTATTTTATTATAGGCCAAACTTATTTATGTATTACACTAAATCCTTTAATATCATAATTCTTTTATTTTTCTTTCTGGGCTGATCCTGATCTTTGGGCTTTTGTAATTGATCCATTAACCTGACAAATTATTTCATTAGTAATATTATTCATCAATTAGATTAATTGTCATTAAGTTTAATTAAGGAGTTGCATTGCTTAGTTATAACTAATACTCCCCCTCAAGCTAGACATAAATATTAATCATACCTACTTTGAACAATGTATAATTCATCTCTATTTCCCCAACTCACTTGGTGAAAATATTTATCAATTGATCTTTAGTGTCAATTGATTTTAAGGTAATTAAACATTTATCTTTTTTTTTTTTTTTTTTTTTTTTTTTTTTTGACAATTCCTTTCTATATGTTTTGTTCTTTCTTGAAAGACATGATTTTCTCCTATGTGAATTGAAGATACATTATCACAAAAAATGAGAGCTAATTTATTATTGTAAATTTTTAATTCATTTAACAATTGATTCAACCATGACATCGATATCACTTGTGAGCTTAGCCATTTCTCTGTATTCAGCTTCGATCTGCTAATGACCGAGACACTAGTTTTTGTTTTTTAGATTTCCATGAGACCAAAGAGTCTCCTAGAAGAATACAAAATCAGATACTGACCTTCTGGTTAGGATTCATCAATTAGGATTTACAGTTAAACATTGGAAATGATAAATCAGATATATCTCTACATGAGTTTAATCAGTAAATCGAATATTCTATTAACTGTATCATCTATGCACTTTCATCTGATACATTTAACTGTACGTGTTGATTGATCTGATAACTACTATGCACGTAGATATGAAAAAACTCAAATGCTATGCACAATAATCTGTTTTTCATAGAGATATGAACTACTATATATATATGTACTTTGATATATATGAGTTATTGAACCAAGTGTTAAAACTAGCCACCTAAGATGGCTTGGTGGTCAAAACTACCCACCAAGCCTAGGTGTTAGGTGGTTAGGGTGTGTTAGTGTGTAAAATTTTCTAATTTGCCCCTCATTAGTAAATTGTATGGGTTTCACCCATACCCGTTTACCTGTTATAATTTATTAGAAGATTGATCGACGATGATCGGAGGGAGGAAGAAGACGAGTCAGAGACGACGCAAAAGATGGGTCAAAGACTGTAATTTTATATTTGATTTGAGTGTTTATTTATACTAATTACACTCTGTTATTGTTAACTACTTTCCTAACTAACTAATTGATTATTACTTTAACACGCCCCCCTCAACCGACGAGGACTCTCCGACGAGGTTGACTCGTAATCTTTGATATTATTAGAATAACGGAAACTAACTACTTGTTAGTTAGTTAGAAGTAACTATAGTTAGTTTAGTTAAATAATACTTATAATCAATACTATAAATAATGGTTGAAATCAATAAAGATGATTATCACTTTTGGAGTTCGATCACCGGTGTTCTTAGTTCCGATCATCGTCGGGCTAGTATTCTCAATATGGTATCATCGACCGGTAACGCCGATGGCTGTGTAGATCCAATTTCAGCTGCCAACACTGGATCAGGGGACGCATCGACGCACTCGTCGGAAAAAGTAGTCATGATAAAACAGTTGAAATGTGTCACGCTTGAAGAAGACAATTATTTCAGCTGGCGAGCCCAGTTCTCGGCGCTTCTCCGAGGTTACAGGCTCCTCGATTATGTGGAAGGAAGAGTTACAATACTCGATGGGTCCACCACCGAACAACAAGATCAAATCATTCTTAGCTGGATGTTGTCGGCGATCTCACCCGCGATTCTTCCACAAGTGGCTGCCCTCACCACTTCACATGAGGTATGGGAGTGTTTGCGACAGATATACTCCTCAGATTCGGAAACACGACTCCTTCACCTGCGCATGCAATTACAAACGGTCAGGAAAGGGTCGATGTCAATGGCGCAATATATCAAACATATTGCGATAGAAAAGGACAAACTCGCATCGGCCGGAGAAAAGCTACGCGATTCTCAAATCATTTTAATAGCTCTGGGAGGACTAGGCTCCGAGTACAAGCCTTTTGTAACGTCGATTACAACAAGGTTCGATCATTCAATGACTTTCACTCATTTTCAACAACTTCTCATGGATCAAGAATTACAAGATGAGTAAACATATAAAATTGAAGCAAACATGATGGAAAAATCAAAGAAATTTGACGAGAAGTTTAGCAATGTCAAATCCCAATCGTGCCAAATTTGTTCACGAAAGGGACACACCGCGAGCAATTGCTATAACATAGTGAATTTCTCAAGATTTCCACCAACACACAACCGGAAATTAACTCCGGTAGGCATCATAGGCTCTCCGTCCGTTAATGCTGTCACCATGTGGTACCCAGATTCAGGGGCTACCACACATGTCACCTCGAACGGTAAGATTCTGAATTTTTCGAAAAATTATAAAGGATCTGAGAAAGTAATTGCTGCTAATGGGGAACCTATGAATATATCTAATACCGGTAATTGCAAGCTATCTTGCAAAGACAAAGAATATGTTCTGAATGATATTTTAGTTGTTCCAGAAATCTCTAAAAATCTGTTGTCCGTCCATCAATTATGTGTAGATAATCCAATTTCTATTGAATTTGATAAACAGAGGGTACGAATTCGCGATCTCACAACTAAGGAAGTAATAGCAGAAGGGAGAGAAAAAGGAGGATTGTACCAATTACCCATGAAAGAAACAAAAAATCAAGAAGCGTTGTCAACCGAAGTCTCAGGCAATAGGTGGCACGCAAGACTGGGTCATCTTCACGGTCAAGCAGTTAAACAATTAATAAATAAGTCTGTAATTTCTACGAACTCTAAAACAATTACAGATTGTGATTCGTGTTTACGAAATAAATCAAGCTTTTTACCACATAAAACAAGCACTACGATATATGCAGCACCACTTGATTTAATATACACAGACATATGGGGTCCCGCTCCAATAATCTCATCGGAAGGATTCCGATATTACATTAATTTTGTAGACGCGACAACTAATTACAATTGGGTTTTTCTTTTAATAAGCAAAACAGAAGTGGGGCAAGTGTTTGAACGATTCAGATTATGGGCCGAGAGACAATGCGGAACACGAATCAAAGAAATACAATCCGATAATGCAATGGAATTCAAGAAACTCTCGAAAAATTTAATTAAATTAGGAATTGGTCATCGGTTTTCCGCACCATATAGCCACCAACAAATGGGTTCGGTCGAAAGGCGTCACAGATATCTGGTCGACACCGCACTCACTATGCTACAGCATGCCGACCTTCCTACCGTCTATTGGGATTACGCCGTGCTCACAGCAGCACATTTATATAATCGTAATCCATCAAAAATACTAAACGGAGTTTCACCTTATGAAGTGTTGTTTCAACGGGCACCAAATTACAAAAAGCTTCGAGTTTTTGGGTCACGATGCTATCCGTGCCTCCGAAGCTATCTTACAAACAAATTATCGGAAAAATCAATTCCATGTATATTTTTAGGTTATCCTGAAGGGCTGGATGCCTACTTATGTTATGATCCGGTTGGCCAGAAGAAGTACACCTCCAGAGATGTTCGCTTCGACGAAGAGAATTTTTCATTGATCGAATAAATATTTGTCCAGGGAACAAGGAGCAAATGTTACAAATTCAACTACAACAGATTTCATAATTAGCTGGCCTAAAATCAAGAATTTGCGTGATAATCAGTTCCCGGATAACAAAGGGGTATCGGATTCTCACATGCCCATTAGTGAAAAGGTATCGGATCTGCCAAATAACATAGAAGGGTCGGATCTACAAAATATTGACAATCCGACTAACAATGAACAATCCAAAACTCGCGACTCAACGGATGAACAGATATCAGGTTCATCATTTTCCGATACTCAATCAGTTAACGAGAGATTACCGGAGACCTGCGATCCGATTGAAGAAGAACATATCTCGCCGGAGAAGAATAACAATAAAGAACAGATAACTCTCATCTCTCAACGACCAACCACAAGAGGATCTAAAGGGATTGTTAAACCCAACCCACGCTATGTGTTATCCACTTCAGCCAGTGAACGATTTATTCCTCGATCACCAAAGATAGCTATGCAAGATCCACAGTGGAAGTCGGCGAAGCAATATGAGTTTGACGCACTAAAACGAAATGGGACTTGGGAATTGATAGATAAATCGACAGATGATAATGTCATAAATACTAAGTGGATTTTTAAAATAAAAGAACGCGAGGATGGTACTATCGAGAGATACAAGGCGAGGTGGGTCGCCAACGGAATGAAGCAAGTCGAAGGAACGGATTACACTCACACCTTCAGTCCCGTCGTTAAAGCTAATTCCGTCCGCCTAGTCGTAACATTAGCCATCACGAGAGATTGGGAGATAACTCAGATTGTCATTTCAAATGCATTTCTCCATGGGGAGTTGGACGAAAGAATAGTCGTCACCCAACCGGCCGGTTTCGAAGATCCAAACCACCCTGAGCAAGTTTGTCTCCTTAAGAAATCATTGTACGGGCTAAAGCAATCTCCGCGGATGTGGTACCGGAGATTACGACATTTTTTAATTACCATGAATTTCAAAGAAAGCTATGCGGATCCCTCTCTTTTCCTATGGTTCGAAGGTAAGCAGACGATTTTTCTGTTTGTATACGTAGACGATATCGTCGTTACGGGCTCATCGAAAGAATTGATTAAGGAAGTTATCGGGAAACTAGGGAAAGAATTTGCTTTACGAGAATTGGGTGAACTAGCGTATTTTCTCGGAATTCAAGTCCGTTTTTTTTGAAACAAAACCAACTGATAATATAGATTCCGAAACAAAAAAAAGGGTGTGATCACATGCGATCCGCCCCACACCCTCCGCATTGTTCCAACCCCGGATCTTACGATCGTTTGGGCCTTCACAACCTTTGGGGAACTGACTCGATGTTTCCTAGAACGATCTATGCCTCATCGTTCTTACGAAGTGGTCCTAAGCCAATGGGGAGTGTAAAAACCCTGGTGTGCCCAAGACATCTTTTCCTTTGCCAAGGGAAAACTCTGCCATTACCTTTAGGTCCACTACACATAAGTGATTCCACATATCGTTTCTACTTTAATAATAGAGTCCACCCCCTGGGGGATAGAGCTCTATATGGATATGACTTTTTTGGTCATTCCATTTACCAATTTGCCCCCTCCTATAGTATTTGGCAAGACAGGGTTCTATTTTTAGTTGAACCCCATCCCACCATATACCTCAGTTTTAGTTTCCCTTAATACAAGTTCCTATTAAATTACGATTACAGACTCACTATCAAATATGAAAAATTAAACAAGTTTCACGTTCTCGCCAACTGGGCACCTCCGGTCCATATATCCATCCATCTCTGTTCCCTTCTCGTACCTTTTGCTTTATACTTGTCCACCTTGAATGACGCTGTTACATCCTGTACTGTCCTCCTCCCTATCTCCTGTGGGCTCGTGCGTCTGTCCTCATGCACCTCCTGTTCCTTTCGGTCCAGATTCCCCATACTATCGCTGCCGTGTACGTCCACGTCAGGCCCCAGCATGGTGAGTTCTTTGTTCTTGCATTTGCCTGTGCCATGACCTGTTCTAAAGATAGACCTGCACACGTAATCAAACTGGGTTTTGCATTTAAAATATATGTCCATAGATCCTTGGAGAACTTGCATTTGAAGAAGACATGGTCTTGTGATTCCCATGTCCCCCCACATAATATGTAGCCTGTGTTCCCCCCTCCCATTCTACCCGCCCAGTCAGCTCTCATGGATATTTTGGACCACCTGGCCCTCCAGAGTGTTATGCTAAATTTCCTTACACTAGTCGTCCAAACCCCCTCCCCGTAGTGGTCTATTGGCTCAGCATTCCTGACGGAGTCCCAAGCGTTCTTGAAAGTCAGGGAAGTCCCTTTTCCTATCCAGGTGTAATTATAATCAGCCTCACACTTTAGGTTCCCCTCTATCACATCCTTCTTATCAATGATTTCAGCCCATAGGGCCGAATCCGAGTTTGGGTGCTTCTTTATATCTCTGAGAGCGCGTCCACCCACGTATCTCCCCCTCATCCATGATGCCCAGATCGAGTCATCTGCCGACCATATTCTACCCCAACCTTATCATCCTCGCCGCTTCAGCGGACTCTCTGAAGCACCTCAGTCCCATTCCACCCTCCTTTTTGGGGAGGGTCATCTGGTTCCATCGGACATCTTGCTTCCCACTCCACATATATCTGTAAGAGATGGATCTCAATTCTTCAAGGGTATCCGCCGGGAGTCTGCTCGACATATTCCAGAAATTGAATATGCCCATTATACCCCAATGATACAGCTGAACCCTGCCCGCATGAGACAACAACCTTGTTTTCCACCCCTCTACCATCTTATTGACTCTTTCAATTAGGGGGGCGCAGTCCTTTGGGTAGAGGATCCTAGGTGATAGAGGCAGTCCAAGGTACGTTGTTGGGAAGGTCCCTTCCTTGAACCTTAGGCGTGCCAGTAATTGGTCCTTATTCTTTGTGGAATTTGAAAAGAACACCTCACTCTTTGGGTCACTTACGCTCAAACCTGTCCTAGATTCGAAGACTTTAAACACTCCATCGATGGATTTGAAGGAATCCTCCTTGGCTTTGCAGAACATCAAAAGATCGTCCGCATAGATCAAGTGCGATATTCCCATCACGTTGTGCTTCTTAAAGGTACTTATTTGCCTCCTCTCCACTTTCTCATTTATGAGAATGGTCAGGTTTTGCATCAAGAGAGCGAATATGTACGGGGAGAGGGGGTCACCTTGTCTAATTCCTCTCTTTGGTAGTATTTGTGGCGTCGGCGACCCATTCACCAGGAAAGATAACGATGATGTGGTTATACACATCATTATGATCTTGGTGATCATTTCACTGAACCCCATATCTATTAGAGTGTCCTCTATCGCCTGCCAGCTGCATGTGTCAAAGGCCTTCGCAAGATCCACCTTTATGGCTGCATTTGCTCCCCCACTTGCCCTACCGAATCCCGTTACCATTTCCGTCGCCAATAGATAATTGTCCCCAATCAGCCTTCCTGGTAGGAAAGCGGTTTGATTGCTGTCAATCAAGGTATCTGCAATTGGTACCACCCTGTTCGTTAGGACTTTTGAAAGGATCTTGTACGTTGTATTTACACAAGATATGGGCCTAAACTGATCCAACCTTGTGGGGCTCTTGGTTTTCGGGACCAAGGTAATGAACGTAGCGTTTACTTGTCTCAGTAGGGGCTCTCCTAGAAAGATAGATTGTATGGCTTTGACTAGGTCCTCGTCTATAATGTTCCAAAAGGTCTTAAAGAAGGCTCCGTTGAAACCGTCTGGACCAGGGCTTTTGTCTGAGTTTAGCATCATGACTACCTTCTTAATCTCGTCATACGTTGGTATCTTCTCTAATTCCCTATTTTGTTTAGGCGTGACCTTTTTAACGAAGTTTCTGATTTCGGTACTTAAGGCCTCCTCCCCTTCAGCAAATAGTGTCTGGAAGTGGTCCAACATTTTTGTCTCCATCTCACTTCTAGATACCACCACCCTTCCATTCGGACCTAACATTTTGTAGAGGGAATTTAAGGTTTGTCTTTGTTTTGTCATGGCTGTAAAGAATTTCGTATTCCTATCCCCTAGTCGCAACCAATTTGCCCTACTCCTCTGCCTCGCATCCTCCTCCTGCACCTGTAGCAGGCCTTTTAGATCCTTAAGGCATCCATCCAGCCTCACCTGGATATCCTCATCAAATGGTCTTACCTCCAACAGGTCCTCATTCTTCTGGATTTCTGCTTCTGCTTGGGCGATTCTCCTCCTTGCTTGATCCTCTGATGTCTTCCATCTCTTGAGTACCCTCTTCACATTGTTCAGCCTCCTTGTGAATATGTACATCGGGGTCCCCCATACCTCGATTTTCCAAGCATCCCTGACTACCCCTTCCAACTCATCCTTCCTTAGCCATGAGTTTGTGAATCTGAAATGCCTCTTTCCCTCTTCAACTACCCTGAGGTCGATGGTCAGGCTACGGTGGTCAGACGTGTCACCAGAGTGGCTGTCCAGGGTCACTGTGGGCCAAAGGTTCAGGAATTCAAAGTTCCCAAATCCTTTGTCAATTTTACTGCTAATCCTGAACTCGCCCACCCTTTTGTTTGTCCAGGTCGTAGGATTTCCTTGGATAGGAATCTCTCTCAAACCTGCTCCATCTATCGCCTGGTTGTATCTGCCTATGCATGCCAATGAGGCCCTAGCATGTTCTCCTATCCTGTCCTCCCTGTTTCTAACCTTGTTGAAGTCCCCCAGCATGATCCATGGCCCTCTGATGCTGTGGCTGAGTCTCACAAACTCCTCCCACGTCTCTTCCCTCTCGTTGCTCTCTGACGCCCCGTGCACAAAGGTTACATGGACTGTAAAACCCCCCTTATTCTTTGCTACACAATGTATGTAATGCTCGTCCAGAATGGAGCTCTCAATCTCCCGGTTCCTCACATCCCATACTAGCCAGATAGAATCCGGCTTTTGGATTGTGTCATCGGTCCTGTTCGACATCACTGAAAAATTTTGTCCGAAAATCTTACTACAGTGTGCAAAGTTACGTTTCATAATCTTGGTCTCGTATAGACCAAAGATGTCCAGCTTATACTTCTTAACAAACCTCTTTACCTCATCCTTCCTTATGTCACTGTTTAGTCCGTAAACATTCCAGCTTCCGAACGACATTTTTGACTAATCTTGACTAGGCTTTTGTAGATTTAACCACCTTCCCTCCTTTTCATTTGTCATAGCCAGCCATTGGTTTCCTTTGCTCATCCTATTCAGACACAGTCTATGAGTTTTGGTCAAAGCCCAGGGATTTTGACTTTTGGTCAAAGTTTGGTTTTTTGTCAGAATCAGGGGCTGGCCATTTTGTCTTTTGGTGAGACTCAGGTTGCGTGTGTTTTGCCTCTTGCCCAAGCTCCAATTTTGACTATTGGTCAAATTCGGTTGATTTTGACTTTTGGTCAAACTCTGGGTGTTTTAACTTTTGGTCAAAGTTGGGTTTATGTCCTTTTATCTTCCCCCACCCATGTGCAAGCATTTTTTATTACAATTTGTATTTTTATTTTTGTTTTTATTCCCACCTCAATCTTACCCACGTGCATTTTTCTCCTACCCTCCCTTTTCACCCACATGGGTATTATCCCTCTAATTTTATTATTATAGAGTTTATTTTTCCCTTTATTTTCCTTATTTCCCTTTAGCCACATGCAAATTTTCCCATAACCCTCCCACCCCAATAACCAAATTGGTCTCACCACATGCAATACAAGTCGATCACCCTCCCTGGCAATTTTCCTTTTTCCCCTTCTACCCCACATGCAATTTCTCTCCCCTACCCTAATGTTTATGTATTTACCTTTCCGCCATGTGCATGTCCCTTTGTGACATTTTATAATTTCCCACTACCCACATGCATATTTTAGATATAATATTCCCTCCTTTATTTTTTATCCTACCCCACATGCAAATTCCCTCCATTTGACTTTTCTAATTGGTTTTACCTAATATTAATATTTATTAATATTTAATACTACTAATTCCTACTGTTTATTTACTTAATTTAATTTAATTTTAAATTTTAAGCTCGCCTCCCCCGCTCACCCCGCCCTTGGCAGCAGAGTCGGGCTGGCTTTCCTCCCGCCGGACGTCTTCCAACAGATCATCCTCTTCGATCACCAGAGATGGTTCCTGCCATTGAATCATCCCGTGCTCGTATTCTCCCTCCGAGTCTCCCTCCTGATCGTTCAATTCTGGAAAGTCCAACCTGCCGGATTTTCTCTCCGACAACCCATGCCCGCCGTCGTCTGGTTCAATAAGATAGTCCATCCTGCCTTTGCTCGATATTTCCTTCTCGATCTGGACCACCATATCCCCTTGATTCTCCCTCCTTGCCTGCTGCTTCAATTTGTTCTTTGAGGTCTTCTTCCCTTTTGAGGTCGCTCTGGTCAGCGAAGGCTTTGTACTCTGTTTTGCTTTTGCATCTCAACTCCCTTCCTCCTCGTCGGGTTTTTGAGGTGTTGAGTCTATTTCTTGCTTCTCCAATTCATTCCCTCCTATCTCTTCCGTCTGTCGATCCTTAATTCCGTCTATCTCCTTCTCTGTTTCTCTTCCGCTTTAACCCATCAGTCGGCGTTCCTGGCGATCTTATCCTTTTCCCTATTTCCATCTCTGCTCGGCTACTGGGTATCTTAACATTGGTCGGTTTTTCCCCATTCATGTTGCTCACCGCTGCCCTAGTGATCATCGGCGCAGTGCCTCTATCCTCCGCCGGCAGCACATTCCCGCCTTTCTTCTTCCCCGATTTCAATCTCCTATTTAATTGGGTCGGATCAGTGCTTTTCTTTTTCCTACTCAATCGGGTTTCATTTATGTTATTTGGGGGGCGGCAATCGGGTCGGGCGCACTTATGTTCGGGTGTGGTTGTTTGGCTTGAATGGTTCCACCTGCACCTGCATTAAAGATTAGATCGATTAATTTGTTACCTGGTGCAGCCACATGATCAGGCTCGAATCGACCCGTGTGCACTTGACTTAATTGACTCGCAGAGTTGATTTGATTTGTTGCATGGCTGTGCTGATTTATCGCATGTGGGCTCGATCGCTTTGTGGAGTTGGCTCGTGAATTATTAACCAGTCTATTTAACTCATTGACCATGAGTTGACATCGGACCCTATCACTGTTCATCGTCTTCAACCTTTCTCGGTCGCTGCAAGGTTCAGTTCCACTGTCGTACGGTCGAGGGGCACTCTGATCGATCTTCAATCCATGTGAAATCTCCTCCGATACCTCCATCCGAGTCATCCTAGCAATTTCTCTCACTCCGTACGTCTCCCCATTCGCTCTACTGCACTCTCCCATCCTCGACAGGCTGTCTGCACCCATTCGTTGTTTTTCCGTACGCCTCGAAGAATCAATTCCCAGAGAATTGTCCTTGGTAGCGTGTTCGATAATTCCTTCCCGTTGAGTTTGGTCACGTACCTCTCTCCCTGCAGTTTCTTCAGTCCCCACCGTACTGTCTTCTTCCCCGATTTTCTTCCGACCTCCATCTCCCCTGTTTCTCCATTCCTCTGTTTTCTTTAGTTCACTGCGTATCTTGTTCTCGGGTCGGTCTTGTGATCCGCCCGACCCACATCCGATTAGGTTAGCTAATTGTTGACTTGGGCTTAAACTCTCCGGGTCTCCCCTCCTTTTCGGGCTTATCAACCCGGGTCCGACTAAATCATCTATCAGATTGTGCATGAACTGGTGTATGGTCCCTTCGGTCTCCACGTCAGCACCAGTTGTCGTCTTTCCATTGGTAGTCGTTTCCACCTCAGTTATGTTCTCTCCGGTTGTCGCCTTTTCACTGGCTGTCATTTCCACCTCATTTAAGTTCTCTCCAGTTGTTCCAATCCTCTCTTCCGCTTGCACCACGTCATCCCCTACTTGGTCGTCTTTTCCTGCTGCATCACTATTGTGATTGCCTACCTGGTGGAAACCCACCTCAGCTCCAGTTGTCCCAATCATAGCATCCTGTTGCGCCTCGTCATTGCCAGCTGGCTCATCTTCCTCAATTGGGGTCATCACGTTCGACTGACTACTGTCTTTGTCCTCCGCGTCTGTCTTTCCGGCGAAGGTCGCGATTTCCTCCTTTCCAGTGAATCCACCCGTGTATTTGCAATTTTCTGCCTCATGTCCGAAGGAGATGCACTTACCACAAATCGGAGGCAGTTTGATGTATGTAACAGCGCACCCATCCTCCGTCTCTGCGCCGTCCTCGCCGTGCATGAAGATCGGCACCTCCGTCGGGAAGCTTCCAGCCGCCTCCATAATTACCAGTAGCTTCGCACCATTCGCATTTGGACCCATTGCAGTGTGAGCATCGACTTTTACCGGCCTACCCAGTACACTGCCGATCGCCGAGAAAACCTCCGGCGACCAAATGTGAGCTGGGAAGTTTGGCAGTCCGACCCAAATTGGCAGTCGAGTGATCCTTGCATGTTCAATTGCCTTTCCCACCTTCCAATTTTTAACCATGGTGTACACGCCGTTCATCCATGTGTCTCCGGCCGATTTCACACTGTCGTAATCTTCCAATCGTCGAAATTGGATGATGAAGACACCCGACCCTCGGATCTGGACGTTGAACTGATCACCCTGTATTCCCCAAATCTGCCTAATGAAGTTTTTGGCAAATCGAGGGTCAATCCTTTCGTCAGTGAACCTACGCATGAGAAGTGTTCCGGCGAACCTCGCGTTTTCGATTTTTTTGATCAATTCCGGTCTCAGTAGGGCTCCTCGCCTCCCTTTCCTCTCTTCCGGCTCCGTGTAGCTCAGAGCAGTGGTGACTCCCTCTGGAAGTTCTGCAGCAGGCCTGACAATCGACGCAAATGTGCGCTGCACCGATGGGTTCCTCGAATTTGCGATTTTCCGTTCTTCCTCCTGTTTCCTTTCCTTTTCGATTGCCGTCAAGTCCTCCTCAGTGGCAGTGCCCTCACGCACCCTTCTCCTTCTCTGTAGCTCAATTGGGTCCGCTGTTTGCCCCAGAGTATCAACCAGCTTTGCTCTTTGAATGCTCTGGAACCTCGCAATCCTCTGTTTTTTCAGAGTTTCCAAGTCTTCGGCAGTAGCTTTCCCGGCCCTCGCCCTGGCCCTCCTTGCTATCTCCAGGTGATCTTTGGTTCCCGGCAAGACTCCGTCACCCGCATTCATCGAGTTCCTTCTTGTTTCCGCATGATCGCGTCGTTGGACCACCATCGTCGCCAAGTCCTCCACTGAGTCCATTCCCTTCCGTACACGTTCTCTCCTTCCAGCGTCCTCCTCAGTCACTGCCTTCGGGAGGAACCCATCTCCAGCCTGCCTCGCCCATCTATAGCCGTCTGCCCTAGCTTGCATTTGCTCCAGTGTGAGATGTCCCGCAGTTGGGTTCACTCGACGTCGTGAACTTGTAAAACTGCTCCTGCCTCCACCACGACCTCCCCCCGTCCCCTTCTTCCGGCCAGACCTCTCCCCGGTGACGCTGCATCCTTTTCCAGTCTACCCCCAGCATTTCTTCCAGTAACCTCGGTCCATCCACCTCCGTCTTCAACCTCCATGGAGAATGGAGAAATTGAAGAACACGAACCTACAGTAAAAAAGTACAACAAAAATCAGAAATTGATTAAAAAAAAACTAAATCCGTACCGGTTTTTTAATTAAAAAAATCCAAGATTTGAATTTTTTCTCCAATTTCTCCCTCCGTGCGTGAACTCCGTACTCCCCTAGTCTGCTAATCAGCAGAGCAGAGAATCGCCTCCTGGTCGCCCTCCCCTAGTCTGCTCAAGGAAATTCTTTTGCCAATTTATTTATCTCGCCCTCCATTTGTTTCCGTTTTTTAGACGGTCACAATTTTGAAGCCTTCAAGATACTGATAAATTGATTAAATATTTTGCATAAAAAAATCTTATTGTTTAAATAATTTTTAAATTTTATAAAAATCAAATAAAATGGTTTGTGAAGATGGAAAAATCCGACGACGGTGAGCAGAGGGCCGGCGATGGCGAAAAAAGGGAAAATGAAAGTGGAAGAGGAGAGAGAAATGAAATTAAGGTTTAAATTTTAGGATATGAAATTAACTAATTAAGGTTTATAAAAGATGAGAAATTTATAATTATATATATTAAATTTTTTATAAAGTATTTTATATAAAATTATATTAATTATTTATATTTTAATGATTTTTTAATAAATTTCTTTGGATTTCGGGTGAGTCAGGTTTGGTTCTGGTCAAACTCGAACCTGACCCAAAAAAATCGGGTTCGGGTCGTTCGCATATCGACCCAGACCCGACATGTTCGGGTCGGGGTCGGGTTTGACCCGACCTACGCCTACCCCTAGATATAGGATTATTATGATTAAGAATTTATTATATTTTTAAATTTAAACCTTAGCTTTTAAACTTATGTCTATTTTAAATTTACTTTTTTTTTAATTTTAAAAATTAGAGTATAAAGTTTAGTCATTTTAAATTTTAGACTTTTTTATAATTTACATTTTATAATTTCAGATGGTCACAAATCTATACCCGACCAAGATACTTGACCCACCTCGTTCTGCGGGACGGATGCCGAGGCAAGGTTACGTCACCCTTCTAGTTCTCACCCCTAGTTATAATTAAATAAATTAGATTTAATGGTAAAGGAGATGAAGACCTAAGCAAACTAAGATGAGGTTCGACCTCATCAGAAAATTTTAGTATTTAATTAATAATACTAAAATATTATTTAATATGAGTATGAGTGTACGACTGTTTGAGCCTATGAGGGAAATAATTTAAATTAATAAATGATAGGGTACGTATTGATACTCAACTCTGTACCTTCAACCATCTTAATGAGTGTAAAACTTCTTATTTATATACCATAGGCCATAGCAGCAAGCCAGTGAAGATTATTTATCAATCATTAGGCAAAATAAAAAAATAGTTACATATAAATTAAAATAAAATTCATAAATTTATGCAAACTTTTATTCTCACAAGATTTAAGTTATTACTTCTCGTCATAAATTTGATATTGGACAATGATTGGAAAGGATCGGATCAAAGCTTTGATATTGGACCATTCTCAATAGCAGCAGGTTTATACATATCATTTTCCTTGTGATTTGCATCTAAAGGATTAGGCGATACATCGACTGCAGGTGAGCAATTGAAGAAACCTTGTGGCTGAAAGAGACCATTGCCATGCTCGTTAGATTAAAACACATAAAAAAATGATATTGTTTATTTATTTATATTTTAAATCCCAAATTACTTCATCAAATAAATCCCTCCCTTATAATTCATTATTCAATTTCAAGAAACCGTACGGAAAGGGTGTGTAGACTAAGAGAAGATACATCACAATCAATTGGGTGTTCATCCCAATGTTTACTTCATTCCTAAGTTAATAGGATAAGTCTTTTTATCTATCCATTCCTATCTAAATTAATTGAATTTAAGATATTATCGGAATTGTAGATAAGGTTTGATTGTTAATAAAAGCTATAAAAAAAACCATACTGAAATTCTTTTTATTTCATTAGTCAATCAACGAATGTACTCAAACTCATATTATTCATGTCACAGACAATTAAGTCGGGAGATGCTGAAATAATTCTATGTATACATCTATTTAATATTCTCACTTACAACCTTATACCTATAATGAAATGTTTTTCCCATTGTTGATTACTAATTCTCAAACATGAAACATGATTGATAATTTATAATTTAGAGCACTTTGGATTTGAACAAATTAAAGAAAAATAAGACAATTACCATGAGCATAAATCCGATGCGTTCAACTGGCATAACGGGCCAATCTTCCAAACGAGGGATATGTGTAATCCCAAAAACATACCTGTAATGAATTTATGGTGATAAAATATCCGTGACTATAAAAGAAATAACATACAATTTTTTTGGCAGGTTGATGAAAATAATCAAATCAGAGGAGATACCAGAGAACTATGTCAGCTTCCTCTAGATCTCTGTCCTTCTTAACCCATGTAGACAAGCCTTCATTGATGCGAGGATTTTGATTTGGGAACTCACCACCAGGATAGATTTCATCACTCTTGTATTGTGTGACCCAAAGATTATGCCTTAAGAACCCAGCTCTTCTTAGAAATTTTGCTTCGGGACTTGCAAATGGCAAGCAATTTGAACCTGGAAGTAATCTATATCCTGTAAGCTGACCAGTCCTATTGACATTTCGTGTGTTCCTTATCTGATAGAATAGGATCCACAAAACAAAATATACATTTGTTAGGATGCTACATGATAAAGATTATGGTTTTTAACTAATTAAAATTTGGAATATGATAAGAAAATCTGATAGTAAGCTTGAACTATATTACAATCCAATGGCGTGCACTTGAAGGATCACAATCTCGTGATGCCTGCATTTCAGATTTGAGAATTTTTTCTTCACTGTAGAAAGCATTGTTGTGTATATTATCTCCACCAGGTCTTTCAACTTTTACGTTGACCTCAACAACCTACAAAATTACTATAAAAAATTAAAACACAGAGTTGGTTTGGATATTTGGAATTTGAAGTTAAAAAAATGAAAAAATTAACAAAGTAAAAAACCCTCAGATTATTCACTGGTATCATAGAAACTTGTTTAAATGACACTACAAGGTAATAAATGTCAAAAATAGAATTAAATGAAACTTCATGGAAAAACAGTGATTAAAACTCTGAATTCAATTTTTAAATCAAGGATAAAACATCAAACCTCAATTCAATTAAAAAATATATCTAATAGGATATTTAAGCTTTTATGACATCAATTTCTTATTTTCACTGAAAATATTTATTTTAAATTTTTTACATACCTGATTCACGGCTTCCGACGGTTTACAATCAATAGACATGTCCATACGAGCAACAAAGAAATGTTGGTGCACCGGTGCATATAATCCAGAAGCAATCATTGTACCATATTTTCTTGTTTCACCAGGATGCATCGCTCCTACACTAAGAATTCCAGTAAGCTTGACTTCTGATTCGATTTTGCCATCCTGATACAAGAATTTTACAATCATTATGTGAATTTTATACGATTTCAAGATTGTGGATTAGTCAAACTGTAATTGTTTGATTATATTTCGAATGAGTTGTAGTCTATCACTCTACCCAATTTGGTTTATTTATACAGAGTTGATTAACAAACTAATAACAGAATTAGTAAAAATAACAAACTAATCCTAACAACCCATACACTGTTGTCTGGTTCAATACACCCCCCTCAACCTCGTGGAAGCTCTCTGACGAGGTTGCACTGGAGTGCTCGGAATGCCTTAGGTGGAAGAGCCTTGGTTAAAATGTCCGCCCACTGCCCAATACCTGGAACATGTTCTACCACAAGATCCTTACTCTCGGTCTTCTCATGAACGAAATGAAGGTCGATCGCCATGTGTTTGAGGTGAATGTGCCCAATAGGATTTCTCGCGATGAACGACGCCCCCATGTTATCGGTGTAGATCTTCATCGGAGTTGGTACAGTTATCCCACTTGGTATTGATTATGTTGTCCATTGGTTGTCGGTCGATTAACGTCCAAGTATCATTCTTCTGCAGAGCCTCAAATTCTTTTTCCATCGCCGTCTTCCAGGATGGAATCGTTAAGGCATACTTCGAAGATCTAGGAACGATGATATTAGAAGCCGCAATTGCCATTGCAAATTTTGGATTTGGTTTGTATATTCCTGATGACGTCCTGGTAACCATCCTCTGTGGCAACTGTATGACCTCTTCTTCCGACTCATTGTCCGACCCATCATCAGAGTATGTCGGGAAGTTGTTCGCCAGTGAACCCAACATCATGGTTGATTCCCGAACCGGAGCAGTATCGACGACAGACCCTTTATTCAAATCGATGGTGGGTACCTCTGAAGTTTGGTCAACCATCGGACTTAAGTCAACATTGGGTGCCTGCGGAACCTGACCAGAAACCGCCTGATCCAGTCTTTAACTATCTCCGTTGACCGGATCAAGAATTACCCCGATCCGATTTCCAAATTGACCAACTTTACCAGAATCATTGCAAGACGAGTCCCACCTAAGCTGAGTATTTAAAGAAAAATCTAGCTCATTAAAAGATACATCCCTGGAGGAAAAAATTCGACGAGACATTGGTTCCAGGCAGAGATAACAGTCTTGACTCAAGGAGTAGCCGATGAAGATACAAGGCTTCGACTTGATATCAAGCTTGTTCGATCTGTATGGACGTAGGTAGGGATAACATCGGCTCCCGAAGACTCTCGATTTCTTGTATTCAGGTGCTCTGCCAAGTAATTGTTCAAACGGAGACTTTCAGGCGAGAAGTGGCATTGGATTTCGATAGATAACATGCAGTCAATACTCCAAAATCCCACAGATTGGCCGGTAAGGACGCCTAATTGAGCATCGCTACAGTCGTATCAATGAGCTGTTGGTTACGACGCTCCACATGACCCATCTGTTGGTGAGAATATGGTGCCGAAAACCGATGAGAAATACCAAGTTCTGCCAGTCATCTCCCTAGCTTCCTATATTCCAAAGCGTTGTCGGTCTGCATAGCCAAAATCTTCCGCCCACACTGCCATTCTGCCCAATGATAGAATTTTTCAAAGATCCTCTAAAGATCGGATTTTCTCACCATAAGATAAACTCAATTGAAGTTCGTTGAGGCGTCGACAAAATTAACATAGTACGAGTAACCTTTGTGCGAAACAACAGGCGAGGGCCCCCAGATATCAGAGAAAATCAGGACTAGAGGTTCGTATTTGGTTTGGCGAGGGGGGTGAGGAGAGGCGTGCGATTTACCAGCGAAACATGAGTCACATATTGCCTTAGATTTGGAAGATGATTTTATTAAACCTTGATCAATCAATACACTCATAAACTTTGAATTTAAATGACCTAGGCGACAATGCCATAGGTAGTGTGCTAATCTTTCGTAACTCAGAACTTCTCCGGAGTGACTCATCTTCAGTGAAAACGCATACAAGCCTCTGCATGCCCGACCCTCCAGCAGAACATCTTCAGTAGCCCGATCTCTGATCTGCACCCTCTGCGCATCAAACAACACAAAAACAGAGTTATCGATACACAACTTATTTACAGAAGTAAATTGCGAGGTGCAGAAGGGACATGGAGAAGGTCGTGTAATCTTAGTAATTTCGAACTGCTTTCAACATCGCTTTGGCCGGTCTAAATAATGGGCATCAGACTCCCATCAGCAGTTAAGATGAAGTCCTTATCTGAATAAAAACGAGGCCTCTGGATGTTACTAGACTCTGTCGTAATATGCGATGAAACCCCGGAGTCCGTTGTCGATGCTCCAGACGACGCGATGTCACTGAGGTAAAATCGCAGGCAAAATCCCTGTCAAGATTCAACTAAGAATCAATTGGTCTTGTTAGAGAGCCACCAGAGATGTAAGCGCGACCTTGCCCTCGACGTACTCAATTAACCCAACTCCACGAAGCATGGCTGAAACCTGTGCTTCCCAAGAGTAGTTATTGTTCTTGTCGAGTAGGACGCATTTGACATGCTTCATTACGATCTTCGATCGAGACGGAGAGGAAGCAGCGACATCGATCGTCGTCGTTGGAACGACTGCAGCGGAAGACTGTGGAACAGAATCGGACATTTCCAATGAAAAACTGATACCATATACGATTTCAAGATCGTGGATTAGTCAAACAGTAACTGTTTGATTATATTTCGAATGAGTTGTAGTCTACCCAATTGGGTTTATTTATACAGAGTTGATTAACAAACTAATAACAGGATTAGTTAAATAACAAACTAATCCTAACAACCCATACACTGTTGTCTGGTTCAATAAATTTGTTATTCAGAAAAATTACCACTAAACAAGAATGGGAGAATTTAAGATATTAATTAAACTAGAGTACTAGATACCCTCAAAACAGCTTACCCTCAAAATTTACTGTAGATTGTAAACATTTTAGAAAATTATAATATAGTCTACAGAACACTTGGGAAAGTTTACTATAGAGTCTACCATAAGATCATAAAACTATTCCTGTTTTTTTTATAAAGGATACAATTTCATTAAAAAATTAAGTGGTCTTGCCTAGAGAAAATAGGAGTCACAATTGCCCTTTCGTCTTTGATGTACCTATTCCCTATAATTTTTATTGATCTTGAATGTGTATCCTAAACAACAATTGAAGTGGCTTGAGAACCCCAATACCTCTCCCCACCTTAACTTTAAGTATCTCCAAGATTGCATCAGTAGGCAGTACTCTAAGGCAGGAAAGAAATTTGGTTTAATGGACCAGTCACCAGCCACTTTCATTATTCTACTATAAGGTTAACAAAAGAAATGGTCCTAGAGTCAGCCAGATTAGCAGCTGAAAGCTCCTTAGGCACTAATGCGTGAGGTAAAAAATCACTTGTATAATCTGTAATCGTTGCTTTCAGTTCTGGCCAGAAAAACTTGAAGAATTTAGAAACTGTAAAGAAAATTGATGACAATGAGCTATATGAATCCTCATGTGACAATCAACCACCTCTGAGAGACCAAGCTCCACTATGAATCTTGTTTGATTCTATAATCAATGAACATCATCTATTCTATGATTTATGAGCTTACAAACTCTTTCTATTTTCTATTCAGTGATATTTAAAGTTGGAATTATTATGTATTTCCATTCCCTCATTGTAAGTTGTGTCTCTAGGATCTATTTAAATTTTATTATATTTCCTGTATACCAATATGTTGGAGTGGTGGGTTTTCTTATTTGAGAATGCTCAGAGTTAGAATCTCTGAACAAGTTAAGAGTTGCCGAGTGACTCAAAACATGTCCAAACCAAATAGAAAATATACACAATTCCAAAACTTTGGAATAGTTAAACTTATTAGATTTTAAATATTAATATATCAGTACTTGTATTACTCTAAGTATGTAAGTACTATTCTGAACGTTTCTAATTGTTTTAAAAATTTCTTAATTATTTCATGAAAAAATGGCTAAAAACATATCGAGTACCTATATCTTATTGGATTCATTGATTGCATACATAGTTTAAAAGGCAGTAAAGCATACAAAGTTTTTTTGCTAGATCGCTATAGCATTTAAAACGATTTATCTCAATTTAACTTAATACTATATAGTTTGCCAGAGCCAAGTGTTTTATACTATGATTACAGTAACATGAAAAAAAATCCTCCATTCAAAGGTTTAATTTGTAGTGCACTAGCACGATATTCCTTAGAAACAGAAAAAGAAATCTACATATGTTTACTAAATAGCAATATATCATACATTTCTAATTTAATTGTCAACTAAGCATAATAGAAAACTATAGTTTGAGTTCCAATAAAAGATGACTGTTGTTATGAAAAATAATACATAGAAAAGAAAATAATGTCTGTGCTGAAACAAATAGAAATATATTCTTTATCGTTATAGACTATAGAGAGAGAAATAAATTTTAAAAAGTAATCTAAACATTTAAAAATTAAGATAAGAAATGCTTGCCTGATAGAAATGCCAGAAGAAGCCATATTCATAATTAGCCACAGTACAAATGAAAGACACAGTTAGCCGTCTTGATCTTCTAACTTCAGCCAAGCCTGTTCTCCAATCTTTGTGTTTCCAAAGAATCCCATGGTCTTCTTCATGCAAACAAATACAATTCTCTATTGTTTCCACTCCACCAGTAAAATTTGTTAAATGTGCATCAAAATATTTGATATATCCCAAGCAATCACAACCCTGAGTAAAAAATAAAAGTTGAAGGGTTTGAGCTTTAAACTTGAGAGAAAGTACATTGAAAAATTACAGGTTAACATTATGTTAAGACCTTTTTAAGAGAATTTGCATTTTTGCCAAGACCATCTTCCCCAGCATCAAATGCATTCTTTCGATAATGTGGACTATTAGGATCTCCATAAGGAACTACCATCTCAACAAAAGATAGTCTATGTGCCACTGGTCTACGACCACGACTACCATCAACATATGCAATGGAATATATCACAAGCCCTTCCCTTGGAGTAAAACCAATACGAAAATTCCACTGATCACATTGGAAGTTAAGAAAATTCATTTTACATATAGAAAATATTTAGAAAAATATTCAAGAAACGTATTAAGAAAGAGAAATAAAAGTTGTGATAGAGATGAATTACCTTTTGCCACTCGATAAAGTAGCCATTAACATGAAAACTTGGGCCTTCAGGTTGAATAATCTGCAAAGGTTTTATATCACTACTATCAATGGCGCCACGTGTCTCCTTAGAAGTGTAGTTTCTTAAGGGGTCCACAGGTGGGAGAGGCACAAACTTTTGGTCTTCAAATTCAATCACACTCATAATTTGCAAATCAACGAGAACATGAATACCTGAAAGGAAATTTGTATCAGAATGTTTGACGAGGAGCTAAACTAGACTTTTGTCAGGAAAAGAATTCACAATGATACAAGTGTTAACTTTAATCCACGAAGATTAAAGAAGAAAATAGTGTACAGGGAAGCACTGTCCTTAATTCATTAATAGGACTGAATCTAAATCTGTTTGGGGGAGTTATAATTTGAGCTTAGGGGGGGCCACATAGCAGTTGTACGGATCTAGACCCCGTAGAAACAGTGTTCTCAATATATGCAATGTTGTTTTTTCTATCTTTTTATTTAATGAAAATATTACTATATCCAAAAAAACACGAATACCTTCAACAGGGCGTGCATACCCATTTTCCATAGGGCAGTCACTCTCAGTTCTAACAAATATCAATGGCTTTGAAAGTCTTTTACTAGGAGCATCGGCTTCGCTATAGTAGCCAACGCACCTACATGGGAGGCTAATTAGTAATAAGTGGAATATATACCACTAATCCAAGTGATTATAGAGTTGATTGCCTGATTATAATTATTTAGAAAATAATATCATAAAGAAAATATTCTGCTCACCAAGGATCAACCATAACAAGTTCCATATCCTCAATGCCTCTTTTTTTCATAGCTTCGATAAATGGATGATAAATTTTAACAAGAGCTTCACATTCAACATACTCCGCAGCATCCTGATATCAAAGTATATTATATTGATAAATATGATGGAAACAATAAATAAATATGCAAAAAGCGAAATGTACATAAATATCCTTATAATCTCTACACATGGTAATATATGTGCTCTGTTATATTAATGTATTAGGCATAATTAATTGTGTGATTAGAATAATGTAATTACTATAACTAATTAGGACTAACAGAAGCGTCTTTTCTATTAGATTGTTATATACAAGATACAAGAAGTTCCTAATAAGTTCAAGGTGTATCCTATTTTGTTTATAGACTTATAGCTGTCATATAAGGTCTATTCTGTTTTTGGTGAATCTTATATATGTAATTACCAAAAACTAAAGTGATAACATTTCAAATGAATGTAGTGAAATAATTCTAGATTTGAAATTTAGTGGAAATAGTACCAATGGAGGTTGAACATCAGGAATAATTTCTGATGAAATAATTTTACCCCTGTGGTGGCTACCTCTAGTTGCAGCATGTACTTCAGATAATTCAACAACCCAAATAATCGTCTCGTTTGAGAGTTTATTATATGTAGTTATCTTCGCCTTTCTTGGAGGCAGCTTGTTTGGAATTACATGGCCACCTTTTGTTATGGGAAGCAATGATGATTGAAAGGGAGGGAAAAAATATGCGTCAGCTAATGCAACAACATTCTTATCTTGTTCCAAAAGAACGACTTCAATAAATCGCATGCTATCTGTAACCTGGAAATTACATTACAAAAACAATAATCATATTACTGCCATCCATTTTAGCACATAGTGACTTCTTATAAAATGCACAACAGCACAACCTCAGGAGTCATACCAGAAGCTCTGATAGTCGCCACAGCCACAGAAATTTCTGCTACAGATAATGGATCTAAAGGATGCCTGGATTGAACCCTAGTTGTCATAGTAGGTACACCACCTGTATTCCATATAAGATCACACAAATGAATTCTCTTGCAAATTATGAAGAAAAAAGGGTAGAATAGTTTAAAGTCTAAATGAGCAAAGTCAAGCACATATAAACACACTATACCCCAAGTTCTTTGATGTCAAAGGATTTTATTTTCTAATATGGTTATATAGATGGTAAAACAACAGACTGATAATATATTATAATGCACACCATACCCCACAATCATGATATCCTAAATCCAAATTGAATGACTTTGAAGGCTTGAAAGATCTGATGAAATGAGATGGAACAAAATAAAGCCTTAAATCTAGGTGAATAAATAAAGAAATCAAGCATGATGTAGATTCTATGGAGTGAAATGTTAATGTTTTTCTAATCTGTTTGACCAAAGTTGACTGAATGACAATTATTTAGGATCCCCAGAAAAAAAGACAGAGAAATTAATGGCGTGTTTTCGATCATAGTGAGAACATTAATCCGGTAAGAAATCAAGAAGAATCAACAAAAAAATAGCTGAATAATATTTTCATTAAATGTTCTGGGGGGCGGGGGGTGATGATGATTGGTTGGTAGTTGTTACACTTACTGACGGCCATAGTCGGCATGGATCTTTCATCCGATGTCTCCGATGAGACAATAAACGTCGGCGTGGATGTTTCCGGGGTGCTGAGAGTAACGGATCTGTTCGGCGAAGAATCTATAGAAGGTCCGGTGAGATTCCCACAGCAAGATGGCGTCGATTTCCACTGTGCTGCTCCAGCTCTGGACATTGGATTGGATATACGGTGCCGGTGGGTTGTCAGTTAGGAAAGAGACGGAGAGTGTGATCATTCGACTATTAATGTAGATCTGTGATCTGTCCCGACCAATTACTGAATCATGAATAAAAAAAATTTGTGGGCCACCATCAATTTTGTCTCCAACCCGTTTCCAAAATTAGAAACAATGAGATAAAGCAGGTTTATTTAGGCCGCTCGTCCACTCAGAAAACACGGGAATTGTGGTTCACGACGACGGCGAGTTATGATTACGGTTAGGATTTGTGTTCTTGCTTCCTTCCCTTCTACTAAATATGACCATTGCCGGCCGACCGGATATGCCGTAATCATAATTCAACGACGACGGCCGGTAATTGATCGAATGATAAATTGCACATTATTGACGTTATTCTAGAATCATAAGTAGAATAAGTATAATTAGTCTATAATAATATTAATTCAATATTCCTCTTCAAATTAGTTTAAGGTCATATTAACCGGAGTTAATTTCTCTTCACCTTTAGCACCGGAGATGACGGCAGCAGTGGGGTATGAAGAAGAGGGGCGGAGTTAGGTTAACCGTTGTGATGGTGTGTGGGCTCACGTTAGGGGCTCACATACACAACTTTCTGATGTCGACTTCTCTAATTATCAACACCTTTCCCCGTTGCACTTGGGGAAATATTTATAGCCTACCTCATTGGGCCTGGCAGGCCTGTTCGGTCCGAGGTCCGTCTGGGCGGGTCCTGGTACCAACAGTACTCCCCCCCTCTCGGGCCGGGGGGCCAACAGGCCGCCCACCTAACTTCCTTTATAACATCTCGTGTTCTGCGCCATCCCCCTTCACGTGTTTTCTCTATAAAGATTCTTCCTTCTCCTCTTCTTTCTTCATAAAACAGAAAAAATTCAATGGCCGTCCAAGACCTTCTGGAGGAGTTCGGTCGCGAGGTGAAGCTTCAACACTCTGTTTGGACTGAGTGCCTGCTTTTGCTTGCTGGGGCCTTCCACTCTGTTGCAGTGTCGGAGAGCCATCGGCTTAATTCTGTCCTGATTGACATTCACCGCCGTCTTGCTCCTTCCTCTTCTGGTATGCCAGCTGCTTCTGCTGTTGTTGCCGCTGCTGGTGTCGTGATCTCGAGCTTCTGCTGCTCTTTGCACGGTGCGGCTACTGTCGCTCCGGGTGTCGGAGGTGGTCTTCGTCACCGCTCCCGCGGTCGTCGTGGCTCACGTGGGTCCTCGTCCCTCCCTGCTACTGACTTGCGACACTTCTTGTCGGGACCGCCTAAGACTGGCTATTAGGTCTCCGTATGCACCGGGTGCTGGGGCTTCTTTCGCCCGGTCACTGGGTCTGTTGACCCTCACAGGTGCGCCGTCTGGGGTTACCTCCTCCTCTACCCCCTCAGGCGCTTGTCTGAAGGGAGGTCGTGTGGTTCCCCCGACTTACTCCGGCGTATTCCTTCTTTAGTGCACGTTTAGTTTTTTTTTGTAGCATAGGGCATCTTTCTTGTGGCTTTTGCTGTAACTTAGTAGCGCCTCCGGGTTTGTAATAGAACTTGACACTTAATACTTTTTTTGGTACTTGCAGTTCCTTCGGAATCTTGAATGTGATTTTCTTTCGTGCTTCAGCTCTTGCCGTTGCTTTACCCTCATCGTCCTCCGCCGACCTGGCCCGCGTCCTACTCGAGCTTCGCTCGTCGGCTGACCCTTTTCAGCGAGCTCTCGACACCCTTCGGCCCCTGGGTGGGGTGGATACGGCTCCGCAGCCCTCCCCCGGCCAACCCCCCCGCCCCGGCCTACTGTCGGCCCTGTTGAGGTGTCGCCCTGGGGGAATCTCCCTCGTGCTCGCCCCCACTCGCCGTTGCTTCGTTCTACTGCTCCCTCGTCGGACGACCCTGCCTACCCTTCGAGCCCGGTTGCACCGTACCTCGAGTGGCCCGGATGTCCATCGGATGTGACCCCAGGGCCCCGTCGCTCATGTCGCGTTTCGTCATACGCTCTCTTTTCGGACGTATTGGGCTCTCGCCCCGGCCGTACCTTACTGGGCCGTCTTTCTGGGCCCTCAGCCTCTGTGGCTACTAGGTACTTGCGACTCTTCGTCTTCTGTGCCCTTCTTACTATAAGTGTTATTCCCCCCCTTTTCTCTTCTTCACTTTCCTCATTTGCTCCGCTTTCTGCTTCCCACTAAAACCTCGAGAAAAACCCTCCACTTTTCCGCAGGTCTGCCTTGGCTGATTCGGTCGAACTTGCCAATGCCACCGTCGAAGAGCTCCTTCACGGCGTCTTCAACCCGCTCCCAGATGTGAAGAACCCACTCTCAAAGGCTTCACCGTCTGCTTGTCTAGTCGCCTTGAAGAAGATGTATCAGTACAAAGGTCAGCCTGACTTCCGGCAGGCTGGGGAGACTGTCGCCTCGCATCCGCCTCTTGGGCAAGTTGTTATCTATATCCCCTATGTGGACATTGACCTTACACTGCCTCTTTCGCCGCTGTTTTAGGCGATTCTCAAACACTGCCAGGTCTCGCTCTCGTAGTTTCCCTCGGGGACTGTCGAGCGTATACTAAATTTCGAGCTCCTTTGCTAGAAGTGTGGCATTGAACCCACCGTGTCCCTGTTTTTCAACTGGTTCCACGTTTACCCCCGAACACCGACCAAAACCGCGTCCTCATTGCCTCTCGGCGCACTCTTTTTGTGACCCTGCCGGACCGGGCTCATTCTTGGCGCGATCAATTCTTTTTTGTGGACATCTCCTACCTCGGGGATCTCGTCATCCCCCCTCTCGGTGGCTGCCGCTTGATACCCTGAAGAGCCTCACCGGCGTTGTCCCTCAGAAACGCTTGACCCCTACCGAGCGGGAGGCGAATGACCTGCTCGTCCGGATTCATAACCGCGGCCCCGTGAGCCCCAGCGGCTTCAAACATGATTGGTCTGTGTCGGGGCATCTGAGGCCTGATGACGCTCGTAGTCCTGACGGTGGGGCTTCTTCTTCTCTCCGGACCAAGAAATGCAAGGCACCGTCCTCTATTATTCATCTGGAGGATACTCCCTCTCGAGGCCCAAGCACTGCCAACTCTGGGGATGACAACTTGTGCAAGGGGTCTCTCCGTAATGCGCGCTCAGAGCGGTGCAAGAAGGAGGTGGTCGAAGGGTCTGGGCTCCGCCGCAAGATCGACACGGAAGACGCGCAGGTGTTGGACCGCCAGGCCTTCTCCGTGGCCTTCGATGCCGCTCTTGTTGCGGGCAAATTTTCCGCCGAACCTGCGCACGTCCATCCCTTGTCCTCCGTTCCCCAAATGGCCGGGATGGTCCTCAAAAGTCTCAACCTTCTTCAACCCTTCCTTCAGGAGGAGCCGGAGTACGTGGATCTTTTCGCGTTCGACATGATATCGTTCGATCGGGATCTCTACGTTGACAGTCTGCGTGGTACTGTCCTTGCTTACGTGCGCCATCAACGGAGCCTTGACCAGTGTGAGGAGTTTAGCCGACTCGTCGCCCAGGTTGCTCGCTTGACCGAGGAGCGTCTTGATGCATTAGCCGCCCGCGACCAGGCCGTGAAGGAAGCGTCGAAGGATGCGGAGGCCTACCGGTTGGAGCTGGAGGCCGCGTCCACTGAGAAGACCGCGTTGGAGCTGGAGTCCTCCGAGAGACAAAAAATGGTTGATCACTTTAAGTCTCAGTGGGAGTGGGCCGAGCGTCGAGCTGCCGAGACCTAGGCCGGACTTGCCCGGGAGACCGAGCGCGCTAACAAGCTGTCCGCCGACCGCCCCGAGTCGCTTGCTTCTATGTCCGCCAAGTTCCAAGCTAAGTTTTCTGAATTCCAGGAAGATTCTTCGCTTCGGATGTCGGTCGAGAAGCGCGCCGGGTTTTGGAAAGGCTATGAGCATTGTCGCGCTATGTGCAAACTTGCCTGCCCCGATCTGGCTGCTCGTGTCATCCCCCGGACCTCGCTGGAGTGGGAATGATGGAGCGCGGTGGATGGGGCCGGGTCTCCTGTCGTGCAGCCTTCGCTTAATGTTGGTGAGAGCGATGAGGAGGACTTGGTGACTGACCTCCCGGACTATATCCTGTCTACTCTGCCGTCTTGACTGTCGCTTCTTTTTCTTTTGTGTTTCCTCCCTTCTTTTTTTCTATAAAACAAGACATTTTATTTTTTGTATATATTGCTTCCGCTTCTTTCTTATCGTTCATTTTGTCGGGCGGCCTGGGCCGGCTGAGCGTCCTTCAGTGGCCTATTGGCCTTCGGTGCGCTCGGTCTGCCTTTGACAGCGGGCCCCTCCGTCTCTCATTTTTTCGTGTGGCGCCTGGGGGGGGGGTCTTCTTTGACGCGGCCCCCGGGTGCCTCGCGGAGTTGTGCCCCAGTTTTAGTATTCATTGGGAGTGAGTACTTCTCAGCCAGATTTCGTCACATTTTTGGTTACTTTGAATAAATTCGGGAAAATGGAAAGATACAACACTGTCTACTTTTCGTCACCTTGGCATTCCACAGGACTAGGTCCCCGGTCCCCAATGCCAGGTTTTTTTCTGCCACTCTTTCGTTGTGGTATCTGGCCACTCTTCGTTTATATGCGAAATCCCGGACGACGGCCTCCTCCCTTCGCTCCTCGACGTCTTCGCTCGTTAGGACCATCGCCTTGTCATTTGCGCCTGGTTGGAATTGCTCTATCCTGGCCGTTGGCCATTCAACTCTACGGGAGCCACTGCCTCTAATCCGAAGGCGAGGGCGAAAGGGGTCTGTCTCGTCGGCGTCCAGATTGTTGTTCGGTAGTCCCACATGGTTTCTGGGATCTTGTCCGCCCATGTCCCTGAGTACTCGCCACCTTCCTCTTCAGGATGGACACGATGGTACGGTTGGTTACTTCCACTTGTCCGTTTGCCTACAGGTGGTAAACCGGGGCGAAGCTCAGCTTAATCCCGCTGTCCTCGCAGAACTCCCGTAGCTTTCTTCCCGTTGTCCGTTATTATCTGGATGGGGACCCCGAAGCGGCACACTCTGCTTCTAAAAACGAAATTGACCACGTTCTGCTCCGTGATAACGCTTGTGGCCTCCGCCTCTGCCCATTTTGTGAAGTAGTCCACTGCCACGAAGAGGAACTTTCTTCCCCGTGAGGCCGGGGGGAAGGACCCCGCGATGTCAATGCCCCACCGTGCGAAGGAGACGGGTGTGGTTACTGCCTTCATCATGATGGACGACCGTCTCTGGACGTTCGAATGCCGCTGGCACATGTCGCATCTGCTTACCACCGCCTCAGAGTCCTTTATTGACTCGGGCCAGTAATAGCCTTGTCTGGCTATTTGCTTCTCTAAGACCCGGCCGCCCTGATGGGCCCCGTTGGCTCCCTCGTGGATGCTCCGTGCGATGGCGCGACCGTCCTCGCGGACGACACATAGTCTTAGCGGGGCCTCCTCTGCGGTTGAGCGGCGGTACAACTTGCCTCGGGCAGCCACGAACCACGCCGCCCAGTTTCTCAGCTTCCTGGCCTCCATCGGATCCGTCGGGCTTTCTCCTGACTCGAGGAATCTCAGGATGGGCGTCCTCCAGTCACCTGCGGCTATTAAGGCGCAGGTCGGCCCGCCGGGTCCTCCGGACCTCGTCGGGTGTTCCTGGTTTTCGATCCGAACCCATCTGCCCTATGGCCTTCCTGGGGACGCCCCTATCTTGGCCAACGTGTCCGCCTCCCCGTTGCTCTCTCTCTCAATCTGGGTGATTCTCCATTCGTCGAGTCGACCTAGGTCTGTTCGGGCCTCCGCCACGTAGGTCGACATTGAATCCTCTTTGGACATGAATTCGCCCCTTACTTGGTTTGCCACCAATCGGGAGTCCGTGTGGAGGTGGACTTTTTCTGCCCCGAAGGCTGCGGCCAACCTTATTTCGGCTAAGAAGGCCTCGTACTCGGCTGCGTTGTTGGTCGCCCGGAAGCCGAAGTGTATCGAATACTCGATCCTCTCCCCTGTTGGGGCCCTTATCACTACTCCGGCTCCACAGCCTGTGTTGCTGGCCGAGCCTTCGACGTGGACCGTCCACCATTTCTCCCCCGTTGGGGTCCGCCTCCAGGGTGTTAGGTCGGCCATAATATCAGCTACGACCTGTCCTTTGATTGCCTTGGCTAGGACGATCTCTATGTGGAACTCGCTGAGTTCCATGGCCCACTTCGTGAGGCGTCCGAAGACGTATGATTTCTGAAGGAGCAGAAGCAGTGGGTATGCCGTTGGGATGGTTACCGTGTGTGCATGGAAGTACGGATTCAGCTTTCGGACCGCCGAGACCACCGCTAGGGCAAGCTTCTCGATATCCGGGTACCTTTCCTCTGCTCCTTGCAGCGACCGGGAGTAATAATACACCGGCCTTTGTACTCTGTCCGCCTTTGTCAGGAGTACCGCGCTGACAGCTGCGTCCGAGTAGGCGACATACATTGTGAGTGGCTCGCTTTTGATGGGCGGGCGGAGCGTTGGCAAGTGCGCCAGTTGTCTTTTTAGCTCTCCGAATGCCACCTCGCAGTCGACGGACCACACCACTCTCGGGCCGGGTGACTTCAGTAGCTGAAAAAACGGGCGCAGCCGGTCGGCAGCTCTCGGTAGGAATCGGCTGAGGGCTGCCACCCTACCGTTCAACTTTTGGACCTCCTTTATGGTCCGTGGCGGGGTCATTCCCATGACGGCCTCTACTTTCTCCTCTCTGGGCTTGATGCCCTCCGGAGTGATCCTGAAACCCAGGAAGTGGCCTTTGTTTACTCCGAACGCACACTTCTTTGCTTTTAGCTTCAGGCCAGCCTTCCTGATGTTGCAGAACGTCTCTTCCAGGTCGGCCAGGTGTGTCTCTTCCCTTTTTGACCGGACCAGGATGTCGTTGACGTACACTTCTACGTTCCTGCCGATCTGTTCCTCGAAGACTTTATCCATTAGTCTTTGGAAGGTGGCTCCCGCGTTCCTTAGGCCGAACGGCATGACTTTGAAGCAGAATGTGTCCAGGTCAGTGATGAACGAGGTCTTCTCCTCGTTCGCCCAGGCCATAGGGACCTGGTTGTACCTCGAATGCGCATCCATGAAGCTCAGCATTTCGCAGCCTGAGTTCAGGTCCACTAGATTGTCGACCGACGGTAGCGGGTAGCTATCTTTGGGGCACGCCTTGTTGAGGTTCGTGAAGTTGACGCACATGCGCCAACGTCCGTCCGCCTTCCTGACCATCACGACATTGGACATCCACTGCGGGTATCGCACCGGCCGGATGAAACCCGCGTCAAGGAGTTTCGTGACCTCGGCTTCGGCCGCGTCTCTTTTCTCCGCCCTTAGTGGTCGTAGCTTTTGTCGGACCGGCCACGTCTCCGCGGCGACCGCGAGCTTGTGATCTGCTGTCGTCCGGCTTACCCCCCCCCAGTTCTCCTAATTCGGCCGTGAATAAGTCTTCATGCCTCCTGAGGAGGGTCTCCAGGCTCCTCTCCAACTCCCCTGGGAGGCCTTTTCCCACGCGTACCTCGCTCCGGGCGAGGGGTAGAAGCACCGTGGTTGACGCCAGCTCCGGCTTCGGGGGCTCCTCTCGTAAAGCGTGCGGCAACCCCTCGTTCGAGGTCATCATCTCCCCTACCGAGTTAAAGTAGCATTCGCGGGCCTTCTTCTGGGACCCCCTCACCGTGCACATGCCCGACTTGGTTGGGAATTTTAAGCACTGGTGGAGGGACGACATCACCGCCTGTAATGCGTGCAACGCTGATTTTCCCAGGATGGCATTGTAGCCCGAGGTGAAATTCACCACCGTAAAGCTGACTTCCACCGTCTTCTCTTGGGCGTGGCGTCCTAGCGTTACCGAGATTGTTATTACGCCGGCCATCGGAACCTCTGACTGCCCGAATCCCCTAATCGGCACTCTACTTGGGAGTAGGTCCGTGCGGGCGAGGCCTAGGTCATTGAAGGTGTTTCAGTACAGGATGTCCACCGAAGCCCCCGTATCCACCAGGACCCTGTGTAATTGTACTTTGGTCTTGTCCCCCCTTCGGAAGACGGTGGTTACTACCACGGGGTCATCGTGGGGGGTCGTGACGTCTTTCATGTCCGCCTCTGTGAACGTGATCTATGCCTCCAGGCGTGGGCACTTCCCTTCGGTTGTTCGGTCGACGTCAGTGGCGTACCGATGCCCCTCCCATGGGTCCGCGCCTCCTCTCGCTATTGTCAAGATATCCCCTACTAGTTCCTCGACCGGCTCCTGCTTTGGCACTCGATGCCCGGTCAGGATGACCGCCGCCCTCCTGACAGGCGGGGCTGGGGGGGGGCTTTGCGCGCGGCGTTGAGTTTGCCTAATACCTTGGCCAGGTTCAGACACTCGTCAGTTGTATGACCCTTGTCTTAGTGGTACTCGCAGAATCTGCTCTCGTCCCTGTATCTTGCTGAGTCCTTCCTCATGGGCCTCGCTGGGGGGAGGTTCCCCACCCCTCCTAAGGTGAGGAAAACCTGCCTCTGGTTAGCAGCCGGGGTCAGTCCCACATCTCGATGGCCCCCACCAATGGCCGCTGGGGCCTTGCATGCCGCTGCTCCCGGTGTTCCGGGGCCTTCGGTTGTTGCTGCTGGTGCCCTCCGTCTCCGGCTGGGGGTCCCTTGGGCTTTTGTTGGCGTTTGTTGAACTCCTGCGTTCTCTCTCCCAAGTATTCCTCCACATTGGCTTCCCCGTGGGACCTCTCCATGGCCTCTGTGAATGTCTTTGGTAGTATCCGTACGAGGTCCACCGCAAAGAAGGTAGGCCTGAGGCGTACTGGATCACGTTTTCTGTTAGCCCGCGAACCAATCCATGTACGCCCACGTGCTTTCGAAATCCCCCTGTATCGTGGCGCTGAGGCACGCTTGGTTCTTGGGCCTCTTTCGCTTGTGGGCGAAAGCCTCTAGGAACGTTTTGTCAAGGTCTTCGAAAGTGTGGACCGATCCAACGGGGAGAGTTCTGTACCACGCTATCGCGTCCCCCGTTAGTGCCCTTCGGAACATCTGGCACCATATGTCCTTCCGACCCGCTCTATCCTCCATATTAGTTTTGAACGAGTGCAAGTGGTCATCCAGGTCGGTGTCCCCCTTGTACGCGGGGATCTTGGGCGTCCGCCAGCCCGCGGGGTATTCACCCTCCAGCAGGTGCTGCGCCAAAGCTTCTCCGCCTCTGGCCCCGGTTACTGGTACGACTACTCCATTTCCGGGTTCTCCGATTGCTGCTCCGCCTCCCGCTCCGTCAAACTTCAGCGTCTGCCGGTCTGCGATCAGCTGGCGGAGTTTCTCCTGCAGCCGCAGTTGGCTGTCCTGCAGCGCGGAGACCATCGCTGAGAGCCTCGCATTTTCGGAGTCCTTCCTCCTGCGGCGTTCTCTTCTTCGGGTAGGGGTCAGGGACCTGCTCCGCCTTCCCCGCCGATGTTTCTCCTTCTCTTTCCGGGCGGCTGCCTCCTCGACCCCGGCCCTCCCTTCGCGCCGGGTCGCTTCGTCCTTTTCGGCCTTCTTTTTACGCCAGGCCGCCTCCTGGGCTTCGAGTGCCCAGATCGCGGTCTGCTTCCTATGCGAGCGATATGGCTCAGTCCTGTCTGAGTCCTCTGACTCTCTCAGGTACTCCTCCCTAGGGGTGGTTGGGGAGGTCTCCTCCACGCGTTGTTCCTTCCCCCTTCGGTGTCCCGAGCTCTCTCCCACACGATACTCGCTCCTTCCGACCATTTTCTCCTCTTCTCTGGTTGCGTGTTCGATTCACGTCAGGTTCACCACTGATGGTGTGGGGGCTCGCGCTAGGGGGCTCACACACACAGCTCTCTGGTGTCGACTTCTTTAATTATCAACCCCTTTCCCTGTTGCACTTGGGGAGGTATTTATAGCCTACCTCATTGGGCCTACTGGGCCTGGCAGGCCTGTTCGGTCCGGGGTCCGTCTGGATGGGCCCTGGTATCAACACGTTGCTTAAAGAGTTAGGTAATGCGAGATGATTAGCAAAAGATTAATTTCAATTAATTCAAAAGTTAATTGCACTTTTAGTTTTCAATTGAAATAAAATAAATGTGGCCCATTATATTTCAGCCCATCCAACATTGGCCCATTCATTTTATTTAAAATATTACACCCAACCCCTTCGACTCCCTTGATATTTATTTGGTGAGTTCATTGCCTTGCATGCATAAGATATCTTAAAAACAATTATTTCTTAGTCCTGAATTTATTAAAAATCTCATTTTAGTCCTGAGTTCAGTATGTCAAATATACAGATATTTAATTGCACTGATTATCTTGCTAATTCCTTAAATACATACCTAGTTTATCTCGGATTTCTAGGAATCAAAGGCTTCGTGAATCTATCTGTTAATTGTTCCCTTGTTGAAATGTGATGATGATGGACAATACTTGAGGAACGATGAGGAAAAACAGGGTGGACGGCTGCAATGGAACAGTATTCTGGACTAAGGTTGCTTCAACCCAGTTCCGTTTTTAAGTTTTACTTAAATGATTAATTAATTACTAAAACATAATGGTTTGCCTTTTATAAGGCTACACGTTTTTGGGAATACATTAAATAAAATGGTCCTGCATCATATGCTAATCAAACCTAACTAACACTCAAAGGAATTTCAATTAAGTTCATATCCCTTTAGGTGCGACAATAACACCTTCTTCCTGACTGGTCGTGCGCTCTCCATCTTGCCGCCCTCAGCTTCAGTTTCGCCCGGCTCTTCCGTGCTCTCCTCCATGTCCAGCTCCAGTTGTACGCGGACATCATTAATAATGTTTCCTTCCTCTAGAACCCTGTCTATTAGATGAATGGTTATTGGTTAGATATCCCTTTTTAATTTGCTCTTTAACAAATTGAAATTAATGGCCATATGCTTCATCCTTGAATGAAAAACCATATTTTGACCTAAGTACTTAGCTCCCAAATAATCTATCCATATATCTTTGGGTTTGTCATGCATGCAAAACCTATCTCATGTAGAAGATTTTGTACCCAAATTATTTCTTCTGCAGAATCTGCTACAATCCGAAATTCCACCTCCGTCGATGATCTAGCAACGGTGGGTGGGTTGTTTTTGTTGACCATGAAATGAGATTGTTTCCAAAGAACATCGCATAGCTACAGGTGCTTTTCGGATCATCCGTACAACCATTCTATTCAACGTATGTATATACCTTTAAATTAAACCTTGTCGTGGGACTAAAAAGCAAACCAAAGTGTTGGATACCATGTAAGAATCGTAATACATGTTTGACTGCTGCCCAATTCGTAGTCGTTGGTTACTGTAAGAATTGACAAAATTTATTCACCACTAAGAGATATCCGGCCTCGTCGGCTCCCCATGCAATGCACTCAAATTTGATGTCGAGACTATTGGACGGGCGTATCCAGGGGGGCAAGGTGTAAAATATCAAGGAGCAGGCAGTCATGGTCCAACCACCTAATTCAGAATATTTGAAATTAGGAATGCATGACCCGGATCCGATACCTGAAAACAAGGGGTCCAATTAAATTAAAACAAAGATAACAGATTACAAGGTATATAAGAAACGGGACAGGCAGTTTGGAGAGCATCGGAAAATTATTTTTCCATTTGTGCGTTTACAATTTCCTGCTCTTTTCAAATCGTTCTCAGTGCTTGGATTTCTTTTCTGTTTCAATCCGGTAATTTCTTGTGTTTGCTGTTCTCATTTATCAGGTATCATTCCAGATCGTGTTAAATTTTTGTTTCGTCATCTTCCTGTTTTAATTTCCAGAATCAAGTAATCTCTTCAAAATTCATTTTTAATTTCTGTTGTAAACTGTAAATGTGTTTTCTATCGTTGTATGCAAATCTATTCTACAAATCTATTGGATTCAAGTCCGTTTCAATTTGTTTAGTTTAGTTAACTTTCTTTAGACAATTTGTTTCAATTTCTTTAATTCAATGTTTCTTTAAAAGTTTCTTTTGAAAATCAATTCCCTGTTAGATTAATAAATCATTTTCGTAATTCCATTGATTCTTAGTTTCATCTTGAAATCAATTCCATACAGAAATTCTGTTTCAAACAGATTTAGAACTAATGCTTGTCATTTTATTATGTTCAAATTTCTGTTATTTCATTCCTGTTCCAAGTAAATAAATAAATAAGTTTCTATTGTGTTATTGTGCGATTTGGTTACTGCCTTATCTCATAGTATAATCATACAGTCTTGCAAATAAATTCTGTTTCTTGATACAAGGGAGGGCAAGTGCCCCCCCTAAATGTTGGAAAAAAGTCAAGGACCTATATGTAATAAAAAAAATTATAGAGGGTTAAATGTAATTTTACAATATATTAATATTTTTTAAGAGTTGTTATATAAAATTTACAATATTTTATTTTTCTCTCCCCATTTCACAAATCCCTAATATATAAATTTTAAAATATTTTATTCTTCTCCCCCCTTATCCCCCGTTCTCCCCCAAACCTGAATTTCTTAAATCTTAATACTTTCTTCTTAGATTCTTCACTGTCGTCTGTTGTTGCTGCCTTGCTGCACAACTTGGTGGAAATCTCTTCTCCAGACTCCAGTTTTCCCTCCGTTGAGACTAACACAGAGTTACTACTGTGTATCCATTGTCTTGATCCATATTCTTCTTTTGAGGCTTTCGATATAGAGAAGTTGCTTCATTTTGCTTCTGTCTATCGGTATTGGTGGTCTAGCACATGAATTGGTAGAGTGTAAGATGGATATTGGTTATCCCTTGGTTTATTTCCTGATCAAATTAGCGTTGATATTACCAGTTACAACTGCATCAGTTGAGCGTAGTTTTTCAGCAATGCATATCGTTAAAACTCGTCTCAGAAATCGCTTTGGTGTTAGTTTGATGAATGATTGTTTAGTAACATATATCGAGAAAGATATTTTTAAAACTATAGACAACGAAGTTATTTTACAAATATTTAATGATATGTGTCCTCGTCGTAGAACATTGAAGTAATGTAAATTGTATTTGAAATTTTTATTATTAATTGAATGAATGTATTTATTTTTAATTTGAATATTAATTAATGTATTGAATATTAATTATGAAATGAATGTATTGAATTTTTATAGGTTTTCATAATCGATTTTATGAATAGGTCGTGCCAAAATTTTTATAGGTTTTTAAATTAGTAAATTTTTTTTTTCGCCTTCGACGAATTTTGCCCCCCTGTTGTGGAATCCTGGATACGCCACTGCACACGTGTAACATCCAAGTGTGTTTTACTAATATAGTTAATCGGTTAGGATTTAGTTAATATTTTTATGTATAAATAATAATGTGCGATTCAATACACAACACAAATCAATTTCAGTTTCTCATATGGTATTTTTCGCTTAGGTTACTGTTGGTACTGAGGTCCATTCAAATGGTCCACGGGCCGAACAGACCACAAGCCTATTTGCCCGAGCAACGGGCTTGGGCCGACGGAGGATCTCTATAAATACCTTCCCTGGTCCAACAAGAGAGGGGGTTGATAATTTTTGAGAGCACTACAGAAAAATGTAGGCAGTTTGGACGAACAAAGTTAACGGAAATTCCATGAAAAATGTCATTTGTAACGGAAATTCCGTTAACTTTGGTCGTCATCAAATTTCCGTTATAAATACTCAAATCCGTTACAAATACAAAAAAATAAAGACTGATCATTTGTAACGGAATTTCCGTTACAAAATTTTTGTGGCCAAAAAAAATTTCAGAATATATTTTATTGCATATATTTATGTAAATATTTCTATAAATATTTTTATTTTAGAAATGAATCATATAACATTCAAAATTCAATATTACTCACTAAATTTAAACATTCAAAATATGTTATAAATCATAGTAACATCATTAACATTCATAATCTAAAATAACATTGGAACATGAGGAGTTGGAACTTGAGCAGTCGGAGTTGGAGTCGGAACTTGAGCAGTCGGAGTTGGAGTCGGAACTTGAGTTGTAGTCGTAACTTTAGTTGAACTCAGAACTTGAGGAGTTGGAGTCGAAGTTGGAGTCGGAACTTGACTTGAAGTAGGTTCTTCGTTGTCGACAGAACTTCGTATAAATCGTTTCTAATTAACCAACTTTTTTTGGTGAGCCATTTATAATCTGTGAATACAACAAAATATTCAACATTTAAAACTGATAAAAATAGAAAAATAATTAAAATAGAAAAATTACTCACAAAAATATATTAGCAGTTTTGTAAATTACTCACGTGGAGTCAAATACTCTGACATATATCAGTTTTGTAAACTGTAAATTGGTCTAAAAATACTGCAAGGAAATCAACCTCTAAATATTTGTAGATAAAAAATTGTCACCTTTAATAAGAGGGACCCCAAGTACCTGAATCATAAGGAAATCCTGAGAAGGTGAAGAAACTAACAAGGTATTAAACAAACAATAAGAATATGTTAAGATTTATATAAGTATAACCAAAATAAAATGACGATAATCACTACTAAAAATTAAATGTTGATTGATGATTTAACCGGTTCGGGTCCGACTCATCCGAAACCCAAAGAAAATTATAAAAAAAACATAAATAATTAATATAAATGAAATTTTTTATAAAATATTTTATAAAAATTTAATATACACATTTAATAAATTTTCCCTTTTCTTCTAAAATCTAAATCCTAATTTTATTTTGACATCTTTCTCCATGCTATCGCCAGACCATCTTCATATTTGAGTTTTTGAATAAAAATTATTTAATATTTTATCTTATTTAAGAATTATTTTATTTTTATATTATTTAAGAATTATTTGATTTTTATATTATTTAAAAATTATTTAATCAAAATTTTCAAATTATTTAATCAAAATTTTCAAATTATTTAAATAACAAGTTTTTATGAAAAATTTACAAAAAAATTATTAAACTGGAACCTGACCAAACTCGATTTGGACCCAACCAAACCCGACATCCAAATCGGTTTCGGGTTCTATAATTTCGGATGGCCTCGGGTTTTGACCAGAACCCGATCTCTAAACTCAGATTCGAGTTCGTGTCAGGGCAAACCCGATCCAAACCCAACCCATGCCCATTCCTAGATACAAGTAGGGGTGAGAACAGGCAGGTCGCCTAGATCTACGCCTCGATGGTAACCAGGGTCTTCTGCCCCGTTTTTATATTTTTTTGCCATGTACCGTAAGCCCCATTGCCTCAGTCATATTTCAAGGCGGGTCTCGGGGCAGGGCAAAACCCAAGGGGCACTTCAGCTTTAATATATTATATATAATATAATTATTATTTATAATTTAGGGAGCGGATCAGATGAGGTTAACCTAAGTTTAATTAAAAGTTAGGTTAATTCTTAAAAAGATCTAAATTCAATTCAGTACCTTAAGATTCTTAATCTCCCATAATTTGCAAATTTGTCAAACTCATCTTACCAATTTGATCATGTGACACAGGGACATGGGTTCCGTTCGTTTTATATCGGACCCCTGGAAGGCTCCCACGAAAGCGAAACTAAAAGTCTTCGTCGAGACCCGAGTGAACTTTCCAAATCGCCGATTGGGGTGGCAAATCGCCAAGTTGAGGAGAAGATCGTCGAAGTCTGGCACACTGCCGATCTTCCCCTTTGAACTCGTCGATTTCACCCCCAACTCACCGGTTACACCCCCAAATCGCCGATTTGGACCGTTACTTGCGTCTAGCCCGAGCCATAATGGCCGTAACGGCTGCCATTATGGCCGAGCACGATCTCCGCTGCGGACTGCGTCCTTAGAGGTCCTATAAAAGGGGACCCCGAGCTCAGTCCAAAGACATTAGTTCCATCAATTCTAGAGCGTGATTCTCGGAGCAATCACTGATTTGAGCACTAAATCATCGATTTCATCCCAGAAGACTTGACGTAGAGCACGCGTCGTGGATCTCAGAGCCTTTGGCACGAGAAGGTAGCCGCTCGCACCACCGCGAGTGCTGGTAGGAAATTCCGTTCCTCATCACTCTTCCTAAGCAAAACAAAAAGGGGCAAATTGTTTACCCCAAGGCCAACACTCGTTACGATGTTACTAAGGAGCGTGAAAGGCAGGCCGGTAACGATAGCACGTGGCTGCCCCCGAATCGGCCTCAGACCTCCCGTAAGAGAGCCTTCTCTTCAAGAGTTGTCAATGCACTACCAAAGAGAAAAAGGTTGAATAAGAAATCCTTTGCAAAGAAGAAGAGACCTATCTATAGAGATCAGGGTAGGTCACCACCTCCTCCCCGTATGACTCCCTCGTTGTCTCCGTATCGGTATGGCAAGGAGTCGGTTGTAGAGGAGGACGTATTAGAATGGTCTTCCAAGCAGTATGTGAAGAACAAGAAACTTCCTTCCATTCATATACGGGGGAAGAGGGTTTTATCATGATTATGCGCAAATATAGAGACATCAAGAACCGTGACTTCCCTCCCTTCCCTTGGGCTTTTAACGACCCTTCCCCATCTATGATCAGAAGGACACAGGATGGGGTAGCCAAGTTAACGTGGAATATTTTAAAAAGATCCACAATACGGTGAGTAAGAGGTTTGCTTTTACTTAAAAGTTATGATCGCAACCTAATTGGATTATCTATCTCCCTTTTAGATAGCCTATCTCAGGAAAAAATCTGCTCCGCTGAAGAAGTTTTGCAATCCTTGGGGATTGATTGAAGGGAATGCTACTTTTGAGAAGCAGATCAAAGCTAAACATGAGCAGTTCACAACTCTATCGAACAAGTATAGTACTCTAGAGATAGATCTGAGCAAGTTGTAGGACCATTCTTCGGAAAATGAGAATCTAAAGCTGGGGCTGATCAAACTGAAGGACCAATATGAAGAGATCAAGAGATTGAGGAATGATGTGACCATCCTTTCTGACAAAAACAAAACACTGTCTACCAACATCGAGTTGAAGGACAGAGAGGTGAGGGAGGCTACGCTTCAGGCATCTTCCTCTGTTCAGAGCGAGGTCATATTGCGATACTCCTAGTCCGAAGCCAAAAAGATCCTTCAACAAAAAGAGACAAAGTTAGCGGCGAAGAGGGAAGTGTCTTGATTTTGAGGAGGGAGGTTGATATCATGACTCCTCACCTGCGGAAGTTCGAAAGTGACAAGGTAGACCATTTCCTTTTTATGCAGGTGGATAAAAAATCCGAGCGGATCTTCGAGTTTGAGAGGTTGCTCGCGAAATCTAGTGAGTTGTATCAGGAGTCTTCCAAGAGATTCTAGCAGCTAAAGAACATATATTTGAAAAAGCTGGAAGAGGAGAAGAAAAAGGATGAAGACCCTAAAGGAAAGGGCAAGCGCTAGTGAACCCTATTTTTCAACAGGTTTTGCCTTTTTTGAGATATATGTGATAGAATTTTTATTTTACTTTACTTACAAACAATATACACATATACATTTATATGAACAATATATTTACTTTTAACATATGTTTGAGATGATGGTATTTAACACATTGTACTAACTACACAAGGATAGTAACGCCTGAGATTATCAGCGTGCCAAATATTAGGAACTAATATTCCATCCTCTCTTTTCAGGTGATACATGCCTTCCCTCAGTTCTTCGTCTACTAGGTATGGACCCCTCCCAATTGGAAGAGAACTTTCCTTTTCAGTACCAGGATGACCTTTGGCAATGCCAATCCTCCGACTCTAATATCCTTATGTCTTAATTTTTTTATCGTGGTGGTGGGTTGTGCTTTTTTTATATGCAACATTCCTGATACTTGTTTCCTCGTGGAGTTCATCCAGAAATACAAGTGTTGATGCTCAGGAAGTTTTATCTTAATATCGTGCATTCAGGACGCTAAGCTCGATAGGATTAGTGCCTCTGCACCATAAGCGAGCGTGAATGTAGTATGTATGATGGTGGTCTTTACTGTTGTACTGTAGACCTTCAGTATTTCGGATAGCAAGTCAGCCTAGGGTCCTTTCGCTTGCTCAACTTTCTTCTTAAACCCTTGAATAAGTACCCTGTTTATGACCTTCACCTTCCCATTGCACTATGGATGATACACCGAGGAATAATGCACATTTATCTATCTGTTGGAACACTTTGACATGAACGCCCCACCTGTGAACGCCCCACTTGCATTGTCTATGATTATGTGTCGAAGGATCCCAAATCTGCAGATGATGTTATTGTACACAAATTTTGATGAAAACCGAATAGCCGTACCAACACTCGTGGTGGTGCGAGCGGTCGTCTTCTCGCATCGGAGGCTCTGAACTTCACAAAAGTCTCTCTATGTCAAGTCTTCAGGGGAGGAAATAAGTGATTTGAGTATCAAATCAGTGATTGCTCCGTAAAAGTCTCTTTGGAATAGATGAAACTGATGCCTTAGATGTGCTCCGGGGGTCTTGGGGACTCGGGAGGCGACATCTGCGGAGGAGATCGTGCGTGGGCGATTATGACTTCCAGGTTGGATGCAAGTAACACTCTAGAATTGACGATTTAGGGTCGAATCGGCAAGTTCAGGGAGAAATCACCAAGTTGCCAAACTCCGGAGACCTTTTTCCAAAATTGGCGAATTGCCTGACCCAATCGATGATTTGGAGGTTTGACTTGGGTCTTGATGAAAACCTTCGGTTTCGCTTCCTTGGAAGCCTTCCGGATGGTCCGGCATAAAACTAACGGTAGAATAACAATAATAGTATAATATTGTTAGCAATATAATACTATTGTATGATTTTAAAGAGTATATATATATGAAACTTGCCTTTTCTCTCAAAGTTTACTACAGTATATGAATACTAAGTCAACTTATTAGATAGTGCTTTATAAACAACTGTAGTATATGAACTATAAGTTATATTATAAGCACATGTTATATTATAGAGTAAATGACTAGATAACTGGATATATATATGATAATTAAATGCTTGAACATATATGTGAATAAAGATTTAAAACAATAAATACAACCTCAGATAATTGACCAGATAACTGGATAAGGGATCTGCGGAAAGTAGTCAATCTCTATACTTGATCAGATAACTGGAAGATGAATCTTTTTCAATTAAGTGTTGTTTAATTGTTTTTAGATAATAGATAAATACTAATTTTAACAAAGAGCAACACAAAAGATTTTATACTGGTTCACCCAAATAAGGGTTAATCCAGTCCCGACAACTGTCGGAGTTCAAAGGTTATAACAAAACCTTAGAGTATCAAGGAAACTTTTAAAAAACTCTCTAAGCTTTAAGGATAACTTCGCTTAGGAACCAGTTTTTTACAGGTAGACTCACACTTTAGAGTATCAAGGAAACTCTTAAAAACCTCTCTAAGCTTTAAGGCTAACTTCGCTTAGGAACCAGTCTTTTACGGGTAGACTCATACCTTAGAGTATTATGGAACTCTTAAAAACCTCTCAACCTTTACGGGTAGGTTAAAACCTTAGAGTATCAAGGAACTCTTAAAAACCTAAAAATCTTTCAAGGTAGATTCGACCTAAGAAAACTCTATAAAACCAAACTTAGAGCTTTTTGGTTTAGCTCAAAAACCTTCTCACACTTTGGTGATATTGAGACAAACCTCTCTACCAAAGTTGACACACACAAGAGATGATTAGAGGAGTGGAATATTAAGCAAACAATACTTCTTGCTTGTAAAGATGAACAAGAAGATTAGAAAAAGTTGAAGAGCTTTTGAAGCTTTTGGAAAGCTCAAACACTTGAGAACTTTGGAAGCTTGCAAGAAAGAACACGTATGAACTCAAATGTGGAGTGAAAAGCTCTTTAGATTGCTTGAGGTGTGGTGAACCATTTATGAGGATTTACCCTTTTATTTATAGCCTTGGCCACTTGATATCCATTGATGAAGCAGGTAATCTACTTCCAGGCGGCTCGCGGGGTTGCGAGGAGGGCCGGAGGCTTTGGAGTCCACGACGCGCGCTCTACGTCAAATACCTGCAGAGGAGGGGAATCGATGACTCAGATGTAGGAGTAGGCGATTCGGGCTCCTAGTGTGCTCTAGTCGAGTGGGGAATAGAAGATGTCAAGATGTGTTGGAAGGACCCCCAAGGACCTCTTTTATAGGGTCATTGGGGCGTTTTCCAATCAATGTGCCAGGCCCACACCATTATGGCGCCCGGTTAAAGGTGCCATAATGGTGTGGGACAGCCACAAGTAACGCTTGGGAATCGACGACTCAGGTATGGGAGTCGTCGATCCAGGGGTGGAATCAGCGAGTCCAAGGAGCGAGGTCGTCAGTCTACCAGAACTGACTAACTCGGTCTCAACTCAGCGATTCACCACTGGACTTAGCGACTTGGTAGTCCCAGTCGGTGATTCCCATGTGTTGACTTGAGGACTTGACGTAGACACTTGTTCCGCAACCGTGAAGCTTTCCGGAGGTCCGTCATAAAGCGACGGAACCCTAGTCCTTGTTGAAGGGCGTTGCTGGGAGTGACTGACGTAATCAGGCATATCTCATCAGTACTCCCCCCTGAAGAGAGCACAAGAAACATGAGTATATCGCCAGTATCCCCTCCCAAGCAAGGTTGTGTGTATGATCCGCATCAAGGTCAAAGCGACAAGATGGGATCGAATCATTGCGGCCACAGCGACACAATGATTCCGTATCCATTAAGGCCAAAGCGACAGAAGAGATTGATTCTGGCCAAAGCGACATAATCTAGTTCCAGGCCAACGGAACTACGTATTTATAGTCCAACTCTGATCAAGAGCGACTTTTGCTGTGTCATCAAGACCAAAGCGACAAGATGAGAGAATTATTAAGGCCAAAGCAACAAAATAATTCTTGGTCCATTAAGGCCAAAGCGACAATGGACCTGGATCTATTGAGGCCAAAGCGAAAAAATAGATCCGATTCTGGTCGAAGCGACAGAATCTGATTCTGGCCGAAGCGACAGAATCTGATTCCAGGGGTCGACTTTCACCCAAGTAGACTTCCTTAGAAGTCAACCTGGGAAAGTCGACCTGCAAGGGTCGACTTCCTCATAAAGTCGACTGGGGACTCCCATCGCCTATACATGTATTCACCATCCATTCCGGGTTGTCTCTAGTGTCGTGATCAAGTCTCAGATACTCTATCACCAGTACTCCCCCCTTCGATACGTACTAGGTTTCTTGGAGGACTACTTCCTGGTCTTGTTGATGCGATCTGAGCGTTAGATCCTGCATCACCAGTGTTCCCCCTTCCTTTGCTCATCGTGGTGGGGCTCCCTACCCTGGTATCACCAGGGTTCCCCCCCACGTAGAAACAGGAGACCCGTTCTCGTACTCGTAGGGTTTGATGCATAACTTATATTTTCGGGGTTCCCCCCTTCTCCCCTTGCCAGTGCATGTTTCGAGCAACCGAAGTGAGTGAGCCACTCTCCGTACGAACCTATTCCCGATCCTTTGAACGATGTCCACTTGAGCGCGTAACCGAGCCTTGGTCGGATCTCTTGCCATTTATCTTTTACCTCCTTGATAGGTAATAATTCAGAGGTACTTCTCGTACACCCCCCCTGAATTGGTGAAACTCAAGAGGTAATTCTCGTACACCCCCTGACTTGGTGAAACTCCAGAGGTATTTATCGTACACCCCTTGTCTCGGTGAAATTTTGTATTTTCATGAGTATTTCTCGTACACCCCCTGACTTGGTGAAACTCCAGAGGTATTTCTCGTACACCCTCCTATCTCGGTGAAATATCATATGTTAAGGGGTATTTCTCGTACACCCCCTCCCTGACTTGGTGATAATTAAGACGTACTTCTCGTACACCCTCCTGACTTGGTGAACTCCAGAGGTATTTCTCGTACACCCCCTTGCCTCGGTGAAATTTCGTATTTTCAAGAGTATTTCTCGTACACCCTCCTGACTTGGTGAAACTCCAGAGGTATTTCTCGTACACCCACTGTCTCAGTGAAATATCATATTTTAAGGGGAATTTCTCGTACACCCCCTGACTTGGTGAAGTATCGTATTTTCAGGAGTATTTCCCGTACACCCTCTTGACTTGGTGAAAATCCAAAGGTATTTAGCCGACACACCCCTCTGGTGTTGAGTTCAGAGGTATTTCGTACACCCCCTGATTTGGTGAAAATCAGAGGTATTTAGCCGATACACTCCTCCGGTGGTGAGTTCAGAGGTATTTCGTACACCCACCTGACTTGGTGACAATCTAGAGTTATTTAGTTGGCACACTCCTCCGATGGTGAGTTCAGAGGTATTTCGTACACCCCCTGACTTGGTGACAATCCAGAGGTATTTAGCTGACACACCCCTCTGGTGGTGTGTTCAGAGGTATTTCGTACACCCCCTGACTTGGTGAAAATCCAGAGGTATTTGACTGACACACCCCTCCGATGGTGAGTTCAGAGGTATTTCTTACACCCTCTGACTTGGTGACGATCCAGAGGTATTTAGCCGACACACCCCTCCGGTGGTGAGGTCAGAGGTATTTCGTATACCCCCTGACTTGGTGACGATCCATAGGTATTTAGTCGACACACCCCTCCGATGGTGAGGTCAGAGGTATTTCGTACACCCTATGACTTGGTGATAATCTAGAGGTATTTAGTCGACACACGCCTCCGGTGGTGAGGTCAGAGGTATTTCGTACACCCCTCTGACTTGGTGACAATCCAGATGTATTTATCCGACACACCCTTCCGGTGGTGAGGTCAGAGGTATTCCGTACACCCCTCTGACTTGGTGATGGTCCAGGTTCAGCCTTATCCAGGGTCGACTTTTTGCCTCGACTTACTCCTGTTGACTTCTTGGCCTCAACTTTCTCTGGTCAATTTTAGACTGGTCCTGCTTTCCTTGATCCATATAAATATATGTTTGGTCCCATCACTCCTCTCAGACATGGCTCTTTTAGTGAGTCTCTTTGCTGAATTTGTTCAGGGAGAGATCGAGGAGCTTAATAAAATTTTGGGTTTACTTGACCCACGTGCACCTTCTTTGGATCTGCCTGCTCTTTGTCAGATTATTTTAGAACGGTAGAGTGTTGCTGTTGCTGCTCGGGAAACTTTGTTTGAGGAGTGGTCTGTCGGGGATCTTTCTCTTGAGGAACCTGTCGTTGTTGCGAGACGTGGTCGCCGTCAGAGGTGCTCCCGTCGTGCTAGGTCTCCCATGGTTGATGTTCCTAGGCGGCTTCGCCATCATATCAACTTTAATTAGGGACTTTTATTCATCTATTCTTTTAAATGTCGACCTGTATTGTTGAATGTCTAGCTTTTTCTCTTTATTTCGTGGTCGGAAATATCGAGCTACATTCTGAGAATGTCGAGCCTTCGAGCATCGACCACTGTCGAAATCTCGTGACGTGATTTTCGACCTCAAGGTACAGATGTCGAGCCACATTCATAAAATGTCGAGTCTGCAAGCACCGACCATTGTCAAGATCTCGCACCGTGATTTTCAAACTCAAAGTTCAGATGTCGAGCCACATTTTTAAAATGTCAAGCCTTCAAGCACCGATCACTGTCAAGATCTCGAATTACGATTTTCAAACCCATGGTCCAAATGTTGACTTCTTACTAATATAAGGAATATCAAGTCTTCCCTTTAGGAGGATGGGTTTGACTTCTTACTATTGACTTCTTTGGTCGACTTCTTCTGAAGTGTTCAATGGACTTTTTTTGGAAGCTTTCTTAGAATTGCTTTTAACCCCTACTTCTTTGTTTTTCGTAGCTTCTTGTTAACATGTCCTTCAACAAGGATCAGATGAGTAAGCTTTCTAAATCATTCCTTGAGAAAAGTCGGACCAAGAGGTCCAAGGACGAAGCGGGTGATACCACTTTTCAGGTCATCCCTGTTATCAACGGTGGTTCCATTTTCATATAGGCGTATGGTTCCAACGTTACTACCGGGTTTCTGTCTGGAGGTTCTTTATCTAATAAGGGCCTATTAATTTGTACCCGGATTTTGGTGCTGATGAGGTATACAAGTGGATTAAAGACAATCCGGAAGAGATTAAAAGACTGCAACTGCAATGGGTTGAATACAACGTCGCAGAGCCCATCACAAGTGAAGCCCCTTTTATTAACATAGCCTGATGATCCCTCCAAGACCGATGAAGCTTCTACTCATCCCGTACCAGATGGTATCACAATGGAAGCCGAAGCTCTGATGGATGAGACTTTAAAGAATATTTTTGGAGAAGATGCTATCCCTCCTTCTTCTAACGATTGATGTTTAAACTACTTTTCGTAGTTTTTTTTGCAACTTAATTCTTTTCGTATTCTTATATTTTTTGTACTCTTCTAACATTTTCAATATTCATGAATGTATTCCTCTTGATATTTTAACTCTGAATATCTAACTTTTAATGAAGTTTGCTCTCTGACTAGAATTCTAAGTGACGCGGTTTTAAAACTTCCCACTCCAAATAGAATTAAAGTGTTATATTAATACAGACTCTATTTCAGATAGTGAGTTTCATAATTTTTTCTAAAGTATAATTGTAAATTGTTAGCGTGTCAGGTGTTGGGAATATAACTTCCGTCTTCCCGCTTTAGTTTGTAAGTTCCGGGACGGAAATTCTTCCCCTACTATATAGGGTCCTTCCCAATTAGCTCCTAGCTTTTCTTTAGAACAAATTCTTCTGGTTATACTTGCCCTTCTTAGGACTAGATTCCCTTTTCTTATGTTCTTTAGTCATGATATTTGGCAACACTTTGCTCGTAGGCGGTACTCTTGGCCTGCGCATTATCTCGCAACTCATCCACCAACCAAGTCAAGGGTCATGGCACACGATCTCATGTTTTCTTCCATGTCGTATGTTAGAACCATGATTGTAGGGACTTTGAGCTCTGTTTGTATCAACGCCTCCATTTCGAATGTTAAAGAGAATGGGGTTTTTACTTGCCCGTTTCCTTGTGGCCGATATACCGATGATAAATGCACGTTATACCCATGTTGTTGCATAGCATTGTGAATCCCCGCCTGTGAACTGTGTCCCATTATTTGTTACTATGTGAAGAGGTGCGCCAAATCTGTACATGATACATCAGAAGATGAATTTGACTGCCACACTTTGAGTGATTTTGGGTATAGCTATTGCTTCGACCCATTATGTAAAGTAGTTGGTGAGACATGTCTGAGTACGTCAGTCACTCCCAGCAACACCCTTCAACAAGGACTAGGGTTTCATCGCTAAATGTCGGACCCCCGAAAGGCTCCCACGGTGCGGAACAAAGGTCATCGTCAAATCGCCGAGTTAACCTGTAAATTGTCGGTTGGGCTACCAAATCGCCGACTTTAGTGGTAAATCGTTGAGTTGAGGCCGAGATAGTCAGTATTGGTAAACTGCAGATCTTGCCCCTTAGAGCTCGCCGAGTTTGCCACTAAATAGGCCAAAATTTTCTTTGCAAAGTCCGGCTTGATCTTTCCTAGAGGGATCACTGAGTACAAGTAGACATATTATACCTGGCAGCATTTGAGAAAATGGGATACAAGGTAGAACAATTAACCCCAGCCAAAGAGGCCATATATGAGTTTACAAATATAAAAGCCCCAGTGGTAGGAGCCATCGATATACAGATATACAGATATCCTTAGGAAAAAGAAATGGAAGGGTCTCACGCACTGTACACTTTATTGTAGTCAACATCGACTCTCCATTCAATGGGATCCTGGGCAGGCCTAGCATTCATGGTTTCAAAGCGATACCATCGTCATATCATCAGTGCTTCAGGTACCCAGGAAAAGATGGCAAAATGGCAACAGTCTTCGGAGCACAAAAAGACTCCCGAGACTCTTACTGGAAGGCAACCAAAATGGTCAAACCGGCAACCCTGTACATCCAGGAAAGAGAGGATGAAGAAGACATAACCTCAACTGATCACATTGAGAAAGTCAAACTCTCAAAAGGAGGGGTCCTGATAGGTACATTTATATCCCTCGAATTAAAAAATTCATTATTATGCTTACTAGAGACTCATGTGCATACATTTATATGGGAGGGAGAGGCACCCTCACAGGTACAACGCACCATAACATGCCATGAACTCAACATAGATAGCAACTTTACTCCTATCCGGCAAAAGCGAAGGATACTCGCAGCCGAAAGAAAGGAAGCAGCACAAGCTGAGATTGAAAAACTGATCAAGGCTGGGCACATACGGGAAGTAAAGTAATCTAATGGAAAGTGGAGAATGGAGAATGGTTAGATAATCTAGTCATGGTTAAAAAATCTAATGGAAAGTGGAGAATGTGTGTAGATTTCACAGACCTCAACAAAGTGTGTCCAAAAGACAGCTATCCACTCCCATCCATCGATAGATTAGTAGATGCAGCCTCGGGAAATGAATTATTATCCATGATGGATGCACACTCAGGATACAATCAAATCCTAATGAAAGAAGAAGATGAAGAGGCTACATCATTCATCACAGACTGGGGAACGTACTGCTATAAAGTCATGCCCTTCGGGCTACGGAATGCAGGAGCAACCTTTCAAAGGCTCATGGATAAGATTTTCAAAGAGCAGGAAGGGAGAAATGTTTTGGCATACGTAGACGACATTCTGATAAAGTCCAAAAAAGCAGAAAACCACCCATAGGATCTGAAAGAAACATTAGAAACTTTGCAGAAATACGGAATGAGGTTAAATCCTGCTAAATGCAGCTTCGGAGTATAAGAAGGAAAGTTCCTTGGATTCTACGTAGGGCAAAAGGGGATAAAGCCAAATCCAGAGAAAATATCAGCGATATTAGAAACAACACCACCTCGAACAATAAAGGAGGTACATAAACTGAATGAAAAAATCAACGCCTTAAGTAGGTTCATTTCCAAAACAGCAGACAAGTGCAAACCCTTTTTCCAGTTGTTAAAAACTAGCCAAAAGGGAGCAGTAACATGGACTCTGGAGTGTGAGCAGGCATTTCAGCAGCTCAAAGCACACTTAGCCTCATTACCACATCTAACTTCACCAAAAGTGAGAGAAGAATTATATGTCTATGTAGCAGCTTCAGAAGAAGCCATCAGCATAGTTTTATTATGTCAAAGGGATAACAAACAAATCCCAATATATTATCACTCCAAAAGACTACAAGGGGCAGAAACACGATACCCTCCGGTAGAAAAAATAGTCCTGGTAGTAATCCATGCAGCCTGCAGATTCCGAGCATACTTCCTGGCTCATACAATCAAAGTTTTGGCAGAACATCCGCTGCACAGAATACTCCACAGACCAGACACTTCCGAAAGGCTTACGAAGTGGGCTCTGGAGCTAAGAGAGTTCGATGTAGATTTCTTCCCCGCCACTGCCATCAAAGGGCAGGCGGTAGCAGACTTCATTGTGGACATGACTCAGGAAGGTAACGAGAAACCTTGGATAATAGAAGTTGATGACTCAAGCTGCAGTACTGGTGCAGGAGTAGGAATAAAAATAATCACTCCAGACAGAAGGATATACGAACACTCTATTAGATTGCAATTCTCAGCCACGAACAATATAGAAGAATACGAGGCTGTAATCCAAGGCATGAAAATACTCAAAAGATTGGGGGCTTGTTCAGTAGTCATCAGAACAGACTCTCAACTAGTAGCTCGCCAGTTCACAGGGGAGTTCACAGTCAAAGAACCTCTGATCATGCAGTACGCAACTACACTAGAAAAAATAAAGTTGTAGTTTAACAAGGTAAAAATATAACTGATAAGGGTGGAACCCGATCAGTGCTCAGGCGACGCTTCGAATAAGCGTTGGGTCAGGGACTTCCCCGGAAACAACTCGGACACCTTAGTCGCTCAGACTCACTTTGGCAGGGGTTCTTTCTTACTCCAATCAACCTACCCGAATGAATGGGAGTGACCTCTATTTATAGGGTCCTTATGGGAGTAATCTGGTCATTAGGGTCATAATTGCCTAACTGCCCGGATCTAGCTCAGGTCGACTTTATGAGCTCGACTTCCCTGGGGTCGACTTTATGAAGTCGACCTGGGAAAGTCGACCTGCAGGGGTCGACCTGCAGGGGTCGACCTCTTCATAAAGTCGACCAGGGCCCCCACTGCCTGTATAGGTGTCCACCATCCATTCTGGGCTATATCTGGTGTCGTGATCAAGTCTCGGATACTGTATCACCAGTACTCCCCCCTTCGATACGTACTAGGTTTCCTGGGGACTGCTTCCTGGTCTTGTTGATGCGATCTGAGCGTTAGATCCCCAGTATTCCCCCCCTCCTTTGCTCATCGTGGTGGGGATTCCTGCCATGGTATCACCAGGGTTCCCCCCCATATAGCAACAGAAGATCTGTTCTCGCACTCGTAGGGTTTTATGCACAACTTATATTTTCGAGGTACCCCCCTTTCTCCCCTGCCAGTGCCTTTTTCGAGTAATTGAAGTGCCTGAGCCGCTTCTCCGTGCGAACTTGTTCCTGACCCTACGGTCTTTGTCCACCTAAGCGCTTTAACCGAGCCTGCTTGGATTTCTTTTTCCCTTACTTTTTACTTCCGTGCGGTCTATCTGTCCAGAGATATTTCTTCTTGCACCCCCTGTCTTGGTGCCTGTCCAGAGGTATTTCTTCTTACACCCCCCTGTCTAGGTGTCTTTCTGTCTAGAGGTATTTCTTCTTACACCTCCTGACTTGGTGACTTTCTGTCCAGGGGTATTTCTGCTTACGCCCCTGGCTTGGTGAATATATGTCCAGGGGTATTTCTCCTTACACCCCCTGGCTTGGTGACTATCTGTCCAGAGGTCTTTCTTCTTACACCCTCCTGTCTAGGTGTCTTTCTGTCCAGAGGTATTTCTTCTTACACCCCCTTGCCTTGGTGATTTTCTGTCCAGGGGTATTTCTTCTTACACCCCCTTAGCTTGGTGACTTTCTATCCAGGGGTATTTTTTCTTACACCCCCTGGCTTGGTGACTATCTGTTCAGAGGTATTTCTTCTTACACCCCCTGCCTTGGTGTCTGTCCAGAAGTATTTATGCTTACACCCCTTGCCTTGGTGTCTGTCCAGAGGTATTTCTGCTTACACCCCCTGATGAAGCACATAATCTGCTACCAGGGGGCTCACGGGGTTGCGAGGAAGGCCGGAGGCTTTGGAGTCCACGATGCGCGTTCTATGTCAAATACCTGCAGAGAGGAGGGGAATCGATGACTCAGCTTAGAAGCGGCGATTCGGGCTCCTAGGTGTGCTCTGGTTGGAGTGTGTGTCAAGTGAAGTGGGAGAGTGGAAGATGAGAATGGAGGACCCCCCAAGGACCCCTTTTATAGGGTCCTTGGGGCGTTTCCCCATTCAATGATCCGGGGCCTATACCATTATGGCGTCCGGTTAATGGTGCCATTATGGTGTGGGCCGGCTCAAGTAACGGCTGGGAATCGGCGACTCAGGTGTGGGAGTCGTCGATTCAGGGTGGAGTCGACGAGTCCTTGGGAGCCAGGTCGTCAGTCTACCAGAACTGACCAACTTGGTCCGGAATCGTCGACTCACCTATGGATTCGGCAACTTGGTAGTCCCAATCGTCGATTCCCAGTCTTGACTTGAGTACTTGACGTAGACACTTGCCCGCAACCGTGGAGCTCTCTGGGGGTCTGGCATAAAGCGACGGAACCCTAGTCCTTATTGAAGGGCATTGTTGGGAGTGACTGACGTAATCAGGCATGACTCACCATTACTCCCCCTGAAGAGAGCACAAGAAACATGCGTGTATCGCCAGTATCCCCCCCCATGCAATGTTTGTGTGTGATCCGCATCAGGCCAAAGAGGCAAGATGAGATGAATAATTGCGGCCACAGCGACACAATGATTCCGTATCCATTAAGGCCAAAGCGTCAAAATGGATTGATTCTGGCCGAAGCGACAGAATCTAGTTCCAGGCCAACGGAACTATGTATTTATAGTCCAACCCTGATCAAGAGCGACTTTTGCTGTGTCATCAAGGTCAAAGCGATAAGATGAAGGAATTATTAAGGTCGAAGCGACAAAATAATTCTTGGTACATTAAGGCCAAAGCGACAAAATGATGGGTTGGGATCATTAAGGCAAAAGCGACAAAATGATCCCTGGTTTATCAAGGCCGAAGCGACAAGATAGACCGGATTCTGGCTAAAGCGACAGAATCATACCTGCAAAAAAGAAAACATCTTGCAAAACAACTAAATCAGTCCAAAACGCATATTTTTATTGACTAATTGAACTTACCGCGCGATTTTACCTTTCGCGATGTCCTTGCTTTGCTCGAATGAATCCCTGGTAAATCTGGCCGAAGCGACAGATTTACCGTGCTCAATTTTGACAACTTCCAGCCAAAGCGACAGAAGTGTCGGGAGAGTTTGTGATACTCCCCCTGAAATATGACGACTTCTGGTCGAAGCGACTGTCCAGGTGACTGTCTAGAGGTGTTTCTCACACCCCCTGCCTAGGTGACTTTGCATAGGTATTTCTTTACACACCCCTCCGGTGGTGAGTTCAGAGGTATTTCTTACACCCCCTGCCTAGGTGATTGTCCAGTGGTATTTCTTTATACACCCCTCCGGTGGTGAGTTCATAGGTATTTCTTATACCCCCCTGTCTAGGTGAATGTCCAGAGGTATTTCTTTACACACCCCTCCGGTGGTGAGTTCAGAGGTATTTCTTCTTACACCCCCTGACTTGGTGATCGTCCAGAGGTATTTCTTTACACACCCCTCCGGTGGTGAGTTCAGAGGCATTTCTTCTTACACCCCCTTGACTTGGTGATCGTCCAGAGGTATTTCTTACATCCCCCTGGATGGGTGCCTGTTCCGCTCGACTTATTGGCCTCGACTTTTTGAACTTGATTTTGTCTGCTTTACTTTTGTTTTGGCCTTCTATGGTCATCTTCCTGTTCCCCTATAAATACGTGTCTTGCTCCTTTTCTCAAACAGGGCTCTTCTAGTGAGTCTCTTTGCTGACTTTGTTCAGGGAGAGATTAAGGAGCTTAACAGAATTTCGGGTTTGCTTGATCCTCGTGCCTCTGCCTTGGATCTGTTTGCTCTTCGCCAAGCTATCTTGGAGCGGCAAGGCGTTGCTGTGGCTGCTCGTGAAACCTTGTTTGCAGATTGGCCTGCTGGGGATCTTTCCCTTGAGGAGCCTATTGTGGCTGTGAGACGTGGTCGTCGTCGGAGGCGCTCCCGTCGTGTCAATTTTTGAATAAGGACTTGTATAGACGTATTTTTTGTTGACTTGTTGATGAGAAAATGTCGAGTTCTGCTTTCTTCTTCCCTTTTTTTGTTGACTTGGTCAGAATATCGAGCTGTATTGTTGAGCTTTCGCGCTTAACATCATCTCGTATTGTGACCTTCAGATTCTGAGTCGGATGTCGAGTCACTTTCCTCAAATGTCGAATCATTCTTAAATATCAAGCTTTTGATGACTTACTATTTCCGTAATCTCGCGCTGAGACTTTCCATCTTTGGGTCCTGATGTCGAGTCACATTGTCAAATGTCGAGCCTTCGATCATCGACCGCTTTTGGAATCTCGCGCTGTATCTTTCTACTTCTGGGTTCAGATGTCGAGTCGACTTCCTAAATGTCGAGCCTTCGATCATCGAACGCTTTTGGAATCTTGTGCTGTAATTTTTCTACCCCTAGGTTCAGATGTCGAGCTGCATTCCTAGATGTCGAGCTTTCGATCATCGAACGCTGTTAGGATCTCGTGCTGTGATTTTCAAATGTAAGGTCCAGATGTCGGGCTACATTCTTGAAATGTCGAGCCTTCGCACATCGACCGCTGTTGAAATCTGGTGTTGTGATTTTCAAATGTATGGTCCAGATGTCGAGCCACATTCTTGAAATGTCGAGCCTTCGCACATCGACCGCTGCTAAAATCTGATGTTGTGATTTTCAAATGTAAGGTACAGATGTCGAGCCACATTCTTGAAATGTCGAGCCTTCGCACAACGACCGTTGTTGAAATCTTATACTGTGATTTTCAAACATAAGGTCCAGATGTCGAGCCACATTCTTAAAATGTCAAGCCTTCGCACATCGACCGCTGTTGAAATCTTATGCTGTGATTTTCAAATATAAGGTCCATATATTGAACCACATTCTTGAAATGTCGAGCGTTCGCACATCTACCGCTGTTGAAATCTTATGCTGATATTTTCAAATATAAGATCCAGATGTCGAGTCACATTCTTGAAATGTCGAGCCTTCGCACATCAACCGCTGTTGAAATCTTATGCTGTGATTTTCAAACCCATGGTTCGAATATCGACTTCTTAATAATATAAGAAATGTCGAATCCTCCCTTTAGGAGGATGGGTTTGACTTCTTACTATCGACTTCTTTTGGGGGCTTTCTTGGGATTGCTTTTAACCCCTACTTCTTTGTTTCTCGTAGCTTCTTGCTAATATGTCCTCCAACATTACTTGCGGACTTCTGTCTGGAGGTTCTTTATCAAAGAAGAAAACCCGGAAGAGATTAAAAGACTGTAGCTGTAATGGGTTGAGGACAATGTCGCGGAGCCCACCACAAGTGAAGCCCCTTTTATTAACATGGTCTGATGATCCCTCCAAGCCCGATGAAGCTTCTGCTTATCTCGTACCGATGATATTTTAAAGGAAGCCGAAGCTTTGATGGATGAGGCTGGACAATATTTCTTGAGGAGATGATATCCCCGCTTCTTCTAATGTTTGATGTTTAAACTACTTTCCGTAGTTTTTTCTTAACCCTTTTCGTGTTCTTATACTTTTTGCCATGATATTTGGCGACACTTTGCTTGTAGGTGGTATTCCTGGCCTGCATATTATCTCACAATTCATCCCCCAAGTCGAGGGTTGTGGCAGACGATCTCATATTTTCTTTCATGTCGTATGTTAGAACCCTGATTGTGGGGGTACTGAGCTCTGTTGGTATAAACGCCTCCATCCCGTATGTTAAATAGAATGGGGTTTTACCAGTGGTTTTTTCTCCGTGGTTCGTGTCGGTACACGCATGTTTCTTGTGCTCTCTTCAGGGGGGAGTACTGGTGAGACATGCCTGATTACGTCAATCACTCCCAGCAATGCCCTTCGACAAGGACTAGGGTTTCGTCGCTTTTTGCCGGACCCCCGGAGAGCTCCACGGTTGCAGGCAAGTGTCTACGTCAAGTACTTAAGTCAACACTGGGAATCGACGATTGGGACTACCAAGTCGCCGATTCCAGAGGTGAGCCATCGATTCCAGGCCAAGTTGGCCAGTTCTGGTAGACTGCCAACCTGACTCTTGGGGAATCGATGACTCCACCATGAATCGACGACTCCCATACCTGAGTCGCCGATTCCCAGACGTTACTAGACTTGGCCCGCGTCATTATGGCACCATCAATGGGGTGCCATAATGGGGCGTCATTATGGCACCATCAATGGGGCGCCATAATGACGTGGCCCCAGGGACATTGAATGAGAAACGCCCCAAGGACCCTATAAAAGGGGCCCTTGGGGGGTCCTCATTCTCAGGTCATCTTCACTTGATATACTCCACACCAGAGCACATCTAGGAGCCCGAATCGCCGACTCCCACATCTGAGTCGCTGATTCCCCTCCTCTTCTGCAGGTATTTGACGTAGAGCGCGCGTCGTGGACTCCAAAGCCTCCGACCCTCCTCGCAACCCCGCAAGCCTCCTGGTAGCAGATTTCGTGCTTCATCAGCTGGCACCGTTTGTGGGAATATCGAACTACGATACCCCATCGTAATCGCGAAATTTTCTTCGCAAAGCTCGGCTCGATTCCCTTTGGGTGAATCACTGACTTTGTGTCAAGGAATCGTCGATTCATACCAGCAATCGCCAACTCCACCTAGTGAGTCATCGATTCCGGGATAATTCTGCTAGCTAAGAGTGTTGTCCACGACTTGGTTCAAAAAGCCCATAAGTTGAATCGTCGATTCCACCTAGGGAGTCGCCGATTCCTTTAGCTTTTTGAATAAGTGCTGTCAATGCTTTTTGCTCTGGAATATTCACTTCCACATAGGTTGGATTTTTCATAAAAAATCATCTATTTTCATCTGAATCGTCGATTCCCACTTGAGTAGGCGATTCCCACACCTGAATCGTCTATCCGGTCCTTGTCTTCATTTATCGCTTTGGCTGAATAAGACCATCCACATGCCAACTCTTTGACCGAAATGAGAATCTATCGCTTTGGCTGGATTCGCCTCGTCGTTTCGGTAAAAAAAAAATAGTATGGGGCTTTTCGCCTTTTTTCACTTCCAGTGATTCTGTCGGCCCCACCTCTGGAATTCCCTGATCTAATTTTGGGATTCTGCGACCACACATCACGCAAAAAATTTGCTAATTTTTTTGCAAGTTTCAAACTTTGGGGACTAATAGTACTGCTCAAGGGGGTCACAAAACTACAAAGAAATATTATACAAAAAATTTTCTGTTTTGTGACACCCGGGGGGGCAGGTATCTACCCATAGTTTCCGACACTTCGGAAGAACTTCAACTCGTAGTCTGTTGCTTCGACCCAATAGAAGCAACCATCCCATTTATGGATCCTTTTACTAAGGATCATAAAAAGAAAGCTCCCGCTATTGCTATTGAAGTAGGAGCTTCTGGTAGGAGGGTTAGTTCCCGTACTGTACCAACCTCTAATGCACCACTGTCCGCACATAAGGTGCCCTCATCACTTCCACCAAATGGCGGAGGTACCACACTACACGGACCAAATGGGAGAGTGAACCAAACTCCTGCGCTAGAAGAGCGGTTGATTAACTTTATGGAAACCATAGAAAAAAGAGTTAGCAACCTCGAGAAAGCGAGGGGCCACAAGACCATCATCCGCGAAAGAGCGGGTGAATCTGGGTCTTACTATTCTCCATCTACGGAGAAAAAGAGGAAATCTCCAGTTCCTCCTAAAGCAAGGGCTGGACCTAGTAAGAGTTGCACTGACAAGACTCTTACGACACGGTTCGTGGAAGATCTCCGTCGGAAGCTAGCCGACGACCCAGTCGCCAGCAGCCCGATCGAGTTCCTGAGAATCAAAAGTGTTCCTTTTCACGAGGATCTTTTGAAAGGATCTTTTCCACCAACATGGCGGGTACCCAGGATAGAAGCGTATGACAGTTCCAGTGATCCAAAAAATCACATCAACCTCTACCTTAATGTCCTGGAACCGCAGACCACCGATAACGGGCTTTTGTGTCGGGCATTCCCTGACACTCTCAAGGGCAGCGCTTATCGGTGGTTTTCTGGTCTGCCAGCTGGCTCAGTCTCCAGCTTCGCGGACCTCTCTTCAAAGTTCATCGCCCAACATGTGGGGATGATCAGAATAAAACACAGTGCCAACGCACTACTGGCACTACGACAGTACAAGCTGTCTCTGAGGGATTACACGATTAAATTCACTTCGATGATGACAGAAGTGAACGAGTTGATCCCAAGTCTGGCCATAGCAGGATACATAAGAGGGTTGGTACCCTTCTCCTCTTTGGCCCAGAATCTGATGCTCCATAAAGTGGAGACCCTGCCCGACCTCTTCCAACGAGCTCAATCGTACATTGAGATTGAAGAGGAGGACAATGACAAGCTGGACAGACTCGAGCCGCCCAGCCGGAGAAAACCTCGCTATGCTGAAGAAGATACATACGAGGATACAAGTTCCCAGTCCAAAACCTCGACTAGTCTTCCTCGATACAGAGAGGAGTTTCCGAGCAGCAGTTATGACCATCAAAGTCATAACTCATACTCTCAGTCTGGTAACAGTTATGGCCATGAAAGCCATAGCTCACACTCTCGGCCCAGTAATAGTTATGGCCACCAAAGCCATAGTTTACGCTCTCAATCCTATAACAGTGATGGAAACCAAAGCCACAGTTCACATTCACAATCAAGTGCATCACGCTAGTAGTGAGGAACTATCATCTGTTAGAAGGAAGATAGGATTGGCTAGAGTAACCAGGCTGGCTATGCTTCTGTCAGTGGCAACCAAGGACCAAAACACGTTGATTCTTTTGTTTGTAGCTTATATTATTCTCATATATTCTCAATAGTGATATTATTCTAAATAAATCTCTCTTTAATCCATGGTGATACTATGCAATATGTATGCCATATCATATTTAGAATAATCACCCATCGCTTCGGACGGATCAATCATTCATCGCTCCGGCTGGATGGCATCCGTCACTTCGACCTCATCAATCATTCATCGCTTTGGCTGGATGATACCCGTTACTCAGACCTAGCTTACGCCCCACGAGTCAAAGTGATGGTCACAAAATCCAATTTACGTCCAGAGTGGCTAAATTGTGATTACAAGTCTAGTTTACGATTTACGAGTTCAAGGTGCAACTTAAGAATCTAAATCAGTCTCTCATTTACGAATCTAGCCTCGAGATTCTAAATTTACGACTACAATCAATGATACCCTCGTTTTAAATCTATTTTGTCGCTATGGCCTTAATAGACCAAGGATCATTTTGTCGCTTTGGCCTTAATGATCCTATCCCATCTTGTCGCTATGGCCTTGACGAGGATCGAGAGTCGCTCTGTCGCTATGGCCGGAGCTTGGCTAAAACATCAGGGTTCAAATCTAGAATTGTAGTCCTAAATTGTAGTTTCTTAGTATATATGCTAGTGTAAGTTACAAAATAGAATAGTTAGATTTTATTTTTGTAATACTCTTTTAAAAAAAGTCAATAGAGTTGACACTTCTTCCAATAACCTACTTACGACTCTACTAAATACCCTACTCTAGGAATCTATTATGTCGCTATGGCCTTAATAGATTGGGAATCGTTTTGTCTCTATGGCCTTAACGATCCAACCTCATCTTGTCACTACGGTCTCGATGAGGGTTAAAAGTTACTTCGTCGCTAAGGCCAGAGTTGAACTACGCATTAGGGTATATGTCTAGAGTCTCAAGTAGCTGATGAATATATACGAACCTAATCCAAAAGGTTCTAAGTACCTACAACACTTGCAATCAAGGTTCCAAGTACCTTAGAAATCTATTTTGTCGCTACAACCTTAATAGTTTAAAAATCGTTTTGTCGCTATGGCCTTAACGATCCAACCTCATCTTATTGCTACGGCCTTGATGAGGATTAAAAGTTGCTCCGTCGCTACGACCGGAGTTGAACTACGATTTAGGGTATAAGTTTAGAGTTTTAGGTTCTAAAAGGTTCTAAGTACTTATGCCACTTGTAATTAATCTCCCGATATTTTTTGTGTTCCAACTTATTATGTCAATTAGCTTTGCGAGTTTTGGTTAATTGGGAAGTTTAATTTATTCACGAGTTTAGCCGTAGGCTGAGCTACGATTCGTACGACCAAGCTTACACCCAGAGTGGCTAAGATAGGGTTAGCAGAGTCTAATTTACGTCAAAAGCGGCTAAATTACGACTTGTGAAAAAAAAAATTACACAAACAATTAACTAAAGAAAGCAAAATAATTCATTAAATAAGTTTCAAAAATTACAAAACATATTATAAAAAATTACAAGCTTAGAAATGCCCCTCACTCCGACTCAGAAGGGTAAAATTTCAAAATACCCCTCACAGTCACCCAAAACTCAAGAGCGGCCGATTGGGAAACCCAATCGCCGACTCAGGGTAAACATCAACAAAACAGCCTCACAAGCATGTTTTTAGGAGGGAGTATCACAAACTCTCTTTCGAGAACTCTGTCGTTTCGGCCAGAAGTTGTCATATTTCAGGAGGGTGTATCACAAGCTCTCTCCGGTATCAGGGTTCAAACCTAAGTTGTAATTAAAAATTACAAGTGTAACCCTCGAGTTTCGAATATTTATATCTTTTGGATTTGTTATATGCGCTATTTTTTACAACTCTGCGTTAATCTGGAGGTATAAATTATCCGCAAATTTAACCATAGGCTGAGCTATGATTCGTACGACCAAGCTTACGCCCAGAGTGGCTAAGATAGGGTTAGCAGAGTCTAATTTACGTCCAGAGTGGCTAAATTACGACTTGTGAATCTAGTTTCGGGCCTTAGTTACAATTTAAAGGGTAATTTATATGAAAGATTAGCAAAGAAAAAACAAAAGATAGCCCATTGACAATCAAAATAAATTATTTCGGAAAACTACTCATTCCAAAAAGTATGTCACAATGGCATGATTTTTGAGGGGGAGTATCACAAGCTCTTCTGACACTTATGTCGCTTCGGCCAAAAGTCGTCAAAATTCGAAGGGGAGTATCACAAACTCTCTCGACACTTCTTTCGCTTCTGCCATAAGTCGTCATAATTTGAAGGGGAGTATTACAAGCTCTCCCGACACTTCTGTCCCTTCGGCCAGAAGTTGTCACAATTCGAGGGGGAGTATCACAAACTCTCCCGACACTTCTGTCGCTTTGGCCAGAAGTCATCACATTTCGAGGGGGGGTATCACAAGCTCTCCCGACACTTCTGTCGCTTCAGCCAGAAGTTGTCACAATTCGAGGGGGAGTATCACAAACTCTCCCGACACTTCTGTCGCTTTGGCCAGAAGTCATCACATTTCGAGGGGGGGTATCACAAGCTCTCCCGACACTTCTGTCGCTTCAGCCAGAAGTCGTCACAATTCGACGGGGAGTATCACATGCTCTCCCGACACTTCTGTCGCTTCGGCCAGAAGTCGTCACAATTCGACGGGGAGTATCACATGCTCTCCCGACACTTCTGTCGCTTCGGCCAGAAGTCGTCACAATTTGAAGGGGAGTATCACAAGCTCTCCCGGCACTTCTGTCGCTTCGGCCAGAAGTTGCACAATTCGAGGGGGAGTATCACAAGCTCTCCCGACACTTCTGTCGCTTCGTCCAGAAGTCGTCACAATTCGAGGGGGAGTATCACAAGCTCTCCCGACACTTCTGTCGCTTCAGCCAGAAGTCGTCAAAAAATTGAGCATGGTAAATCTGTCTCTTCGGCCAAATTTACCAAGGATTAATTTGAGCAAAGGAGGGACATTACGGAAGGTAAAATCGTACGGTAAGTTCAATAAGTCAATAATAATATGTGTTTTGGACTGATCTAGTTGTTTTGCAGGATGTTTTCTTTTTTGCAGGTAAGATTTTAATAGTGAATCAGGTTCTAACAGTGAACCAGACTCTGATTGGGAGTCTATCTATCTTGTCGCTTTGGCCTTGATGGGGGTAACCGTCGTTGCGGACAAAAAGCCGCTCTTGATCAGAGTTGACTATAAACATTAGTTCTAATAGTGAACTAGATTCTAATAGTGAATCAGATTCTGATAGTGAATCAATAGATTCTGTCGCTTCGGCCAAAATCAGACTCTGATAGTGAGTCAATTCATCTTGTCGCTTTGGCCTTGATGACACAGCAAAAGTCGCCCTTGATCAGGGATGGACTATAAACACGTAGTTCCGCTGGCCTGGAACTAGATTCTGATAGTGAATCAATCCATCTGATAGTGATGGATACGAAATCATTGTATCGTTGTGGCCGCAATGATTCAATCCCATCTGATAGTTATGCGGATCGCACAACAACCTTGCTTGGGGGGGATACTGGCGGTACGCGCATGTTTCTTGTGCTCTCTTCAGGGGGGAGTACTGGTGAGACATGCCTGATTTCGTCAGTCACTCCCAGCAACGCCCTTCAACAAGGACTAGGGTTCCATCGCTTTATGCCGGACCCCCAGAGAGCTCCACGGTTGCGGGCAAGAGTCTACGTTAAGTACTCAAGTCAACACTGGGAATCGACGATTGGGACTACCAAGTCGCCGATTCCAGAGGTGAGCCATCGATTCCAGGCCAAGTTGGCCAGTTCTAGTAGACTGCTAACCTGGCTCTTGGGGAATCGATGACTCCACCCTGAATCGACGACTCCCATACCTGAGTCGCCGATTTCCAAGCGTTACTTGGCTTGGCCCGCGTCATTAAGGCACCATCAATGGGGCGTCATAATGACGTGGGCCCCAGGGACATTGAATGAGAAACGCCCCGAGGACCCTATAAAAGGGGCCCTTGGGGGTTCCTCATTCTCAGGTCATCTTCACTTGATACACTCCACACCAGAGCACATCTAGGAGCCCAAATCGCCGACTTCCACATCTGAGTCGCCGATTCCCCTCCTCTTCTGCAGGTATTTAACGTAGAGCACGCGTCGTGGACTCCAAAGCATCCAGCCCTCCTCGCAACCCCGCGAGCCTCCTGGTAGCAGATTTCGTGCTTCTTTAGTTCGGCCCATGAACCCTAGGATCACCTGGGGTAGGTCAGCCCATGAACCTTTAGCCTGTTCGAATTTTCCTTCAGTCCCTGAACGATGGCCCTATTCGTGACCTCTACCTGCCCGTTTCCTTGTGGGCGATACACTGATGAGAAATGTACCTTTGTACCCATATTGTCGCATGCCCTATGAATTTCCTACCTGTGAACTGTATCCCGTTATCCGTGACTATGTGAAGTGGTATGCCGAATCTTCACATGATGCATCTGAATACAAATTTGGCTGCTGCGCCCTGAGTTATCTTGGGTACGACTATTGCTTCGACCCACTTTGTAAAATAGTCTACTGCGACAAATATGAACTTGGTCTGGCCTATGGATGGTGGGAATGTCCCCACAATATCTAAACCCCACATTGCGAATGGGATGGGGTTACTAATTTCCGTTAATGGTGTAGCGGGATTTCTCTGGATATTTCTGTGAACTTGACATACTCTGCATTTTCGTGCGAATTGGACCGCATCTTTCTTTAGACTGGGTCAAAAATAACCGTGTCGCAGTATTCTCTGAGCCAGGGATCTTCTCCCTTGATGGATTCCACATACTCCTTAGTGGATTTCCTCAACTATAAACTGGCCTTCTTCTTTAGAGACTCATTTCATTAATGGCCCATCATATGACTTCTTGTATAGAATGTCCCCTATTTGACAGAATCTCGGGATACGCATTTGCAGCTTCCGTCATTCATTTTTATCTTTTGGCAATTTTTGGCCTTGGAAATACTCTAGTAATGGTAGGCTCCAATCTTTGACCTGACTTGTCACTAGATTGCAAGAAGGAACTGATACTAAGTCTACTAGTATTTCTCTTTGCCCGCCATCGAACGCTAAGCTAAGCCTTGCAAGTGCATCTTCCGAGCTGTTCTGGCTTCGAGGGACTTGTTCTATCTTTATTTTTTCAAACTGTAATTTTATTCTGTCTAACGTTGCTGTGTACTGTACTATCTGCGGTTCTTTTACTGAGAACTCTCCTGTTAACTGTCTTGCCACCAGCTGAGAGTCGGTTCTGACTATTACTGAGCAGGCTCCCAATGTTTTGACTATTTTCAAACCATGGATTACAGCCTCGTATTCTGCTGAGTTGTTTGTAGTCGTGAATTGCAGTCTTATCGAGTGTTCGTATATTTTCTGGTCTGGGGTTATTATCTTGACCTCTACTCCGGCACCTGTACTGCAGCTCGAGCTGTCGACTTCCACTACCCAAGGAGAGTCCTCTTCTGATGAAATCTGTATACTGATGAAATCTGTTGACTTTGCACCTGTATTGCTCTGCGTCATATCTACTATGAAATATGCAATGGCTTGTCCTTTGATGGCTGTAGATGGAATAAAATCAATATCCAACTCGCTCAGTTCCAGGGTCCATTTTGCGAGTCTGCCCGATGTGTCTGGCCTGTGAATGATCCTTCTTAGTGGATGTTCAGTCAGGACTTTAATCATGTGAGCCAGAAAATATGCCAAAAACTTTGTGCTGCGTGTACGACGGCGAGAACAATCTTTTCAACTGGAGGATACCGGGTCTCTGCCACTTGTAACCTCTTGGAGTGATAGTAGATAGGTATCTGCTCACTATTTCTCTGGCAAATTAGTACTCCGCTGATTTCCTCTTCTGATGCTGCTACGTACACGTATAGGTCCTCCCCTGTTTGTGGGGAGGCTAAGTGTGATAGTGATACCAAGTGTTTCTTTAACTGTTCGAATGCCTGTTCGCATTCCGAGGTCCATGTTACTGCCCCTTTTTGACTTGTTTTGAGCAGTTGGAAAAAGGGTTTACACTTGTCTGCTACTTTGGATATGAATCTGCGCAAGACATTGATCTTCCCATTGAGTCTCTGTACTTCTCTGATGGTTCGTGGTGGCTTGGTCTCCAAGATTGCAGTTACCTTCTCTGGGTTGGGCTTTATTCCTCTTTGGCTTACATAAAACTCTAGGAATTTTCCCTTCTGGACCTGAAGCTGCACTTGGACGGATTGAGCCGCATCTCGTACCTTTTCAGAATTTCCAGTGTTTCTCGCAAGTCCTGTGGGTGATCTTTTGTGTGCCTTGATTTTACTAGGATGTCATCTACATATGCCAAGACGTTTCTCCCTACTTGCTCTTTGAATACCTTGTTCATGAGTCTTTGGAAGGTTGCGCCGGCGTTTCGTAGACCGAATGGCATAACCCTCTAGCAGAAAGTTCCCCACTCTGTGATGAATGACGTGGCTTCCTCATCTTCTTCTTTCATGAGTATATGATTGTAGCCCGAGTGCGCATCCATCATTGATAATAATTCATTACCCGAAGCTTCATCCACCAATCTGTCTATTGAGGGGAGTGGATAGCTATATCTTGGGCATGCTTTATTGAGATATGCGAAGTCTACACACATTCACCACTTCCCGTTGGATTTCTTCACTATTACCGGGTTGGCTAACCACTGTGGGTATTTGACTTCGCGTATGTGTCCTGTACTGATTAGTTTTTCTATTTCAGCCTGTGCTGCTTCTTTCCTTTCGGCTGCGAGGATCCTTAGCTTCTGCTGTATTGGATTGAAGTCCGGGTCGATGTTTAGCTCATGGTATGCTATGGTCCGTTGTACTTGTGAGGGTGCCTCTCCCTCTCGTACGAACGATGCCTCATGAGTATTTAATAGTTCTATCAAGAAGGCTTTTAACTCTGAGGTAACAGATGTACCTATTAGAATCTTCCCTCCCTTAGTTAATGCAACTTCTTCTACTTGGCCTTGTGGTGCCATTTCCTCCTTGTCCTCCCTCTCTCGGATGAACAGAGTTGTGGGCTTGGCCATTTTGGTTGCTTTTCTGTATGAATCCCTCAAATCCCTTTGTGCGCCTTGCACAATTACTATTTTTCCATCATTTCCTAAATATCTGAAAGTCTGATGGTAGGATGAGGGTACTGCCTTGAAGCCATGTATACTTGATCTTCCTAGGATTCCGTTGAACGGAGAAGCGATGTCTGCCATAATAAAATGTGTTGTTCTGGACACTCTTCCTCTTTTCTTGCCCAATGATATTTCTAAATCAATTGTACCCGCTACTGGAGCTTTGGTGCTCGTGAAACCATAAATTGCCTCTTTGGCTGGTGTCAGCTGCTCTTTTTTGAAGCCCATTTTCTCGAAAGCTGCCAGATATAGGATGTCAACTGAGCTCCTGTTTTCTATCATTACTTTGGTCAGAGTCAGGTCTGCTCCTATATCTATCTGAATTACCAATGGGTCTTTGTGCGGGTTTGCTATATTATCTAAATCCTCTTCTGAAAAGCTAACATCCTCCTGTGGGTATGCTCTTTTCTTCGGATTCCTTACTGGTTGCGTAGTAGTGTGTAGGACTTCTCTTGTATAGCTTCTGCTTTGTCCTACTAATCCCCCTCTGAAGATGATATTGATGACCTCTCTTTTTTGGTCATCGGATTTGTCGTCTGGACTTCGTGAGCGCTCTCGCTTTCCTCTGCTTCTTGGGGGTTTGCAACTTGTTTTTTCCTGAATTTCAGCCACATATCCTTTTAGTTTCCCTGCCTTTGCTTGGGTTTTTAAGAAGGTTCGTAGTTCCCTACAGGTATTAGTTCTGTGCCCATAATCCCTGTGGAACTCACAGTACCTTCTGCTCTTTTCGCGAACCTCTTTGGTGGTGTGATCTAGAGGAATGGGCTCTGGAAATTTCATTTTTCTTTTCTCCCTACCATATATTTCTTGATGTGACGTATTGAAAGGATTGTAGGAGTTATGGAACCTGGATCTCCTGGGTTCCTCTAATGTTTGATAGACTCTGCTATCGTGTCTGGGTTTCCATGATGACTCCCCTTTTTCAAATTTTTTGAATCTTTCTTTCTGTGGCCTGAATGCCCTTGCTGCGGCAGCCACTTTCTGTTTTTCTTTTTCTTCGGAGTTCATGTACTTCTGTGCCTCAGCCAATATTTTTTCTATGCTAGTTACGGATTTTATATTTAGCTTGAATGTTAGTAGGTTGTTCATGTCTAATCCGCTTGAGTATGCATAGATTGCGATGGTTGTATTGAGGTTGGAAACTTTTTGCATAGCCTCAGTGATTTTATATGTGTAATTTCTGAGGGTGTCACTGTTCTGCTTTATTAGAAATAAAGAATTTGTTCCCTTTTTCATCCTTACATTACCACAGTGTTGAGCTAGAAATTTCTCTCTTAGGTCTGAGAAGCTTTTAATACTTCTGGCTGGTAGGTCTGCGAACCATCTGTATGTGGTACCCCTTAAGGTTCCTAGAAAGGCTCTGAAAAGTATATCATCCCTTGCTGTCACCCACTCCATTGCTCCCCTGAACATGTTGACATGATCTATGGGGTCCTATTTTCCATCGTACTCTGGTAACTTTGATAGTCTGAACCCTACTGGTGTATGGTCTATCATTAGTGAACTGTTTAATGGCTCCATTCCCTCGAACAAGACTGGATATCTTCGTGTTGCATTTCTGAATCCCCAGTTTCTTCTCTATGCGGAATATGGGTTTTGGTATGGGTTTTGACTTCTTTCCCTTTACTTTTTCGTGGGAGGGATCTGGGCTGTGCCGTGCTGTGTCGCTATTTGCCTTTTACCTTTCCGAACCTTGGTCGGAGGAATGTACTGAAGTTTGACTCCTCGTGTGCCGGGCTGTACGGGTTATGTGTGTGTTCTTGCCTATTTATAACCTCTCTGCCATTCGGGCTATGGTTTCTCTCATAGTGATTAGTTCTTTGATTGAGATCTGTATCAAAGAGTGATGACTGTTAGCAGGGGCAGGCGAGTGTTCAACGTTTTGGACCCTTTCTTGCTGAGTGGGAATCTGCTTCTGTTCCCTCTGGATTTGGAAAAAGTTCAACGGATTTTGCTGTGGCTGTCTTCTCGGTGGTTCTGTAGGCCTATAGGATCTGTGGGATTAGGTTGGCCCAAGAACTGTTAGCTTTCTCAACTTTCTTCTTTTTAGTCCTCGCATTAGCCTTGTTCTTGACCTCTACCTACCCATTTCCTTGTGGCCAGTATACCGATGAGAAAACTGATTTTTGTGCAAATGTTGTCGCACAATCACGTAAACTCCCCACTATTGAACTTTGTCCTATTATCCATCACTATATGTATAGGGATATTGATGAAGCACATAATCTGCTACCAGTAGGCTCGCGTGGTTGCGAGGAGGGCCGGAGGCTTTGGAGTCCACGACGCGCGCTCTACGTCAATGTACCTGCAGAAGTGGAGGGGAATCGGTGACTCCCTTGGGAGTAGGCGATTCGGGCTCCTTGGATTGCTCTGGTGTGGTGTGGTCAAGTGGGAATGACTTGGGAGTAGAGGACCCCCAAGGACCCCTTTTATAGGGTCTTGGGGACGTTTCCCCATTCATTAGCGTGGGGCCACCTCATTATGGTGCCCTATTGAAGGGTGCCATAATGATGTGGGCCCTCCCAAGTAACGGCTGGGAATCGGCGACTCAGGCATGGGAGTCGCCGATTCAGAGGTGGAGTCGCCGACTCCCCATGAGCCAAGTTGGCAGTCTACCAGAACTGACCACGAGGCCTAGAGTCGGCGATTCACCCCTGGAGTCGGCGACTTGGTAGTCCCAGTCGGCGATTCCCAGGTGTTTCCTTGAGTACTTGACGTAGACACTTCCTCCGGATGAAGGGCGTTGCTGGGAGTGACTGACGTGATCAGGCATGTCTCACCAGTACTCCCCGCTGAAGAGAGCATGGCAAAACACCCGTGTACCGCTAGTATCCCCCCCAAGCAAGGTGATCCGCATCAAGGCCAAAGCGACAAGATGGGATTGAGTCATTGCACTCACAGCGACACTAATGACTCCGCGTGGTCCATGCACTATCAGATGGACCGATTCATTATCAGATGGACCGATTCACTATCAGAATCTAGTTCCAGGCCAACGGAACTACATGTTTATAGTCCTACTCTGATCAGGAGCGACTTTTGCTGTGGATTCTGGCCGAAGCGACAGAATGCTGTGGATTCTGGCCGAAGCGACAGAATGCGTGGATTCACTATTAGAATCTGATTCTGGCCGAAGCAACAGAATGCATGGATTCACTATTAGAATCGGGTTCTGGCCGAAGCGACAGAATGTGTGGATTCTGGCCGAAGCGACAGAATGCGTGGATTCCGGCCGAAGTGACAGAATCTAGTTCACTATCATAACTGATGTTTATAGTCCACTCTGATCAAGAGCGACTTTACGTCCGCAATGACGGTTACCCCATAGGCCAAAGCGCAAGATGGGTCGAGATCATTAAGGCCAAAGCGACAAAATGATCTCCAAGTCTATCAAGGCCAAAGCGACAAGATAGAAGAATTATTGAGGCCGAAGCGACAAAATAATTCTTGGTCCATTAAGGCCAAAGCGACAAAATGTATCGACTCACTATCAGAGTCTGATTTTGGCCGAAGCGACAGAATGCGTGGATCTTGGCCAAAGCGACAGGATCATTCCTGCAAAACAAAAATAACCTGCAAAACAACTGTATCAGTCTAAAGGATATATTTATTGATTTACTGATCTTGCCGTGCGGGGCTGCTCCTCGTGCTGCTCCTCCCTATGCTCAATAAATCCTTGATTGATCTGGCCGGAGCGACAGATCTATCATGCTCATAATGTGACAGCTTCTGACCAAAGCGACAGAAGTGTCGGGAAGAGCTTATGATACTCCCCCCGAGTTCGACGACTTCTGGCCGAAGCGACGAAGCAGACCGACTCACTATCAGAGTCTGATTCTGACCAAGGCTACAGATCCACTATCAGGATCCGATTCTCGCTTCAGATACAGAACCTGCTGATTCACTATTAGAATCTGATTCCTGTCGAGGCTACAGATTCACTATCAGAATCCGATCCTAGCCCGGACTACGGAATCTTTACCTGCAAAAAAGGAAAACACTCTGCAAAATAACTAGATTAGTCCATAAACGTATATATTTATTAAGGCCAAAGCGACAGAATGTGTGGATCCTGGCCAAAGCGACAAGATCTAGTTCACTATCAGAACTGATGTTTATAGTCCTCCCTGATTAAGAGCGACTTTACGTCCGCAACGACGGTTACCCCACCAAGGCCGAAGCGACAAAGTGGGTCGAGATCATTAAGGCCAAAGCAACAAAATGATCTCCAAGTCTATCAAGGCCAAAGCGACAAGATAGGAGAATTATTGAGGCCAAAGCGACAAAATAATTCTTGGTCCATTGAGGCCGACTCGTTATTAGAGTCGTTATTAGAGTCTGATTCTGGCCGAAGCAACAGAATGCGTGGATCCTGGACAAAGCGACAGGATCATTCTTGCAAAACAAAAATAACCTGCAAAACAACTGCATCAGTCTAAAGGATATACTTATTGACTTACTGACCTTGCCGTGCGGGGCTGCTCCTCGTGCTGCTCCTTCCTATGCTCAATAAATCCTTGATTGATCTGGCCGGAGCGACAGATCTATCATGCTCATGATGTGACAGCTTCTGGCCAAAGCGACAGAAGTGTCGGGAAGAGTTTATGATACTCCCCCCCGAATTTGACGACTTCTGTCCAAAGCGACAGAAGTGTCGGGATGAGCTTATGATACTCCCCCCTTGAGATCATTAAGGCCGAAGCGTCAAAATGACCTATGGTCTACTAAGGCCGAAGCGACGAAACAGACCGACTCACTATCAGAGTCTGATTCTGACCAAGGCTACAGATCCACTATCAGGATCCGATACTCGCCTCGGATACAGAACCTGTTGATTCACTACAAGAATCTGATTCCGATCGGGGCTACGAATTCACTATTAGAATCCGATCCTAACCCGGACTACGGAATCTAACCTGCAAAAAAGGAAAACACTCTGCAAAACAACTAAATTAGTCCATAAACGCATATATTTATTATTGAACTTACCGTGCGATTTACCTCTCGTGAAGCCCTTCCGTTGCTCAAATTTGTCCTTGGTGAATCTGGCCGAAGCGACAGATTTCACCATGCTCAAATTTTTCGACGACTTCTGGTCGAAGTGACAGAAGTGTCGGGAGAGCTTGTGATACTCCCCCCGAAATTAGACGACTTCTGGCCGAAGCGACAAAAGTGTCGGGAGAGCTTGTGATACTCCCCCCTGACATTTGACGACTTCTGGCCGAAGCGACAGAAGTGTCGGGAGAGCTTGTGATACTCTCCCTCGAATTTTGATAACTTCTGGCCGAAGCGACAGAAGTGTCGGGAGAGCTTGTGATGCTCCCCCTCGAATTGTGACGACTTCTGGTCGAAGCGACAGAAGTGTCGGGAGAGCTTGTGATACTCCCCCTCAAATTTTGATGTTTTGATATTTTTGTAATATTTTTGGAACTTATTTTAACCAATTATTTTGCTTTCTTAATTAATTGTTTATTTAATTTATTTTTTGAA
>LFYR01000685.1:0-10164 GCA_001185155.1 Zostera marina | reverse complement strand
ATCGAATCATCCGCCCATAGTGACGTAATGATTCAGAATCCACAGGCCAAAGCGACAAGAAATGGATCGAGTTCCAGGCCACGGTAACTCATGTTTATAGTCCTTCCCTGATCAAGGGCGACTGCACTGTGTTATCGAGGCCGAAGCGACAAGATAAATTCCGGCCAAAGCGACGGAATCGATTAAGGCTATTTAGCGACATAATCGGGTGCTTGCCAGAGCGATAGAACCAAGTTCTAGCCGAAGCGATAGAACCAAGTTCTAGCCGAAGCGATAGAACTAATGTTTATAGTCCACTCTGATCAAGAGCGACTTAAAGTCCGCAACGACGGCCCCCTTCAAGGCTTTTTAGCGACAAGATGGGTTGAGAATCGTTAAGGCCAAAGCGACAGAACGATCTCTAGTGTATCAAGGCAGAATGCGACAAGATACTTGGAATCATTTTTAGAGTCTTATTCTGGCCAAAGCGACAGAATAATACCTGCAAAAAAGAAAAACGTCCTGCAAAACAACAAAAGAAAATATCCTGCAAAACAACTAGATCAGTCTGAAAACGCATATGATTATTGACCGAAAATACCTCTTGCGATACTCTTTTCCTTATTTTAGCCAATCCTCGGTGAATCTGGCCGAAGCGACAGATTGACCATGTTTATGTATGACGACTTCTGGTCAGAGCGACAGAAGTGTCGGGAGAGCTTGTGATACTCCCCCCTGTGTGTTGACGATCTCTAGCCAAAGCGATAGAAATGTCGGGAGAGCTTGTGATACTCCCCCCTGAATTTTGACAATTTCAGGCCGGAGCGACAGAAAAGTCGAGAGAGTTTGTGATACTCCCTCCTGAGTTTTGAAGATTTCTAGCCAAGGCGATAGAAATGTCGGGAGAGCTTGTGATACTCCCCCCCGAATTTTGACAATTTCCGGCCGGAGCGACAGAAAAGTCGAGAGAGTTTGTGATACTCCGTGGGGTTAACATAGCGTGATCCCCACTCAGTTTGGCGGAAACCCGTCTAGGGAGAGTTTTTGATACTCCCCCCTGAGTTTTGACGAACTCTAGCCAAATTTCCGGCCGGAGCGACAGAAAAGTCGGGAGAGTTTGTGATACCCCCCCTGAGTTTTGACAATTTCCGGCCGGAGCGACAGAAAAGTCGGGAGAGTTTTGATACCCCCCCTGAGTTTTGACAATTTCCGGCCGGAGCGACAGAAAAGTCGGGAGAGTTTGTGATACTCTCCCCTGAAGTTCGACGATCTCTAGCCAAAGCGATAGAAATGTCGGGAGAGCTTGTGATACTAAGGTTGTGGAAGGGGGCTTGTGATTTTCCTCCTAAGATACTGTATGATGTTCTAAGTCGGTGACTTAAGGTGTTAACTTGCCGACTTAGCATTGGGGTTTTTTTTTATGAAGTCTGGAGGTTCGCTGACCTGGATCGGCGATATTCCTATAAACTCGGCGAGTCTTAGTATGAGCTGGCGGATCTCTTCGAGAATCTTTAGGATCTTGGGAAATATTTGCAAATTTTCCAAGTATGGAAATTTCCTCCTCGTATCCCGTGATTTATGCTCAAACTCGGCGAGTTTGCGAGAGACTCGCCGAGTTTGCGGATTTGGAGATCAATTGGCGATTTTTCTTCGCGTAATTTGTAGATTCTCCGGGGAATTTTTGCAATTTACCCAGGGTCTATAAATAGAGAGTCGGCTATTTTAATCCGCACTCCACTTATCCTGATTTTGCTTAAACCCTAATCCTTTTCTAAGTCGCCGAGCTTCTTCATAACTCACCGACTTTCATCACCATCCCCAGAACTCTTTCCAAAGTCGCTGAGTCTACACCTATATCGCCGACATATGGCAGACCAACCGTCACTACCTAGACTTACAATGTCGGAGACCGAAGCTCTGGTCGCCGACATATTGAACGAGGATATAGACGAAGGCCTGACGGGGGTGCTCGACACCGTCGAGTCTCCGATTCCCTCGCCTTCGCGCGGTGGGTTGGAGATTCCGGTTGTCGACGCGCCGCAAGACGTCAGGTTTTTGGCTTCTGCCCGCGAGTTGCTCGGGCTAACTCCTGAAGGCTCGCCGAGTTCCCAAAAGAACTCGGCGAGTTTGACGGATAACTCGCTGGCTCTTGTCGTGGTAGAGCCTTCTGTTGAACCGGGTGAGATCCCCCCGACTCTTGCAATTAAGTCGGCGAGTCCCCTTGGGAAGTCGCCGGCCAAAGACAAGGGGGGTGTCCCCATGTTTAAGAAACCTCGCCGAGTGATTACACTGGGATCGGCGAGTTCCGCACAAACATCGGCGAGTTCAGTGCCTAAATCGCCAATGTTGCCCCTAAACTCGGGGGCTGAGATTGAAGACTTTCCACCTGTTGAGGTGGTGGATGTGGATAGGCCGGATGATGAATCTGAGAGGCCAAAGAAAAGAAAGAGGAAGCACCCTAAGCATGCTAGGGACTCTTCCGACAAACCTGCCAGCACAAGTGCCCCCGTTCCTCATATTTATGGGATGGGTGGCAGAGGAAAGATACACTTCCCCTCTGCGGAGGATGTAAGGGTGCCTGAGCCCTTTGACTATACTCAGGACATACCAGTTGAACGCGGCCCGAGCCGAAGCCGCGATGATAGATCGAACACTCCTCCTCCTCCTATGGAGATGGACAAGGATGGAGACCATATAAACCTCCCATTTTACGAGGGAGTTGAGAACCACACCGGCTACGCACACTGTGAAGCTCTGCCGGGTGGTGAGATCAGGATGTTGCCCCTCTGTGATACTGACGAGGGGTCTTTCGAAGAAGTTTCTATCAATGCGCCTCTCGTGCCTCAGAACGAGACTGCGTATCCATTTTCAATAACTTCAGCACTTGAAGCCCGTGAGATTCTGCGCGGGATTCACATATCTGGGCATCTGCGATTCTGGGGATCGCAATATCAGCCCGCGAATCTGCCCCCAGCCGGGTTTCAAGCCATCCCCCGTCTCTACTTCAGACACTTCTCGATGCTGCCGATTCCAGCGCTGATGAGTGAAGTGCTTCTTCACGGGGGGGTGTCGCTGTCGCAGATGCAGGCAGCTTTCTTTGTATATCTGAGAGGATTCTCCAACATCTGTTGGAGTCTGAACATACCCGCGACCGCCGCCTTATTTTTCTGGTTTTTCATGTTTGTGAAGACGCCCGCTTCCGAATCTGGTCGGTTGGGGCTAGCAAAGTGGTTCAGCGGACGAGAGCTGATAATAGAAATCCCCAATAACTATGGGCCCCAGTGGAAGAGCGAGTTCTTCTTTATTGATTCTACTTTTGTACGCGGGAGCCGCGAGAGGTGGGCCAATGCTCGCCGCGTACACCTGGACGTTCCTTGCGCCCTGAGCAAGGCGGAATTGAAGCGGGTGAAGAAGATCTCTTCTGCCCTCGCTTCTTTTGAATGTGGGCAAGGAGTTCCTTTCGCTTTGTGTCACACTACATTTTCTGATGTGACACACTACAATCGGTCAGAGGACCCTTCTGGAAATCCAATCAAGAAGAAGAAGGGTGCACATCTGTACCGAGAGGCGGTTCTTCCACACTTGGCCGTGAGACTTCGCGGCGCCAAGCTGATTAGAGAACGGAAGGCCCAAGAGACTGGCCCCCGCAGAACCTTCGAGACTGGATCTAGCTCGAGGTCTGCACCTGAATTCGCCCCCTTCCGCACCACATTTGACTATCCGGGCTTGTTTGCCGATGAAGGGGTGCGGACGAAGGCTGCCCAGCTGCTTCAGACCAAGCCTGGGGACTGGATACGCGAAGAGCTTGGAAAAGCTATATCTGCTGTAATTGATTCGCAATCGCTTTTCACTTATATTTGTTTTATTTTATTTTACTAATTGATTGTTTTGTTTTGTAGGTCGCGTATCTATCAAATGCAACCATTGGGATGCAGTCTGCGAACGACACACTCCGTTCTCAACAGGAATATAACAAGCTTGATGACAAGTATCAAGCTATCTGCAAAGAGGTGTGGTCGTTGAGAAAGACCCTCCAACGGAATAAGAAGTTGGAGGAACAAGCTGCTGAGCACGAGAAAGCGATAGCGGCGAAGAACAAAGAGTGCGCTGTGCACCGATCTGAAATTGCTGATCTTCGCCGAAGCTGTGACTCCATGAAAGATAATGAGTCGCTTCTCGCTGCTGCTCGAAAAGAAATTGATACGCTGAAGACGCAGCTTGATGTGGAAGTGGGGAATGCGATGATTTCTGAAACGCAGATTCAGAAATTGCGAGTTGAAGTTTCTGAGTCCACTTCCGCTTTGAAGGATTTACAAGATCGCTTCTCTCGATCCACGGAGAAGTTGAAAAAGATGAAGGAAGCTCTGGACGCTTCTTCTGAGAAAGTGAAGGACTTGGAGTTCGAAGTTGATAGTCAATCCGATCAACTCCAAGACGTGAACTTTTTCGGACCTCACGTGTTTGCAAGTCTGCCCGCCAACTACATTTCAGACATTATGGCGTGGCTAGAAGAACATCCTGAAGTGCAGCTGGAGCACAAGGAAGCCTTGGATAAAATCAAGAGTGATATTCGCAACGCGAGGAAAGAAGAGGATTAGAACTATGTAATAGCTTTCCTTCTAACATTTTGTAGTGGATTATGTAATTTATTTTTGTGTTAATGAAATTACTTTTTGCTAATGTGTTTTAGAGTTAAACTAGATTCATAGATCGTAACTTAGTCGCTCTGGATGTAAGTTAGATTACTAGGACATAGGTTTAGTCGTGCGAATCGTAGTTGGATCTAAACTAGAATCGTAAATCGTAACTTAGTCGCTTTTGGACGTAAGTTAGATTCTTTACTTAGCCACTTAGGACGTAGGTTTAGTTGAACTTAAACTAGATTCACAAATCGTAACTTAGTCGCTTTTAGACGTAAGTTAGATTCTTAGTCACTTAGGACGTGAGTTTGGAAAAACTCGACTTAACTAGATTCCCAAATCGTAACTTAGTCGCAGTTAGACTCTTAGTCACTTAGGACGTAAGTTTGGTCGTACGAATCGTAGTTAAACTCGATAGGTGAAAGTGGTTTGATATCCACTAGTTCTTGATTCGCTCGTGCGAATAAGAGTTGTGGTCGCAACGCGTGTCTGAATTGGACCTATTTATTCTAATCCTGGATTTGAACCCTTGACGATTTAGTCCGACTCTTAGTGAGGGAGGGACTTGTTGATCCATATCAAGGCTTTTTAGCGATAAGATTGGATAGGATCATTAGGGCTGTAGCGACGGAATGATCTTTGTTCTACTGAGGCCAAAGCGACACAATAGATTTAGGGTATCCATATGGGTTAGAATGCGTAAATATATTTTATAACTAACTAACATACATACTAGGAAAGCTAAAGAAAATAAACTTGATGCTTGTGAGTACTATGCGTAGTACTGCTGCATGTTGTCCGCATGCCAGGTGTTAGGAATCATTGTTCCATCCTTCCGTCGTAGGCGATAAGTTCCTGGCCTTATCTCCTCCTCAACGATGTAGGGACCTTCGAAGTTGGAAGATAGTTTATTTCTTGGCCTATTCCTTTCTGTTATGCTAGCCTTCCGCGTGACGAGAGTTCCTGGCAAGAAAACTTTTTTGCGTACTTGGCGATTGTGGTATCTTGATACGCTTGCCTTGTACGATTCGTTTCGCAGGTCCGCCACGTCACGTGTTTCATCCCTTAGCTCTAGCTCTGTGGCTAGGTTTTGGTCATTTACTTGTTGGTTGTACTTCGAGACCCGATACGTTGGTATACTCATCTCGATTGGTACGACTGCTTCCACTCCATAGGTCATGGCAAAAGGGGTGTTGCCCGTGGGGTTTTTACTCGTTGTGCGATATGCCCATAGGATTTCGCACAACTTGTCCGCCCAGGCTCCTTTGGCTGATTCGATTTTCTTTTTCAATCCCTGTACGATGGCCTTGTTGGTGTCCTCCACTTGCCCGTTTGCCTGAGGTCGGTAAACGGAGGCGAAGTGGAGCTTTATGTTTAGGTCCTCGCACATTCTTGAAAATTTTCCCCCCGTGAACTGTGAGCCATTGTCCGTGACAATGTCTTGGGGAATGCCGAATCGACAGACTATGGAGCGGTAGATAAACTTGACTGCCGCATCCTGAGTGATTTTCGCCACAGCCTGAGCCTCGACCCACTTTGTAAAGTAGTCTACTGCTACAAAGATGAATCGAGCCTGTGATGTTGAGGGGGGGAATAGTCCTACGATGTCCAACCCCCACCTTGCGAACGGGATTGAGCTCAGAATCGGAGTCATTTCCGCGGATGGTTTCTGTTGCATAGGGTTGTGCAGCTGACATGCTCGGCACTTGCGGACGTAAGTGCGAGCTTCCAACCTTAAGGTGGGCCAATAGTACCCGAGCCTTATGATTTTGAAGGCCAATGCTCTTCCCCCTTCATGGAGTCCGCATGAGCCTTCATGTACTTCCTGGAGAACCCTACTAGTATCGGGTTGGGCCAAACAGCGTAGCAAAGGACTATCGAAGGACTTTTTGTAAAGTACCCCTCCGACGTCACAGTATTTTGCTGCTCTGTGTTTTAATTTTTTGGCCTCCCCTTTGTTGCTAGGAAGCACTCCATTCTGGATGAATGCCAGTATTGGTTGCCTCCAATCCTTTTGAGGGTCGGAAGTGACAGTCAATACTTGGCATCTGGGCTGCAGTATAGAGTCCACTAAAATCTCGCACTGTCCTCCTTCCCAAGCTGACGCTAAACGTGCTAAAGCGTCAGCGGGTAAATTTTGAATTCGAGGGATTTGCTCGATTTTGAACTCGGCGAATTGTTTGGTGAGATCTACCATTGCTTCCATATACTTTGTTATTTGTGGTTCCTTACAAGCAAATTCACCAGTGGTTTGCCGAGCCACGAGCTGGGAGTCAGTGCGGAGCGTGACATTCTCAGCGCCGAGAGTTCTTAGCAGCTTCAGGCCATGTATGGCCGCTTCATATTCTGCGACGTTGTTAGAAGCCGGGAAGTGAAGTCGGACCGAGTTTTCGTAGTTTTTTCCGTCCGGGCTATGGATTTTTACTCCGATACCCGAGCCTGTGCTACAACTCGAGCCGTCTACTTCCACAATCCCAGTGAACTAATTTTGGACCCTCCCAGTGAACTAGTTTTGGACCAAAGTTCGTGATGAAGCACGGAATCTGCTACCAGTGGGCTCGCCGGGTGGCGAGATGAGCCGGAGGCTGTGGAGTCCACGACGCACGCTCTATGTCAAACACCTGCAGAAGAGGAGGGGAATCGGCGACTCACGTGGGAGTAGGCGATTCGGGCTCCTTGGATGCTCTAGTGTGGAGTGTGTGTGGTCAAGTTGAGTTGAGAGTGGAGGACACCCCTAGGACCTCTTTTATAGGGTCCTAGAGGCGTTTCCACTCAATAGAGTGGGGCCCACCTCATTATGGTGCCCTATTGAAGGGTGCCATAATGGGGTGGGCCCGTCCGTGTAACGTCTGGGAGTCGGCGACTCAAGTATGGGAGTCGCCGATCCAGGAGTGGAGTCGCCGATTCCGTGGAGGCCAAGTCCTCGGTCTACCAGACCTGAGATCCCTGGCTGGAATCGGTGACTCACCCTTGGAGTCGGCGACTTGGTAGTCCCAGTCGGCGACTCCCAAGTGTTAACTTGGGCTCTTGACGTAGACACGTGCTCCGCACCGTGGAAGCCTTTCCGGGGGTCCGGCATATAGCGACGGAACCCTATTCCTTGTTTGAAGGGCGTTGCTAGGAGTGACTGACGTAATCAGGCATGTCTCACCAAGCGTCAGCGGGTAAATTTTGAATTCGAGGGATTTGCTCGATTTTGAACTCGGCGAATTGTTTGGTGAGATCTACCATTGCTTCCATATACTTTGTTATTTGTGGTTCCTTACAAGCAAATTCACCAGTGGTTTGCCGAGCCACGAGCTGGGAGTCAGTGCGGAGCGTGACATTCTCAGCGCCGAGAGTTCTTAGCAGCTTCAGGCCATGTATGGCCGCTTCATATTCTGCGACGTTGTTAGAAGCCGGGAAGTGAAGTCGGACCGAGTTTTCGTAGTTTTTTCCATCCGGGCTATGGATTTTTACTTCGATACCCGAGCCTGTGCTGCAACTCGAGCCGTCTACTTCCACAATCCAAGGTTGTGTCAAACTGGGCTGTGTGAGTTCGACAATGAAATCCGCAACAGCTTGCCCCTTGATGGAAGTGGCTGGTCGGAAGTCCAAGTCGAACTCACTGAGTTCAATTGCCCATTTGGTTAACCTTCCCGAGATGTCGGGTTTGTGAAGTAGACGACGTAGAGGACACGATGTTAGTACAACAATCGTGTGCGCTAAGAAGTAGGCTCGAAAACGACGACAAGCGTGGATTACTGCGAATACGATCTTCTCGATGGGAGAATATCGCAGTTCAGCACCTTGTAGTCGCCTCGAGTGGTAGTAGATAGGGACTTGATCCTTGTCCCTCTGCGCGATGAGGACTGCACTCACGGCCTCTTCTGAGGCCGCTATGTATAAGTACAGGTCCTCTCCCTTTTTGGGTGATGTCAGCATTGGGAGTGAGGACATGTACACCTTTAACTTCGCAAATGCCTCCTCGCACTCTGGTGTCCAAGTGATACTACCCTTAGCCGCAGTTTTTAGCAATTGGAAGAACGGTTTGCACTTGTCAGCCGTTTGCGATATAAAACGACTGAGCGCATTGATTCGACCGTTCAACCTTTGCACTTCTCGGATTGTGTGGGGGGCTTCCATATCAAGGATAGCTTGGATTTTGTCGGGATTAGGTTTGATCCCGTGCTGACCTACATAGAAACCAAGGAACTTGCCTTCCTTGATTCCAAATGCGCACTTGGCTGGGTTGAGCTTCATTCCATATTGCTTTAATGTATCAAGGGTTTCTTTCAGATCATCAGGGTGCTTTTCCATGCTTGACGACTTGACTAGGATGTCATCGACGTAAGCGGAAACGTTGCGCCCGATCTGGTTTGCAAAAACCTAGTCCATTAAGCGTTGAAATGTAGCCCCAACATTCCTTAAGCCGAATGACATTACCCTATAACAGAAAGTCCCTGAGTCCGTGATGAAGGATGTTTTTTCCTCATCAGGCTCATGCATCAGGATTTGATTGTATCCTGAGTGGGCATCCATCATAGAGAGGAGCTCGTTACCGGATGCTCCATCGACTAGTTCGTCGATGGATGGCAACGGGTAACTGTCCTTAGGGCATGCTTTATTGAGATCCGTGAAATCAATGCACATGCGCGATTTGCCATTGGGCTTCTTGACCAGAACGGGGTTGGCCAACCAAGTCGGGTATCGAACTTCCCGAATGTGCCCTGCATTCAAGAGTTTCGATATTTCCTCATTGTCTGCCTCCCGTCTGTCAGAAGTGAGTACTCGACGTTTTTGGCGTCGAGCTGGAATGGATGAGTCGATATTCAATTTGTGCGTCACGATCTGACGCGCAATCTGTGTCGGTGCCTCACCCTCCCAAACGAACCTGTCCTGGTGCTCCTCCAGGACAGTCACAGCTTGGCTTTTAGGTCAAGGGGTAACCCCTTCCCTAGTGCCACATGTCCCCCCACCAGCTGGTATACCTCGGTCTCGTCCACAGGTTGTAATTTTTCCCTCTCCTCAGTGTTAGGCGGGGCGTGGACGAGCATGTTGTCGAGTTTTGTCAGCTGGGTTGCCTTCTTATACTCTTGTCTAGAATCTTTTTGTGATCCTTTGACAGTTGCAACGAACCCGTTTACTGGGTATCGAATGCATTGGTGATAAGAAGACGGGACTGCTTGGATTCCGTGGATGAAGGGGCGTCCGAAAATGCATGGAAAGTAGATTTTACCTCTACTACTATGAAGCGGCATGTTCGGCTAACCCTTCCTCGCTTGGAACCGATGGATACCTTTAGGTCAATAACACCGGCCACTGGGGCAGCGATGTTAGTGAAACCGTAGATGGCTTCCTTACAGGGAGATAGTTCCTCCCTTTTAAGGCCCATCTTGGTAAAAGTATCCATGTAGAGGATATCCGCAGAGCTGCCGCTGTCGACAATCATCCTCTCGACTCGGGAATTAGGACCGATGTCTGTTTGGATCACGAATGGATCCTCGTGAGGTTGCAAGACATCGTCCAGGTCCTCTTCGAAGAAGTATATTGACTTCTCCTCGCG
>LFYR01000684.1:20651-329573 GCA_001185155.1 Zostera marina | reverse complement strand
GTTATTTTGAATCATTTTAGAATTTAGAAGTTTAGAACATCTGAATAAGTACTTAAGCACAACTTCATTTTAATATTAAGAGTAATATTGTCAAAAATCTAACTGACATGCAGTAATGAGACTATCGTTTATGAGTGATGAGTAATATTGAGATTAAAAAAATATAGATAGCCTAGCTTCTATACTAGGCAATATGACAGATAGCCTAACTTGCAATGGTATATTTTTTTAGTTGGACATTTCAGTAAATTAAGTGTGTGTGTGTCCGAACTCCGAATGATCTATTTCAGAATTTCATAGTTTTACCTTCGTCAAAAAAAGCCGATCTGCTCGCTGCTTAACAGTTCCACCTACTTTCAGTCCAAGTGCAGCTAAAGCCTGAAAAATATAAAACATTATGAGGAAGTAAATATTTATTAAAAATCAACCATGGAATAATGTTTGCACTCGGGAGGAGACGCATTTGAGTATTTCAACATACTTTAAAAAAGAAAATGCAATATGCTAGTAGTTATGCACCATTAAATAATTTTGAAGTTACCAAACGTCTCAATGTATTGATATATTTTTTTAAAGCAAATGTATTGATAAACTTATTGTGACATGGGTTGATAAGTTAATAGGATTTCATTACAACAAGCAAAAACAATGCAAAAATAAAGATATTAATTTAACTTATTTTAAGGACTAAAAATACACAAAAGTTCAGAAATCGCAATTGGATTATATACAGCTCGTCTCTCATCCAGCACTCCTACAAGTTTATGAATGTCAATGGAGAGTGAACTATTTTTTATGACAAGTGGCCTAAACCAGAGTACATAAATAATTACAGCTGGTTTCCCTAAACAGTTTAGCAACCACCCAATCAGAAGTGGTCTTAAACCTCAGTTATTTTGAATCATTTTAGAATTTAGAAGTTTAGAACATCTGAATAAGTACTTAAGCACAACTTCATTTTAATATTAAGAGTAATATTGTCAAAAATCTAACTGACATGCAGTAATGTGACTATCGTTTATGAATGATGAGTAATATTGAGACTAAAAAAATATAGATAGCCTAGCTTCTATACTAGGCAATATGACAGATAGCCTAACTTGCAATGGTTTATTTTTTTAGTTGGACATTTCAGTAAATTAAGTGTGTATGTGTCCGAACTCCGAATGATCTATTTCAGAATTTCATAGTTTTACCTTTGTCAAAAAAAGCCGATCTGCTCGCTGCTTAACAGTTCCACCTACTTTCAGTCCAAGTGCAGCTAAAGCCTGAAAAATATAAAACATTATGAGGAAGTAAATATTTATTGAAAATCAACCATGGAATAATGTTTGCACTCGGGAGGAGACGCATTTGAGTATTTCAACATACTTTAAAAAAGAAAATGCAATATGCTAGTAGTTATGCACCATTAAATAATTTTGAAGTTACCAAACGTCTCAATGTATTGATATATTTTTTTAAAGCAAATGTATTGATAAACTTATTGTGACATGGGTTGATAAGTTAATAGGATTTCATTACAACAAGCCAAAAACAATGCAAAAATAAAGATATTAATTTAACTTATTTTAAGGACTAAAAATACACAAAAGTTCAGAAATCGCAATTGGATTATATACAGCTCGTCTCTCATCCAGCACTCCTACAAGTTTATGAATGTCAATGGAGAGTGAACTATTTTTTATGACAAGTGGCCTAAACCAGAGTACATAAATAATTACAGCTGGTTTCCCTAAACAGTTTAGCAACCACCCAATCAGGAGTGGTCTTAAACCTCAGTTATTTTGAATCATTTTAGAATTTAGAAGTTTAGAACATCTAAATAAGTACTTAAGCACAACTTCATTTTAATATTAAGAGTAATATTGTCAAAAATCTAACTGACATGCAGTAATGAGACTATCGTTTATGAGTGATGAGTAATATTGAGACTAAAAAAATATAGATAGCCTAGCTTCTATACTCGGCAATATGACAGATAGCCTAACTTGCAATGGTATATTTTTTTAGTTGGACATTTCAGTAAATTAAGTGTGTGTGTGTCCGAACTCCGAATGATCTATTTCAGAATTTCATAGTTTTACCTTTGTCAAAAAAAGCCGATCTGCTCGCTGCTTAACAGTTCCACCTACTTTCAGTCCAAGTGCAGCTAAAGCCTGAAAAATATAAAACATTATGAGGAAGTAAATATTTATTAAAAATCAACCATGGAATAATGTTTGCACTCGGGAGGAGACACATTTGAGTATTTCAACATACTTTAAAAAAGAAAATGCAATATGCTAGTAGTTATGCACCATTAAATAATTTTGAAGTTACCAAACGTCTCAATGTATTGATATATTTTTTTAAAGCAAATGTATTGATAAACTTATTGTGACATGGGTTGATAAGTTAATAGGATTTCATTACAACAAGCAAAAACAATGCAAAAATAAAGATATTAATTTAACTTATTTTAAGGACTAAAAATACACAAAAGTTCAGAAATCGCAATTGGATTATATACAGCTCGTCTCTCATCCAGCACTCCTACAAGTTTATGAATGTCAATGGAGAGTGAACTATTTTTTATGACAAGTGGCCTAAACCAGAGTACATAAATAATTACAGCTGGTTTCCCTAAACAATTTGGCAACCACCCAATCAGGAGTGGTCTTAAACCTCAGTTATTTTGAATCATTTTAGAATTTAGAAGTTTAGAACATCTAAATAATTACTTAAGCACAACTTCATTTTAATATTAAGAGTAATATTGTCAAAAATCTAACTGACATGCAGTAATGAGACTATCGTTTATGAGTGATGAGTAATATTGAGACTAAAAAAATATAGATAGCCTAGCTTCTATACTCGGCAATATGACAGATAGCCTAACTTGCAATGGTATATTTTTTTAGTTGGACATTTCAGTAAATTAAGTGTGTGTGTGTCCGAACTCCGAATGATCTATTTCAGAATTTCATAGTTTTACCTTTGTCAAAAAAAGCCGATCTGCTCGCTGCTTAACAGTTCCACCTACTTTCAGTCCAAGTGCAGCTAAAGCCTGAAAAATATAAAACATTATGAGGAAGTAAATATTTATTAAAAATCAACCATGGAATAATGTTTGCACTCGGGAGGAGACACATTTGAGTATTTCAACATACTTTAAAAAAGAAAATGCAATATGCTAGTAGTTATGCACCATTAAATAATTTTGAAGTTACCAAACGTCTCAATGTATTGATATATTTTTTTAAAGCAAATGTATTGATAAACTTATTGTGACATGGGTTGATAAGTTAATAGGATTTCATTACAACAAGCAAAAACAATGCAAAAATAAAGATATTAATTTAACTTATTTTAAGGACTAAAAATACACAAAAGTTCAGAAATCGCAATTGGATTATATACAGCTCGTCTCTCATCTAGCATTCCTACAAGTTTATGAATGTCAATGGAGAGTGAACTATTTTTTATGACAAGTGGCCTAAACCAGAGTACATAAATAATTACAGCTGGTTTCCCTAAACAGTTTAGCAACCACCCAATCAGGAGTGGTCTTAAACCTCAGTTATTTTGAATCATTTTAGAATTTAGAAGTTTAGAACATCTAAATAAGTACTTAAGCACAACTTCATTTTAATATTAAGAGTAATATTGTCAAAAATCTAACTGACATGCACTAATGAGACTATCGTTTATGAGTGATGAGTAGGGTAATTAAATAAAACTAAAATGAGACGCATATGTTTTTTAACTAAAACAGTAATTAAATAACTAAAATAAAACAAGAAAACATTAAAAACAAATTTCAAACAGTATTTATAGATAAATAAATATAATTCCAGTAATATCCTCAACAATAAAACTTAAAACATTTAAAACATTACAACCCTAATTAACACTAAATCAAACATTAAAATACATATCAAAAATTACAACCCTAACAACATAACATCCACAAAATCATACCCTAACTACATATATAAGATCAAATACACAAATCAAACACTCTTAATAAATAAAATCAAAGCCCCAATTATAAACCCCCAATTTCATAAACCCTAAATTAGAAGAAAAAAACTACAATAACTAACATTATCAATTTGAAACACTTTAACATGAGGTTGAAGATGAGGAAGATGAGGAACATGAGGTTGAAACACTTTTGGATCGGAGAAGATGAGGAAGTAGAACATGAAGTTGAAGATCAAGAAGGGGAGATTATTACCTTGGGGAGGAATGGCCGGAGTGCTCAATCAAATCGCCCGGAGAAGTTACAAACGCCCTTGGGGAGAACTTTCGACGCCTTGGGAGAAGTTTGGGAGAGTTTGGGAGAGTTTGGGAGAGTTTGGAGAAGTGAGGAAACCGTTGGGAGAAATGAGAAAAGTCTGAAATTTTTTGACTTATATAAAAAAATTCCGGCGGCCAGGCCGCCGGGAAACACTTAAGTTCGAGTTGACTAAGTTTGACTGTACGGGGGACCACGGCGGCGCAAGTTGTAATTTTAGGGTTTCCAAAAAATCCTGGCGGCCAGGCCGTCGGCTACTGAAAAAAATAAGCGGGAAAAAGTATCCAGCGGCCAAGCCGCCAGCTATTTTTCTCCCGACCGTTGAGGGTTTTAGTATGCCGACGGCCAGGCCGCCGGATCACTTCTTCCCGACCGTTGGGGAAATTGGAGCTGGCGGCCAGGCCGCCGGATCACATCTTCCCGACCGTTGGTGAAATTGAAGCTGGCGGCCAGGCCGCTGGAATTTTTTACAAAAAAATATTTCGTCGGCCTGGCCGCCAGAAAATTTCTCTCATTTACGAGGGAAAATTATGCAGGCGGACAAGTGTAACCTTCCGTCGGCCTGGCCGCTGGGAGATGGGCGCCAGAACTGCGCTGGTTTTTTGTAGTGCTTCCATCTCCCTCCTTGAGGTAACCTAGAGGTGGTTTCAAATAGATTTCTTCATTAAGATCTCCATGAAGGAAGGCATTATTAACATCTAATTGATGTAATTGCCATTCTCTTTTACATGTTATGGTTATTAATACCTTTACTGTGGTTATTTTAGCCACTGGTGCATAGGTTTGATAATAGTCAAACCCTTCTATTTGAGTGAAGCCTTGAGCTACAAGCCTTGCCTTGTATCTCTCAATTTCTCCATCTTGTTTGTATTTTATTTTATAGATTCACTTTGATCCTACCACCTTCCTATCATTTGGTAGTGTAGTTAACATCCAAGTATCATTGTCTAATAAGACATTCATTTCATTCTTCATTGCCTCCACCCATTTTGGGTCCTTTGATGTTTCTTTATAATTTTTAGGCTCATTATTGTTGCTGATGGGGGTGAAACCCGACCAGTACTCCAAGACGCGCAAGCAAGCGCTAAGCGGGGAACTCCGCGGGAAACCGGACCGGAACTCAAGTGTGCAGAGCTCTGCTTCGCTAGGAATTCTTCTTCTCCAAATGACTTGCCTTTAATGAGTGGGGGGTGCCCTCTATTTATAGGGGTTCTTATGGGGGCAATATGGTCATTTGGGCAGTAACCGCCTAACTGCCCAACTGATCAGATTGGGTCCAGGGGTCGACTTTCCAGAGATCGACTTTCTGGGGGTCGACTTTTCCTGGTGATCGACTTTACTCAAAAGTCGATCCCAGGGAAGTCGATCCTCAGGAAAGTCGATCTTCCTAGGATTCGACCTGGGACCTCCCCAACCCTAGAATAGATACCTCAACTCGTCTTAGGCTATCCGGACTTCTAGTTGCTGGTAGGTTGTGACCGTGTTCGGGATACTGTATCACCAGTACTCCCCCTCCTCTGCGTATTAGATACTTTGGGATACGTCTTTTAGTACTATGGTCTGTGTGTCGGACCCTGTACTATCAGTTGCTTATATTCTTAATGAGCTTCTTGTGTTTATTTTTTAATCTATGATATGAGACATATTTTTGTAGAGGATGTTTGGTGCTGAAATTTGCACTTTCATATCCTTCTTCATCATAATAATAGAAATCATTATTTCTATTCTGAATTTTTATTCTCTCAGAAGTTTTCTTTTTATCCTGAATTTTGTTACCTTCTTCTTTGGTATTTGAGTCTTTTGAATTTGATGAAATACTCATGTTTGAGTCACTCATCATGTTTATATTATTTTCATTTTCTGAAAGACTATTGCAGTTTGTATCATTGTTGTTCGAAGTAATCTTATTTTTACTGGTTTCTTCAGTTATATTATTATTTAACATTTCTGAATTTTCCGAGTTTGCTGAAATACTCATGTTTGAGTTACTTATCATGTTTATATTGTTTACATTTCTTCAAAAATTATTGCAGTTTGTGTCCTTTTCTAGAGTTTTTATTGAATCCTTGTTTTTATCCTTATCATGGTCATTATCATTTTTATAACCATGCTCCAATAAAGGATTTTTAATTTGTGATCTGTGATATTGTACAGATTGATTTCTTTCTTTTGCTATCTCTTTAATTGTTTTATCCATATCTTTTTGAGATGTTATTTCTTGCTTATTTATCTCATTTTCATAGATTTGCTCTGAATCTGTCCTATATTCATCCGTTGTCAAGTTTACTATCTGTTTTGTTCTTTTGAACTTGATTCCAATGTTTTAAGATTTTCAAATTCAATTTCTTCTTCTTTATCTGTATAAAGATCTAAATTATTTTGTTCAGAAATGTTCTCTATCTTTTTCTCTTTATTAAGGTTGTGTATGTTGTGGTTATTTCCACAATCTTTTTTATTTTTATTTATTTCTATCAGATCAAATAGATCATTGTTTGATGTATCTAAAAAACTGATAAATCTATCAAACACTGTTTTATTCGTATCGGTTGTCTTTAAGTTTTCTTTTATTAATTTATATGGAAATATATGCTCTTTAAAGATTACATTTCTACTGATAATGAATTTTTCAGTAGCAATGTCTTGAATTAAATATCCTTTAATTCCTTGGATGTATCCTAGAAATACTCCTTTATTTGCTCTATTTGAGAATTTATTTTCTCTATTGTTATTATTTGCATAGCAAAGACACCCCAAAGTTTTTAGGCATTTGTAATTTGGTCCCTTGTTATTTAGTATTTCATAGGGTGTTTTATTATCTAGTGATTTAGATGGTATTCTATTTAAAATATGTGTTGCAGCTAAGATGCATAATCCCCAGAATTTTATGAGTAATGATGCTTGTAATTTCAAAGCTCTAGCAATATTAAGTATATCCTTATGTTTTCTCTCCACTCTGTTATTTTGTCGGGGAGAGTAAGGACAAGAAAATTGATGTAGTATTCCATTTTCTTTAAAAAAAATGTTTAATTTCTCTGATGTAAACTCTAACCCATTATCAGTTCTTACTTGTTTGATTTGGGCTTTAAATTGAGTCTTAATCATTTTTATATGAGAAGTTATTTTATCATATACTTCTGTTTTTGTTTTTGTTTCCATTAAGTAGATCCAAACTAATCTACTTTTGTCTTCAACAATTATTAAAAAATAGAATTTAATAACATTTTGAGGAAATTTACCCCATATGTCGATATGAATTAAGTCAAAAACATTTTGAGAAGAGGTATTACTCTTTTTATAGGTTTACTATTAAGTTAAAAACATTCTGAGTACCGACCTGACCAGAGCATTTGGATCCGGAATGGTTTACGTTGCACTTTCTAGAGTTACTACAATTCAAGGTCTTCATGTTGCTGGCTTCAATCTTGAGAAAATCAAAGCGAACCCCCAAAGTTTTAAGTTTCTACACAAGGTTTCTTTCTCTATGAGCCAACTAAGTCTCACAAAATATCTTCCAACTCTAGTTTAGTATATCAAATATTTTGTCAAAAAAATATTCAGAGGGCTTTGGGCCCATCTGTATTTTGGAAAAAATCCTAATAGCCATCTAAATATCTATATTTCGTTAGGATTAATTTCAAACAATATATTCATTTCAACGATTTTCTTCACTATAATTACTTTCAACAAATTTACTTCACTGTTAATTTCCTTTGCTCTTCCAATCGTTAGATTACCTCAGATAAAGATATTGTGATTGTTAGAGTATTTAAACGATAACTTAATCAAACAAATCAATGGAACCAACACAGTTAATCAATCATCTGGAATCGTTAGGTTCACAGCCCAAGGCAACCCAAGGCAACGAAAATAAAGATCGATGGAAACGAACTTACCACATCAACCGAAGACAAACCCAGAACGATAAAGCAACACAATAGAGGAACCCTCTTAGTTCCTAAACGAACTGAGAACGACATCAACCCTAAACGAACCGAAAACTACAAAACCGAAGATGAAGATAAATCAAACAAACAAAAGACTGGAAAGCCGACGAGGTCATAAACCCAGAACAACAGAAAGAAAACAAAAGAATGGAGGTCTAGATCGACGGAAAAAAGTCTGAAAAACCAAGACGAAAACGGAAGGGAAATCCACGGAAAGGAGCTAAACAAACCGAAGAGAAACTCAATCTGACACCTAGACCCTAGATTATATCTGACACGTAGGAAACCTATAAATATAAAAGCTAACAAATGATAAAAATTAACAAAAATTAGCTATTTCTATAAATCACCGTCGATTTTAAATCCAACGATCAAAACCAGGTGTGGGTGTGCACACGATGGGCAGTGCACTCATTGTTTTAAGACTACAGGGGTTAATTTACAATAATTCTAAATTCTAAGCCACCGGTGATTTCTATCATTATCGATGTAACGCCGGGATAAGAAGGGTGTGATTTGACGGTGTGTGAAGGTTTTCATCCACGGAACTCTCCGGCTTTGATCTGCTCCTCCACCGGTGCAACTGTACTCGGCGAACAAGGTAGTTTCTCTTCTCGTCGGATCACCCCAGTCATTCCATCCTTCAGGTATTATAACGCAGTCGATTTCGCAGAAACCGAATATGACAGTCGAAAATCTCCCCCACGCTCTTCCAAGATATACCTTTCCAGACCCTTTCACTCTGCAATGGGAGAAAATGAATCCGCCTATATCCCGGGAGCTGTTCCTCTGAGAAGCTGCTATCGCTCCGATGGTCTTTGCCGTGGAGTGGATGGTACACTCCTTGTATAACGATCTGGCACTTCCGAATATAAAATCGATGTTTCCCCGGATGTAGCACTGGTAGAACAGATGTCTTCCGATATGGTCGAAAAGAGTGTCTTGAGATCCTAGAATCCTGCACCGGTAGAAGACGGCTTTATCTCCAGTAACCCTTAATGCCACCGCCTGTAGCCCCACTGACCCCGGTGGAGCTTCCGGCGATGTGTTCTGCAGGTAAATTAGACAGAAAAATACAAATACTCATGATCGGTGTGCAAAATTATGCAATACTAGTTTATTTGATCTAATTACGTACCTCGAAAGTGATATGAGATGCAGTGAAATAATCCGATTCAACGGCGACAGAAGCCGAATCGTATGTTCCAACGACACCCCCCAATCCATTGGAACTTGGATCGGACGCTTTTGAGTTCCAAGATATGACGGTACTGGAGTTTGGGTTGGCTGCAATGAAAGAGACGCGAGGTTTATAACGAGGAACTAAAACTTTTTCCCGGTAAACCCCCGGCAAGATGAAGATCTTGATCCTCCTGGTGTTAGAATGCGGGATTAAATCCACTGCTCCTTGTACTGTTCGAGAGTCACCTCTGCCGTCTTTCGAAACCACGATCACGTTCCCGCCGTCTCTCCACGTTAAACTATGTTTAACGTCGTCGTCCTCGACGAGAATATCTTTCCACGTTATGTAAGACGACGAAGTCCGTGTTGGAGCTCCGAAATAGATTGAGAAGTAGAAGAAAAAGATGGAAATGAAGAGGAAGAAGATGAGCTTTGAAACTTCTGCCATGGGTTGAGTTGAGGCCGGTAGACAGATTAAGAAAGAAAGTAACTGTTTCTCCGGCTACCGGAGTAGATAATAACACAAGCATACAGACGTGCATGATCCCACGTAGCCGTAGCGGTGTAAGTGAGGAACGTGGAAGATTACAAAATTGGTCAAATATGGTTTTGGGTAATTACCCGTTTCATTGGTGGATCCAATGAATTGGTAGATTGGGAAATTAAAGGATAAAAAAAAGTAAGGGTCATAACAAAAAACCTTCGGGTTTTGGTGGGGTACAAAAAAAATGTTACTTCCACAATTCTTAAGAGAGTAAAAAATAAAAAACATAATGTCGATTATTAAGTATTTAATTGAAGGAAATTAAGATAATATGAAAATATAATATTATTAGTTGAGCATATTTATGTAATAACTAATAATGATAAAATAATATTTTTATAATATAATAAGACATGACAATTCGTCTTGATCTGTGTTAAAAATATTTGACACCAACGTGACATAACCAAACACGATACAATTTGACATAAAATTCGTGTGTTGACATGAGTATACGACACTATTATTTTAATAATAATTATTTTCTATGTATAATTTATTATATAGTTATTATTTTACTATTATTATTTTATGGTTATAATATTTTATATAAAACTTTATGGTCATAGTTATTTAATATAAAAATATTATTTTACCTCTATTACATAAAAGATAAACATAGTTAATTAATAATATCATATTATATTTTCGTGTTCTATAATCGTATCGTGTTAATTTTTAAAGGCAAACAATAAACCGACACTATTATTAATCGTGTTAAAGCTTTCGACACTAATCCGACACTATTATGAACGTGTTGTGTTAAAATCGTTTCGTGTCGTATTTTTTACGAATCGTATCTATTATTGTCACTCTTAATCAAAATGTACTCATAAATTTTTTATAAAATTTATTTTGCAGGTTTTTGAATTATATTGTGAAAAATAATCTTAATTTTAATTAGATAATTACCAAAATACCAAATTGCCAACTACAGTGAAAGGAATAATTTTTTTTTTTAATTTGATAATTAAAATGGTTTCATAATAGTAAACACTTATACAACTGTTAAAAATTTATAACACATCATTGGTTCTGGATTAGGGGAAAATTGAAAAAATGAAGTAATAATCAAATTACCCTCCTAGCTTTAGGAGGGATTTCGTCTATTTTCAAAATAAAAAATAACCCAATCAATCGTCAGATTTGCAACGAGGGCAATTACAATGAAAACCAAACCCTTGGTGGAGAATTCTCTGCCGAGCATTTCTGTCCATACTTGTGTCTATATAACAAATACGAAGCTCTTCGTCTAAAACAAGATATAGAGACAATCATTAAGCATATATAAAACATAATCGTGTTTGTTTAATTCACAAACACTATCAAAGGTGTGAAGTGACAATGATATATTAGTACCTGCTTCGATATCACGGAGGGCCTTTAGTTTTGCATCGACGCTATCGACCCAAATTATGTGTGCGTTTGGATCTAATCAAGCGTTTTTTATTTATTAAAATTTGGCTTCTTTAAGGAGTGATGATTCACAAAATCTTAACAAAAAGATCATATAATATAATGCACAAAAATATCAAATATCAGAAAATTATTTAGTGTAAAAATATACAAAAAAACATACCACAGTCATGATTATAAAACGAGGGAAGCATGTAAACAGCATTGCCAACAGAAGCTTCAGAAACAACTGAGGCAGAAGCTAAATTGAGTAGATCTGTATAGGATCCCCCAGATAATTCTATGCGAAATGCATTGATGCGTATCCGAGCTAAAACATCAACGTACCATTGCTTCGTAAGAACTAGTGTGGTTAAAGATTTGTTCACATAAGAATGACAAGTCGAATTATACAAATTGAAAGATCAGAATATCGCATAAGAATGATAAGTTATAGCATAAATATATGTTGAATTATACAGGTTAAACAACCTATTCCATAATGAAGGATACAGGTTAAGTATTCATCTTCAATTTCTGTGTTAGAGAATGCACCCTTAAGCAACTCAAACTCTTCTTCCATCTACCAGTACAAAATATAATGAAATATAATATATATGCAAGTCTAGAAACTAGAGAACAAATAATATGAAATATCACAAAGTAAATGTAGTATCTAATATCAATACTTTCTAAAAAATCACATTTATCAATCAATTTCTCTTCGAAGGAGGAGTTAAGCAATCACCTGTGGAATGGCATTAGAGGGGAGAGTGGTTGGCTGAAGTATATCGAGGCTGCTTGCAGACATTGTTCCACAAATTACCATACAGGCCAAACGCTTAACTAGAAATGGATATTTTAAGCCCTGGACTCTTCAAAATAATAATAAGAAGAAGAAACATGTAAATTGTAAAAACTGCAAATATTGTTCTTGAAAAACATAGTGATATGTTTGCACATGATAGAAATGTCAAACAGAAGTTTTAAATCATTTTAGAAAAGAAGCATGACTGTATTAGAATTTAGAATGGCTAAGGAATGACCTAATGCTTCTCAAAAACTCCAGCTTTTCAATGACATTATGACATAATACATTTATAAGTAGTTTCTGTTAAGTTTCTTACATGCAGTAGTCGTCAAATGCAGACCAGTTAGCTCTCCTCTCAACCTCATAGAAAACCTAAAAAAAACGAGGGTCATATGAGCTTACTTATGGAACCATTTTATGCACTGATAGTATCCTCTTGTACAAACTGGCTGCAAGGGATGTCATATGCTAGCATGGAATAAAAAAAAACATACTTTACAAGTCTAGAGTCTGAAATATTTTTATTGTTATGAAAATTGATCTGGGTTTTAAGAAAAATATGTCAAGATAGATCAAACTTCATGAGCCACCTTAAACACAGTTTATAGAAGTGAACAAAATTAAACAGACCTTGGCAGAATCTTCACATTTGTCACCACAAAATCTCTTTTCGCTACCATCCCCTCCAGCCCCCAATCGCCTAAGACAATAGTAACAAACCTAGACCACACCATGACACCACCGACCAAAAGAACAAACAGAACGAAAATGCACAGGAATTAGGGGTTTAGTCGATTAAGGAAATCTCATTGGCTGACTCACTTCATTGAATAGAGATGCGGCAGGATGTGCGACAATTGGCATTGCAGTGTGAATGAGATCACCAGATTGGATGGATTTGGTAGCAAAGACGCCTCTCCCGGCAGATGAGGTGAAGGAGACACGGATAGGCGGAGGTTCTCTGGTACCATCATCGTTTGTACGGGATTGAAGCCATCTGGTCGTGGATAGGAGACGGTGTTGATGATTTGTGTGGAATAACGACGCCGACTTTGGTAGGATTGAACTGGTTGATCTTCGGCGGAGAATAGCGGCGGCGACGGCAGCAATGGACATTGTGCTTAACTGCTTATTAATTATATTTAATTCGATTACAACGGCAAATCAGAAATGCTAAGCTTCTACAAATCTACAATCAAACGGGACAAATAGACAAGGTGACATTAAGATTAAAATAGATAATAGGGTCTTCATTATAAAAGTAACATGAGTCGGGTGAGATCTTACCCGTGTCCGAGTTCTAAACACGGGTTTAGATATAAACCTAACTTGATAATGGGTAATTAATTAATTGGTTTGTGACAGATGTTTTTCTGTGAGTTGAAAATTGAAACCCCCCCCCCCATTTGGTATCTGTTGCAGAATTAGACGGATCTGGAAGTAAGGGTGATTCTGTTGCTGTTTATTCCAAGTTAGAATTTTGAGATCCCCATGGATCATGCAGATGCAGTGGCTTCGGAGAAAATAAAGCCTCGAGGTAACTTCATTAATTGTTCTATCTATTCTTCTATGTCAAGCTCTTTTTTTGTTGAGATTTTGATTCGGAGATCAAATATCAATACTTGTTATTTTTTGATTGGGATTTTGTTGATGTTTATGAAATAATGAAATGGAAAATGCTGTTTTGGTGAACCATGGTTTTATATTTATAGAGAAACAAAGGAATAAAAAACAGACATACAGAAAAACTAATGCAGGTGGCATTTTCAGAAAAAGAAAAAAACTAATGTAATAACAGAAAGTTTAATAAATAAGAGCCCATTAATATACCCCCTCAATCTGGTGGGAGTCTTCTCATGAGATTGGTTCTTTGTTGATGAAATTATCTTGAGAAATAATCACAGAACCAGCTTCTACTCTTTCTCTTACATACTTGAGATCCATTGCCGCATTGCTTTAATTTAGTGTGACAAGCAGAATTTGAAGTTAGGAAGGCGGCTCATAAGTTATCTGATTTTAGCTGCATAGAAGATTTAATAGAATGTCCAAGTTAAACCATAAGATTTTAAACCCACTCGAGTTCAGTTATTGTAGTTGCAATAGCCAATGACTTTGTATTCTGATTCAGTGCTAAAACGTAGAACAATATCCTGTTTCCTTGAGCCTCAAGCTACCAAACTGTCGCTAATATGATTTAAAAAGCCACTTCGACCTTTCTATTACTGGAATCACTTTCCCAATCCACATCACAAAAACCAGAAATGTTGAAATTAGGAACCTTGTTAATGGAGATTCTCCAATCTTGAGTTCCTGATAAATACCTCAAAATTTTCTTTATAGCAGTTCAATGAAGCATTTCGGGTTCAGCCATAAACCTTGACAATTTGTTAACAGCAAATTGAATGTCTGGCGGTGAAAGTGTGAGATGTTGCAAGGACCCAAATATCCAATGATTCTTTCCCTTCCTCAATAAGAACATCATCCAAATAGAGATCTTGATTTGCAATCATTGGAGTAGTAGAAGGCTCGAGATTATCAAAATTACAACTCTTAAGTAAATTTACCTAATATTGTTGTTGATCGAGATGTAATACTTCTTGAACTTTTTTGACTTTGATGAAACCCCAAATACTGGACCTGGGACCAACATTCGTCCCATCAACAGAATGAAATCCACTCGCACCGGAAGACTTAAGTCCATTAGCATGTCCGGCCCATCAACACATCCGGTACCCATGGGCACTCAGTAACCCGTCGAAACGAGGCTCTTGTTGATCCGCAGCACGCCCCGTGCGTGTGGCCCAAGAACAAGTGGACCGAACTCCTGTCATCAAACGAGGCCCCGTAGACCTGGAAGGTTTAGGTTATAGGCTATAAATAGCATCGTGGGGGGGGGGTCTACCTAGGGGTTGGTTGTTAGAGAGTTGAGTGACATGGTCTTCGAGGACCCCCGTCATCAGACTTGTATGTCCAAGAAGTATGAAAGATCCCTCAATCTTTGAATTGCAAATTCACTACTAAGTTGATTGATAATCTTTTCCCATATTCATCATTTGAACCTGTCACTGCCATATCATCGACATACACAAATAGATATACCTTATATGCTGAGTTTGAAATAATAAATAAAGATGGATCCTCCCATCCTTGTATAAATTCCGAAGACACAAGAAATTCCTTCAAGTGTTTGAACCACATTGTTGGCGCTTGCTTGGAACCATACAAAGCATTCTTTAATAAACACATATGATGTGGTTTGTCATTGTCGTAGAAACCAATGGGTTGTGAGTTAACCAACCGCTCCTCCAAATTGCCATGAAGAAAGACATTTGAGATGTCGAGTTGAGTGAGACGCCATCCTTTTGTAACTGCAACAGTAAGTACCATTTTAATTGACACCGATTTAATGACGGAGCTAAAGGTTTCATTGTATTCGGAGCCCTCTAGTTGTCGCAAACTATTGGCTAATATACGTGTCGTTAGTCGTTCAACAATGCCATTCTCCTTTTGTTTAATTTTGAAAACCCAAAGAGAATTAATCATATTATCTCCCGGCATCCTCGGAATCAACTCCCATGTCTAATTCCATTTAAGGGCTTCAAACTCCTCTGTCATGCCGGCTTTCCACTCGGAAATCAAAAGAGCTTTCTTGGAAGAAGGAGTCGGTTCCCAAATATATCATCAAATACTAGACTCAGAGGATCTTTGTAAATGGTGCTTCTAGATATATGGGGGAGTGAAGAGGATTTTCCAATTAAGCAAGATTCACAACAACCAAAATATTTATAAGAAGATTTAAGCAGTTTTTTATTTGCTAAATCATCTACTACTTGTTGATGCAAGTCAAATAAAACTCTTTCTCCAAATAAACGATTGGTCACTCTTTCTCCAAATAAAACTCGAGAATCCTTATTAATGATGACTGAAAGCTTGTAAAGACCTCCCTCCTGCACCCCTTCAACCAGATTTTGGAATCGTGTTCTTCAAATTGTATGCCCATTGAATATGATTTCTTCATTTCTCTGTTAAATCAAATCATTTTATGTTTGGAGTCGTACAGAAAAAAATCTAAATGTTGTAGAAATTGTAATTTTGTTCTCATCTCAAGCCATTTGGGTTGAAGACTAGTTATCTTTCACAATTTTTTCTAGGGTTGCAATAAAGTTGCTATCAAAGCACTGATATAAGTGCTGTCTTGATTTCTTAATTTTATTAGACGTCTGTATTGTGGGTATTTCTCGTACCCCTGTTGGTGAGTTTCTTGGGGCGCTTTCTTCTATATCAGCTACCAAGCTTGGCTCAATTGCTATCAGAGGTAAGATCATAATTGTCTTCTTTTTGTTTCATTTAGTTTATTCCAAAATATTTTGTGCTTGTTAATTTGTAGCTTCCCTCGACCGGGCAAATGTCGATCCAACACTTGTACAAGAGGTATTTTTTGGAAATGTATTGAGTGCAAATTTGGGACAAGCTCCTGCAAGGCAGGCTGCATTAGGTGCTGGAATATCAAATTCTGCAGTTTGCACAACAATTAATAAAGTTTGTGCTTCAGGAATGAAAGGTTTGTAGTCTTAATTGTTATGCAGTGAATAATCAATGTCTTTTTCTTTCGATTTTTCTATGTGAGACTATATTGTGCAATCTCTCATATTAGATCACTCTTCTATTTAGAAATTGTCCAATTCTTATTAAACAATTTGTAAGAACTTGTATTTTTTTAAAATTTCTGATGTAAGTCAATTTTCTCTCTTTCTCTCTATAGCTACTATGCTTGCTGCACAAAGTATTAAACTAGGCATAAATGATATTGTTGTGTCTGGTGGAATGGAAAGTTTGTCAAATGTACCCAAGTACATAGAAGATGTAAGGTACGTTTGCAAAATTTCATTGTTGTTTTCTTTTATGCATACAAGTGATACCATCATTATGAAATCTTATTATGGGATTTTTGTTTGTTAATGAAGTGATTGGACATATGTTTGACTTTGATAATATCTATCTTGTTAATGTTGGGAATTATTTGTATATGATTAGAAAATTTGATTGTTAATCAATAAAATAATAATAAAGCCTAGGAATTGATTGAATATAAAATCATAGATGAGGATTAATCAAGTACATATATTTACAGAAAGGGATCTCGATTTGGACATGATGTCATCATTGACGGGATAGTGAAAGATGGTTTGTGGGATGTGTACAATGATTTTGCCATGGGAATGTGTGGTGAGCTGTGTGCAGATCAATATTCAATTTCACGAGAAGAGCAGGTATCTCATTCATAACGTGCCATTACTAATTGATATAATCAAGTAATCAACATACTTTTCCGATCATGAACATCCCCACACCCACCACCACATACCCAAACATCAAAATAGGAGATCTAATTGAGGCATGTCAAAAGCTAACACATCATTCTCAAATTTAGGCATATTATGGAATATGATTAGAGCCTTGAGTTGGCACATATGGGCTGAAAGAAACAGAAGATGGCAGCAACATTTTCTCAAACCACCAGAAATTGTTCTTAAGGAGGTTTTGAATGACATCAACAACTCCATTACGCCAGAGAGCTTCAAGAAGAGTTGTTGTCACCCTTTGGGACCTAGCACGATACAGATATGGGAGACCAACCTCCGGAGGCAGATAGCCTAGCTTCTATACTAGGCAATATGGCTGTGTGGAAAGTGTCAAAATAAGACTTGCTCTCATTTTCATATTTATATCTATATTTCATTGCTAGTTTTCATTGTATCAGGGCAACGTCTCTCATTTTTATAAATGAAAAATTTAACTGCTTCAAAAAAAAAATTCCGGCTGTACATATCTTAAGTTTTAATGGCTAATAATTTGATATTTTTATTTTATTTTATTTTAATGAGATGATCTTTCAATGATTTGGTTAGGATAATTATGCAATTCAAAGTAATGAGCGTGGGCTTGCTGCTCAGAAATCTGATGATTTCTCATGGGAAATAATCCCTGTATGTTTTGTTACTTCTACAGTTCTACCAGTTGAAAAGACGGGTCCTTTTGCAGTTTCCTTTAGATTTATGTTTTTGTGCAGGTTGAAATTTCCGCTGGAAGAGGAAAACCATCCATTTTTGTAGACAAGGATGAGAGTTTGGGAAAAGTAATGGATATTTTACTGTTTTAGTATTTCTCATCTAGCATTTTTTCTCATGTACATGAATACATGTATATCGATGGTTTGGTTATATGCAAACAGTTTGATTCTGTAAAACTAAGGAAGCTTCAACCATGCTTCAAGGAGAATGGAGGTTCTATTACTTCCGGCAATGCTTCTAGTCTTAGGTAACTATGTTTTTATCATTATTATAATGTGAGTTTTGATAAAAATCATGGTATTCTGAGTATAGGGTTTTTTTTTTGAATCGCTTGTCTGTTACCAGATGTAATAGTAAATACCCGTTGTAAATGGAACCTTATTTGTTTCGATTGATCTTGTGATGTTGCTTGCTACCATAGTTTTTTCCACTTCTATTTATCATTTTATATATTTGAATATTCCATACATAGAATATTATTTTTAACTTTCTTCCTTCATAAAAAATAATTGAGTGTTAGATACATGTTAGTCAGTAATGAATTGTGGATTTTAAAATTTAATTTGCTAAATTTTGCAAATTGTCTTCAGCGATGGGGCTGCAGCATTAGTACTAGTAAGTGGGCAAAGAGCACTGGAACTAGATCTTCACGTGATAGCAAAAATTTCTGGATTTGCTGATGCGGCTCAGGTATATATATTGTTTGTCAGCACTTATATACTACTTACAAACCAATAATTGGATTATAAGGAAACCCAGTTATTTAATACTCTTATTTTTTAACATAGTGGAAACCCACAGGTAAATCGTTCAGATGATATAATATATAGAACACAATTACTATATCACCAAATAAATCAAAGTGGTAAACATATATAGAGATTCAAATCCTTGACCTCATGAACCTAAAGAGCATGTAAGATCATTTGAGCCAATATCCTTTTTATACCATTGTTTTGTCCTTGGTAATGCATGATAAGTTAGATGGAATGCACTCTTCTTTAAGCGTGTGTTTGTTTCAATTTTGTTGGCACAAGTGCACAACATGCTGCCTCCTATTCTATCATTGACGTTTCGTTTAACACATTATTTTGATTGTTAAGGTGCTCTTGCAAAAAAAAAGATAAAGCAAGATGATTTTAAATTTATTTATTTCATCAATCTTTAATTTAGGATGTATTTAGCATCACTATTAATTGTTACGTAGGCACCTGAGCTCTTTACAACATCTCCAGCACTTGCGATACCCAAAGCTATTTCAAATGCTGATTTGTTACCTTCTCAGATTGATTGTTATGAGATAAATGAGGCTTTCTCTGTATGTATTTTTCTCTGTCAATTTTTTAATATTGGACATCATTGCTACAATATTAGAATAATTCATTATTAATGTTTTTTTTATTGCAGGTTGTTGCTATTGCAAATCAAAAGCTTCTTGATATTTCTTCTGTACGTTCTTGAACTTCATTATAGTACCACACAAGTAGTTGATTAGTCAAATATCTAGAAATACCAAAACACTTGACTTACTGTTAGAATATAATTTCACACTTTCACATCAAATATTAATCTTGAATATATGTTATTCTTAATTCTTATATATATTGATGTGTATCACACCCTATTATCTATGTCTTTTTATTTTGTCGAAACTTGGTTAAATATCTCAAATGCCATGTAGATTATTTGTGTGTTCAATAAGGTGATTGATCATCAATAGAAATTGTCAATGACATTATTGATAGAAATGACATAATGGAACATTTTTGGAATTGACCAGTACTCATTTTTTAAAACTATTGTACCTTACTATATATTTTGAAGTGATTGTACATGTAACCTCCTAAATCATCTTTTCTTTTAATCACAGGATAAGATTAATGTGCATGGTGGAGCTGTATCTTTGGGGCATCCTTTAGGTTGCAGTGGAGCTCGAATCCTGGTGACGCTGCTTGGAGTATGAATTTAGATTATCACCTTCTATCTACTATTCTACTGTGGTTTTTTTCATGGTTAATTTATCATATATTTTTCATGGTTTTTCAAGTAAGCACCTCTTTTGGTTTTCCAGGCCCTCAGAAAAAGAAGTGGCAATTTTGGCGTTGCTGCTATTTGCAATGGCGGTGGAGGAGCATCTGCACTGGTTTTAGAATACATGTAAGCTATTTAATTTCTTATTATTCATGTAAAATCAAAATCATGATTTTACACTTTATTTTACACTGAATTTACGTAACCTCACCATTTAAGTTACCTCAGGTAACATATCAAAGCAATATAGTATATGATCGAGTGAATTTGAAATGATTAAGTATCCAGTGGAAGTTTACCTTAACAAAAAAAGTATTCAGTGGAGATTGAATTCATTACATGATTACATCATTCAAACATTGGTGCATCAATTAGATTTTTCATATGATTTTAATGAACTAAAGTGAAACAGTATTTTTAGATAAAATTTCATGTTGAACAAATTTTTGATGTCCAAAGTTCAAATGTCTTTTGGGTATCTACCCGAACTCATTAGGTAAGCTTTAGAAGAATTTCCTTATGTTAAAAATAAAATATTTTGATTTAATTATAATGATATAAATTATAATTGATATTTCTCATTTTCTTCATAAATATCTAGGAATCATCCCATCAAAATTGGTTAGGTTGGTTTAATCTCTTTACTAAAAAAACATGAAATTTAGTTTATGCTTTTTATCGCTTTATGAGTTTATGGGATCAATCTTTTTTAGTTTTGATTTTTTATATTACTTTTATATACAGCCAAATGTAAAATTACAAAGATTCACTGTTGAAATTAATCACTTGTCAATAGGTCATCCACAATGTATGGCCATTCTTCACTGTAAGGGTTGAAGTAAAATAAATAGAGCAGTATATTTGTGATTGTTGTGTTGTAAAAAAACATTCAATTAATGTCCTATAACTATATAAGTCATGTAAGAATATATGTATGTTATCTGAGCAACAATATATGTAAGAATACTATATTGTAATTATTCAGAAAATGTTAAATGAGGTTCAACCTCATTTTTTGATAATGAAGAAGGCAAGAAGCCTAGTTTTGCAAAATTGCCTTTTCATTTTTGTACTTCGGAAGAGAGGAAGATGGAAAAAGGATCGCGGAGAAAGGGTGATGGTACCCTCGACCCACTGAAGTGGTCCAACAGAAGCATCAACGGACCAACCTCATCAGGAGAGTACTGATGATACCTTTGGTCCGTTAGAACGACCCAGAAACATCTCCAGGCCCGTTCCGTCAAATCCCGACCTGATCTGAGAGGTAGAAAAAGGTTCGTAAATACCAATCTCTTACACTAGAAAAAGAGAGAAAGAGATTAAACCTTATTCCGATCTTGTTTCTGATTATACACTACCTTGGAGATGATAAATGGAAATCAGGAATGGGTTTGAGAGAGAGTGAACGAAAGAGGAGGGAAAATGAAAAATGAAATGAATTGAGTATATAAAATTGATAATGGTAGATTGATGAAAATCCATCTTATTCATAAAAATAGCAAATAATCAATCGGTAAGATTGAATTTGTAATTTAATTATTTTTGGCAGCTATGACGATCTTAGCCGGAACCGGATCATCTTTCTCCTCAGCAATCTTGTTCATCGTCACTTTGTAGTCCAAAGATTTGTCATTATACACATCCCACCATTTCTTCACCCACATTTTGACATCCTCCCTGTCCATGTTCGTCTCCTTCCCAGTGTACCTCCATGGCTTCGCTCCACGAGAACAGTAATGGAAAACCTTGATCTTATCCGACTCTACATTTTCCGGGTGCCTCCATAGCATGCCAACGATCAGGTTGTAAACCGAAGGGATGGGTACATAACCTCCATTGTGGATGTCCTCGAAGAAAATGTTCAAAAAATCCTGCAAACCAACAAACTTCAGTTAATTAATTAACCAACGAACTAAAACTATTCAGTTCAATTGATCTTACCTGTTCGGCGAATGCAGTCGGAGTGGCGTCCTGAAGCATGGAAATGAGCTTCTGAAAAGTTTCATTGTTAGGTTCTGTCACAAACATGCCAGTGTTAAAGTACGGTGATGGTCGAGGACCAAGCTTATGAGCAGGCCATGCCACCTTCTCCGGACATTGCTGACAGTACCCAATCTGGAATTGAGGACTGTGGCCCCATTCAGGCTCGCAGAAACAATCATTCACTGCATAGAATTTTCCATCTGGAAGATCGAACAGATGGTCGATGTTTTCGTACACTCCAACGTCAGCGTCTAGAAACACTATCTTGCTGTATTCTGTCAACTGTATATTACAAAACAAAAAATATTAACACCGGCCATAATTGATCGAAATCGTACGTACGTAGGTAGCAAATAAATTACTGACTGACATTCCAGAGTTGGAGTTTGGAGTAGTTGACGATGTAATACTGCCGGGCAAAAGAGCCGGTATTCTGAGGTGGATAAACCTGTTCAATGTCACGAATGATACATCCCTGATCCAGTAGAAGTTCGCGATGAGCTTTCGGTACATCAGCCAGCATTGCCACCACTAAAGGATAAGCTGATTTAACCTTCCTCAATGATTTGATAAGTCCCACCACACCCTTCACGTAGTCACCATTTCCGGCCAGAAACGTCACATAAGCACGACAACGAGGAGAAGACATGCTTTCTTCTTATTATTATTATTTTCTTTTCTCACAGAATAAATTACTAATCAGAAACTCAGAACCAAGAAAATTTTATAGAGTATTTCAAATTAATGGCTTAGATTTTATTTATTCTATTCTTTGGATTCTGTAAATCCAAATATTTTCATTTTTCTTTGATATTTATATATACAATCTAAATAAATATGTGCGCATTGCATAATTCTTGATTTGATCTGATCGTGAATCTATAGGCTATAATCTCTATTATGATTATATGCATGATGATCTGTAACTGTTAAACATGAGTTCAAGTGACATAGAAAGTATAAAAATGAAGACCATCGTGAGTAGGAGTACAATTTGTTTTTCAATCCAACAAAAAAAATCATCGGGAACAAGAATTAATACCATCCTTACAGTCTGATGTAAGGTCATTGAAAGTCTGAATTTGGGTTTTAGCTCTATAGAAAACTTCAGTATCGACGGCCATACGCATAAATCCATCGAACTCGACTGGATTTCCACTGTTGAGAGCTGTGGTCTCATTCCTCCATTCACTTTCCTCCCCCCAGAGTTCCTTGTAGTCATCGAGCAAATGGACCTTGTAGTGTGATCTCAACTTGTCAAAATAATGGTAGAAAGGTTCGTTAGTGGCGATATAGAGGTTCCTCCATTCCTTCACAAGTTCGAGGAGCTTGTTCACAATTGCCATTGGAGCTGTGTCCCTGTCGAGGTTCGGCCAAAGTTCCTTGTTCTCCGCCTTGGTGCCTCTCACGACGTGAACGGCGTCGTAGTCCCAGTTTAACTTTCCAGAGATCACCGACACGATATTCATCAATCGCTTCGACTTCCATATTGAATGCCATGGTCTGTTGATGTATTTCGCCGCTTTACCTTCACACACTCTGTACCAGTAGTTCTCTGGCTCTGGTCCGTCGAATTGCCGCCAGATAATAGTTCTATGATCCTTCTTCAGCTGCTTTGGGGTGATCTTGTAGGTTGGCACCTTCCGAACTGTCACGTGTTTCTTCTTATTCATCTTGTTACTACGGTCAGCGACCTCCCATTGAGACCAATCCTTGAGAAACTCTTTCTCTTCCACAACGGAAGCTGTTTCCTTCAGATGCTCGTAATCGTAGTAGAACCGGAAATCCTTCCCATCTTCGTCTCTGTTGCTGTTAGGATTGTAGGTGGAAGACAAGCAAACATTCATATCCATGACGAAGGTTCGATTCAAGTACTGCGCCTCGCCTAATCCGCAGAGAAAGCTCCACATGTAATGATTCATCCCCTTGCAATGGTCTCCGCCTCTTGAGTAATACAGATATTTCCCTTTTCTGAAATCTTCCCTCCCAACCACCAAGATAGCATCGTTGATGTCACGATCGATAACCATAACCGGTCGGCCGGTTGGGTCTGATACACCGGGAAGACGAGCTCTTTTACTTGCTTTCTTTCCCGACCGGAATTTACCAGCATTAACAACCTCAAAGGTGCAATTCTCAGAGGCAACTAGATTAAATCTTCGGAAATCCCTGTACCGTCTCCACGATTTTTCCATTCTGTTACGAAATGACCACGCAGCATCACACTCTCCCGGTTTATCTCCGGCCACAGGAGTCTCGAACGCGAGAAACACAATTCCTTGAAAAACCTTAGCGTTAAACATCTGGATCGCCAGAAGCACCCCCGGATCTGAACAATTAAGAGAGGAATCCGGCATCGTCCTATTTGTACAAGAAGATGCCAATTTATCTCTTAAAACTGTGTAATTGATATGATTTTGAGGCAAGACACTGGTATCTTCGCCGGTGGGAAGAACGATGGATCCGTCGTCAGGGGCGTTGAAGGTGGAGTTGAGTAAAACATCAGTGAAGGAAATTGTAAGGGCTTTGGAAGTGTCCATCCATGGATCTGGTGGTTGGTATGTGATGGCGAGGACAGTGAATACCAAAACGAAAACAACGAAGAATGAGAAGCATACATTGCTTATCTTTTTAACCAGTTGCTGACCGATCCTACTTTCCACCGCCGCTATCGCCGTCGATGCGGTCGTTGTGATCGATTCATTCATCGCATCAGAGGAGAGAAGATCTGAGATCTAGCTATTACGAGTTACGAGTGTGATACCAATTTATGAGTTCTGTTAATGAGAGACATTTATTCTTCTCTGGTGGGCTAATGGGCCTGTAAAATGAGCTGGTTACGACATGTCCAGTAATCTTACCTATAAATAATAACATTAAGATTATTTTACCCTAGTTTTTGGTATTTCTTGCGGCAGCATTAGCAGGCTTCTTTCTTTCAAAAAATTGCAGCGAATCAAGGTAATGTATGTTTGTTTAAGAGTTTTTTTTTTACCGATCATCTATCTCTATCCTTGTTTCGATCTGTTTCCAGATTTCTTCGATTTTGATTCTGGTTAGCTAACGAATCGGACAAGTCGATCTATCTATTCATCAATCTGTTGATCTTTGCAGATCTAACAGAATGGATACTCAAGTTAAGTTGGCTGTTGTTGTGAAGATAATGGGACGCACTGGATCCCGTGGTCAAGTGACTCAGGTTAGAGTCAAGTTTTTAGACGATCAGAACCGTCTGATCATGCGTAATATCAAGGGACCGGTTAGAGAAGGTGATATCCTCACACTCCTAGAGTCAGAGAGAGAAGCAAGAAGATTGCGATGATTCTGATGGCCTCTGTCTACTAATCACCTATCTATCTATTCAGCATGTTGGTCTTTTTAGACATTTTTGTAATACATCATCTTCTCTTCCTTTCTCTTTGTATTTGGTGATTTTTGATTCTGTTAACTATTTTCTTAATATCTATCTATCCTCGATTTTTTGTTTATTCTTTGAGCACTTGTTTTTTTTCTGTTTGATTGTGCCTCTATTTGTTAGAAAATGATTCCTTAATCAGAAATTTTTGTTCGAAACTGAGAAATCTCTGTTCGATTTAAATTTTTGTTAGTTTTTTGTAAAAGAATTCGATTGTAATATTTCGGTCGGATTATTTTTTTGATAGCTCAAGAACTGTCTATTCTAATTGTTTTTGTAGATGTAAAGAAACAGTGGATAAAGATTGGTAGAACCGTGATAATTAACTAATTAATTACAACTTTAATTATTCTAATTAGCCTTAGTATTAACAGTTTTAGATTTAACCTAATTTTCTGTTGGGTTCATTATCAATTTTTGATCTTATTAACTGTAAGAATCAGATCATCTCAAACCTTGTTAAAAATGTAGATTAGTTTATATCATTTGGGAATCGAGAATCGAGTGGCGGGGTCGATGATTGTAAGTCAAATCAACGGGAATAATCAGATGGTTTTGATGGTTGAAAGATAAGTTCGAACTCGACGAAACAAAGCTGATGATTCGGTGGTGTCAGACAATCGAAATCGACGCATGAAATTAGGGTTTTGCAAAGGAGTGATACGGGGACATTGTCTTTAAATTGAACGGTTAATTTTAAAAGATGAAATTAAACGATAAAATGTTTTGTTCTTTTAATTTACAATTATACCCCGTTTGACGTCTTATCACGATCAACGACAGTAGTAGTTGGTTCTGAACCAATGGAGCTTCTCTCCTCCTTTCCTACTCACCGCCCGTGGCAGCTGTTGTGCCAACGAAGACTCTCCGATTGTCATGTTGTCTCTGCGAAACCCACCAGGGCCAGATTCTTCAGCCCAACCCGATTCGATTCCAAATCTTCACTGACCACGGCGCCAATCAGAACCAAACCAATCAGTGTCTTTCAAGGTGGGCCTGATTCTTGTTTACGGCGTACGTTTGGAAGAAGGCGGAGGAACGAAGAGAGATTGGTATGGATTTTTGATTTTTTACTATTCGTTTGGAAAACAAGCTCATTTTTTTTTTACAATATCCCTTTTAAATAATTTTAAGTGGTTTCTGTCGGATTTCTTTGCATTTTGAGATTTAGGAATATTTTATTTCAGAATTCAGATGAAATTTGCTTGATTAGTAGTTGGTTGCTTGGTTTGATTTTAATATAACTAAAGAGCTTAAACCTTAATTTTGTTTTTAATATTAATGTTCTTTCGTTTCCCATTCTTTCTTCTATATTTGCGAAACTGAAAAACAAAAAGGGGTTCGCACTTTGTGTTTTGTATATAAGCGGTTTTTAAAAACAAAATCTGAGCAAAAATTGAGATTTCGTTGATTTAAGCAATTTGATTCAGGTGTGTCAAGCTGGGACTGCTGGATCTGAACCACTAAGAAGTAAATTCTCAGAATTACAAGATTCATGTTGGAGGTTCCTTCGACCTCACACTATTCGTGGTACTACTCTTGGCTCTATGTAAGTCATCATGTGAGTACCATGAATTCTTTTTACTTTTAAATTAATACCAAATGCCAACTAGGGTTGTTTTTCTCTCCTCCAGATCTTTAGTTGTAAGAGCATTGATTGAAAATCCAGATCTCATAAACTGGTGGCTGACATTTAAGGCATTCACTGGTCTCATTGCACTCTTATGTGGTAATGGTTATATTGTTGGCATCAATCAAATATTCGATGTCGGAATTGACAAGTACGATTTACTTCAAATATATCAACTATCTAGCTATTTCATACTTACCAATTAGTCAACTTTAAAGAAAGGAACAAATATTTTGGTTAATTTTTTCAATTTTCAAAACTCACAATCTTTAATTTTATTCTCAATCAATAATATTCTTTTCTTCATTGTTTGTTAGGGTTAATAAGCCGTATTTGCCAATAGCTTCTGGTGACCTTTCAGTTAAGTCTGCTTGGTCTCTGGTTCTATTTTTTGCAGCTTGTGGTCTTCTAATTGTTTGTTTGAACTTTGGTCCTTTTATTTCTTCTCTTTACTGTTTCGGACTTTTTCTTGGAACAATCTACTCAGTACCTCCATTTAGACTAAAGAGATATCCAATTGCCGCATTTCTTATTATTGCCACGGTATGTTGGCCTTTTTAAAATTCAATCTTATCTAAATAATTTATTAGTCTATTTATCTAAAATTTGTGTTTTCCTTCTTAGGTTAGAGGTTTTCTTCTAAATTTTGGTGTATATCATGCAACTAGAGCTGCGTTGGGTCTTGCATTTGAATGGAGGTGAAAAATATATATATTTTTCATATTGTGAACTAATGAAGTAATAAATGAATTATATCATATCGACTTATTGGTCGTTTTCTCAAAAACTTTTCTTATGATAAATAATATTTTTGAATATATACATTCTTGCAGTTCGCCTGTTGCTTTTATTACAATCTTTGTGACTGTATTTGCTTTGGTCATTGCCATCACAAAAGATTTATCAGATGTTGAAGGTGATCGCAAGTAAGTAATTACATTTTTAGAAAATATCTGAACTATATATCTCTTTTTATTCTTGGGATGTATAATAATAATAAAATATTGGACCAAACTAATTATTTTTTACATTTTTGGGTGTAGATTTAAGATCTCAACATTAGCCACAAGTCTTGGTGTTAGGAATATTGCCTTCCTAGGTTCTGGACTTTTAGTTGCTAACTATGTTGGTGCTATCATTGTAGCTTTATATATGCCTCAGGTAAGTAAATTACTTATTTTTAAATCATTTTTCAACATTACATCTTTCTCATTTTTATGTCCTATCTATATTGTGTATATGAATGTTATGAACAGAGTGAGATCTGGGAAATGGGGGAAGATCAAATGATCGGTCCCTCCTAAAATGTTATTAATTATCTTATATACACTTTAGAGGGATTGAGATCTAACAGAATCACGCTAACTGATCTGTTTGTTAGATCTAAATCATAGAAGTTTCTAGAGTTATTAGTTAACTATACAATATTAACTAATTACACAAATACCATCTAATTATAATATCACTAATAGTGTATAAGTACCAATTCAAATTTCTTTTGAAAAGACAAAATTAATGTTCTGCTTTCTTGCTTCAGGCTTTCAGAAGCATATTAATGATACCTGTACATGCTATCTTAGTATCTAGTGTTATTTTCCAGGTTCTTAATTTTCTTTAGATTATTCATTCAGTTATATTAATTAGCTTATCTTTTTAATCATTTTCTGATTAAGCTTATGGTTTTATGGCTACTGCAGACATGGGTACTAGAAAGAGAAAAGTACACAAAGGTAATATAATTTTTGTATAGAATGATTAATTAATATTCACGGTTTGTTTAAATTTATTAAAGAATGTTTGTCATGATCTTGTTTTGTTTGTTAACGTTGCTGATAAATCATTTTCGGTTTTGATTTATGTTTTGATTTTTTTTCAGAAAGCAATTTCAGATTTTTACAAGTTCATCTGGAATATCTTCTATGCTGAGTATGCCATATTTCCTCTATTGTGACAATCTCAAATGAGATCATTCTTGTATCTCTTCCTTTCCTCTTCAGCTACAATGTAAGCCTACTACAATTTTTATATCATGTATTTACAAAAACGAGGATTTTGATCCGTTTTAGTAAGAATAAGTCTATTATTATACATTTTTTCTTCCTAGAAGGAAAAACAATTATATAGATGCAATGATGTATTGATGGTTTTATTCATCTGACATATCTAGATTTCTACACAGCTTCTGTCATTTTTGTTTCTTTCAGAATTGAAGCTCCGGGTCCATATGACCTAGGAGACAAACTCAATGGAGATGAACAAACATAACCATTAAAACCTGTATTTTGTCTTCGGGATAATTTGATATTTTCTATTGCATGAAACTGGAAATATGTCGGGTAATCCCTCATACTTCCAATCCCTGAGGTCTGCTCAAATAGTCCACATCATTGCCGGTTGTTTTCCCATTTGTAAGGTCTTCAATCCTTTCTTCTGAGTTAATTTTATTCCACACCAATTCATGTGTCATGGCTGGTTCTTTGAATTCATTGTGCTGATCAGCATCGAATAGATTTCTTTTTCCGTATTCGAAATTTTGTGATGATGATTCTACCTTTTCTTCATTTCCATGCCTAATATCTTCGGATTGTGTTGTTGAATAGTTAATTATCTTCTTCACGCACTCATTGTCACCACTAATTGATTTTTTCATCAGTGCCCCATCTTGCTTTTCCTCGCCCTTTTCGTCCTCGTCCTCATTTTCGCTTTCACTGCCATCCTCAAATTCCCTGAATAAATTTTGAAGAAATAATGTGTATATACGCTTGAATGCTGATGTATTTTTATTTTCACCACCATTCAAACTTTTTTCCATCGATTTAATATCCGGGGAAGCTAAAGTTTCATGTTTCTCCACCCCACAAGGTTTCTGCGCCTCACTATCTTCTTTTTGATCTTCATCCTTTGTCTCAGTCAATGCGGATTTAGTGTCTTCAGTAGATTTGCTATAAAATTCTTCATCGTCGTCTGTTGGGTTACTTCTGAAAGCATTATTACCGAAAGGAAGGAAGGGAAACGTTATATTAATTTTTGTCAGATTTTGTTTCAAAGTGACAATCTGATATTAATGAACCTTAACATCTGTAAGATCGACTTTATTTTCCTCGAAAAAGCTCACTAATTCCTGAAAGTTTTCATCTGTTGGGCGATAATGTCCACTATGTGGCCATACAGCCTTCATCCAAAAACTTTTAGTTATAAATTTGATTATTCCTAAAATTTCTGAAATGAGAAGATATTTCAAGTGTTACCTTTAAAATTCCTTGTTCTACCACTAGTCTTCCTGCAGCAGACGTTGCTCCTCCTGCTAGAAAACTTGAGTGCTGGAATGTTCCTTTCTTCTTCTTTTGTATCCAACAAAAGAAGAAGTATTACTATAATTTTAGTTATAAATGATATTGTATTCGATATTAGATAATTATTGAAAAAAACATACTTGTCCAACATAGAGTTTTTTTGTAGGGCTCAGAACAAATATCCATTTGGAATCCTTGGGGCTTTGAGAAGTGTCAAGGAGCTCACCCATTTGCTTGTGAACAAACTTTCCATTTTTTACGACGACTTGGTAATTCTCCCTTTCTTTCTGCAGAACAACAATTGAGCAGGTTGTTGTTTTGAAATCTCTGTATTTAGAGCATGTAATAAAAATGATGTGCATGTGTATGTGAACATACGGGTCCAAGATACTTGATGCATTGCTGCTGAAGCCTTAACCGAGGACATCGGTCATGGTTTATTTCCTTTCCATTCCCCACATCAAGCCTGTAAATATACATATATACATTAAGAATTTTATTTATTTCAATTGTCTGTCGTGGCGTGTTTGTCATGTTTTTTTGTATATTTTTCAAATTAGGAGGTGAGATTACCAGTAGAAGGTGAGATTAGGAGGTGATATCTTGAAATTAGTAGGTATTTTAAGATGAGTTTACCAGTAGAAGAAGGGCTGCTTGCTTTCACTTTGTAGCCATGATACATAATAGAAATGTAAATTATGTCCATACCGATGTCTTGGATCAATCTGCAGATTTTAATTTATTGATTTTCATGATTAAAGTTATTGATTTTAATTTGATGATTTTGAAACTCAAGTTTTTTTATATATATTTTTTGCAGTTTTAAGATTCAAGATTTCCATGATTAAAAATATCAGAGTGTTGATTTCTTTTGCGTAGTAGCCTGGAAAATTACAGACATAATAGAAATGCAGATTGCTGATTAATCTTCTGATTTAAAATTCTTGTTTTTTCATGATGAAAATTATTTTTGAAATTCATCTTGAAATTATCTGACAATTATGAAAAACAAGTCAATGTTTACCGTGTAAGTTTCAAGCCGGTAATTCATGGTAATACATTCAAATTTTTGGATTAAAACAAATACATTTAACAATGTTTAAAGTTATAAAGCTTTTTATGATTACCGTGTGGACAAAAAACTTACAGCTTCAAGCCAATGTTGTAGAGCAAGTTTCTGCGCTTTTTTATCATCAGACAATCCTTTTCCGACCTGTAATTTTTTTTTACAATTAAAAATTCTTGTGCTTTGATCATCAGAGGTCATTATGTTATCATCGTGAATTGATCTAATTTTATCCAATCTACCTTGGCAGCCTTGGTTCTAGCTCGAGACCATTTAGAAACCACACTATCAGGTTCTTCTATATCGAAGTAAGACACAGAGTTTTTCCTCAGCAATGCAAAATCCAAAACCTTCCACCTTGAATGAATTCAACAACACCCAAAACATCACCACAAGATAATTAAGCTACTCAGCAAAACAAAACATCTTACATACCAATGCTGTTCCAGAAGAACAGCGCTGTCTGCAAGTCTTCGTCTAGTTCTAAAACTCTTATAAACTCTCTGTAAACGAACAGCAGCTTCATGCTTAGACGATGAAAAAGAAACAACTCCACTATCTTGAACAATCTCCAGTGAGTTCTTCAAACTCAAATCTTCATTACAAGAATTGTTGTCTTTGTCGGTGATCATCTTCCTTTGGGCGAAAGCATATAGAAATTCCAGTTTCAGGTTTCAAACCAAGTCATTTGCAGAAGAAGATGAAAACAGGGAAAGAGGATGAGGATGAGAGGAGAGAATTTAGTAAATATTATTTATGAGAATCAGAGAAGAGAGGAGGACAAAATTGGCAGTTAAATATCTAAATAGTTGGGGTTAAAAATAAATTTAGTAAGAATTAAAGCTTCTAAATGAGAAAGATGTGAACAAATTCTGTTACAACTTGACGATTTTGACTACTCCTGTCATTTTGCATGAGTTTTAGTTCACTAACCATCTCTTAATAAATAATCTACACCACAAAGTAGTTTGAGAGTTCAAAAATTTATAATTCTATGATCACTTAATTGAGTTATTTAATTACAACCCGCATCATGAACGACCGTCCGTTCACTTGGAATCCCAGCGGCACGTCCCGGTATCACCGTTAACGTTCAATCCGAAGGTCTTTAATTGAAGTCCGGCTGTTCTGATCGAACTTGTAAAATCTGCCACAGCTGGCGCGGATCCCGTTGGCTATATTGAAGTTACTCATATTTTATTCATTTTATTTAAATTAATCTAGTTAATTATCAAGGCCCATAACCTCAAAGCCCACAGTTTAGTTTTTTTTACAATTAATCAGGAGTATAAATATCTCCTTGTAATAATTCTTTATCAACTTTTTCATTATAATCTAAAATTCAAAACCCTAGTTGATTCTCCCAAAACCTCGCGACTCTTCGTCACTCCTATCTTGCGTCGATCCTTCACGACCTCTGGTCATCTTCGCCGCCATCTCATCTTCCAACTCTTGTCAGGCTACCCTATGTACTAGGTCGTAGAGACATGGGTTGCCCAGGAATGTCATCTCCCTACCATACCTCCGCCGTCAGCATCGTGTCAGGCATCGACGTCCACTCGGACAACCTGCGTGTCCGGCCACCGTCCTCACGGTGATTATGCCTTTGTAAAGCATGACCAATTTTTTTTGAAGTTTGTCCCCAATTTTCTCTAATCTCGAGTATGCCTTTGTAATTCAAGCCAGGAACATTGGCGACGAGAAACGATCGGCATGTGATTACGACGACGAGCGGTGGAACTGATGATCGGGGATGAGAACGCAGGGCGAATTTTCTCGACAACAAATCTCATCTTATATGCACCAGATAGTGATTTAATGAGAGACAGTACGGAAGGACAGCAGACGGTATGGGTTGAAATCGTATAGTCAATTACACAAGGACAATTCGGTGTCTCATCGGACACCTCCGGCTGACAACGCTAATGGACTGTTCTGATTCGCGTAGTGTATGGATGGCTGGATGAACTGTTCGTCAACAGTGACGGAACGAATACGTACTGTTCCAAAATCGCGCCGTATTTAATTATAAACTAGTTTCAGATGTGCCAAATCGAAAAAAATTCGGTCGTTAGATCTTAATCTGTTGACTGACGATGCATTATTCATCAACAACTAAACTCTATACAACGAGTTGTACGTCGTATGTTACATTAGGATGTCAAACGAGCCGAGACGAGCTTTTGCTTATAGAGTCAGACTCAGGCTCGGCTCGTTAATGAGTTATCCAAGTTTGGGCTCGGCTCGTTAAGGAGTTATCCAAGCTCGGGCTCGGGCTCGGGCTCGCCGAGCCTGGTTTGGCCAAGCTCGGACTCGGCTCGTTTTTAGAATTGTCAGGCTCGAGCCCAAACCCGCGAGCCTGGGTTCGAATTAAAAGAAATAATTATTTGGAGATACGAGGAACTCGTGACCTCTCAAATACTAAACAAACCTTTTACAAACTGTTCTACACCTCCATTCTCTATAAATATAATATTTTTTAATTTTTTATACTCCTTACCAAGAAATCGAACTTAACGAGCTTGAGGATTGGGCTCAGGCTCGGCTCGTTGGGCTCGCGAGCCCGAGCTTAAACGAGTCGGGCTTTATTTGACAACCTAGTTACATTATCTTCGAATTGTATTCATTACCCGTATTAGTTGTATTGACGTCTTTGGCGCACCTAAAAAGATAATAATTATTATCTTTTTAAGTATCTTCGAATTTAATTAAGTTATGTAAGTAAAAATGAACTCAATGTTAAGTGTTACTAAGTAGTAAGTAGCGTCGTTATTAAATTAAAGTAGCGTCGTTATTAAAATAATGATCATTAGATCGACATTTCTTTTCACATGAATTAGTGTTTTTGTTGTAAATTAATCGGCAGATACCTGAAAATTATCGTATTAAATTAATTCGGCAGCATGCGTTTGGCATTCATTAATGCATAGAAACGAATAAATGATAGATACATCATAACGAAATTTTAAATATTTTTACATTAATCAATTGGTCATTAATGAATAAAAAAATGTCCAGTTGCATTGAAACATAGCACCACTGCAGCACTGATGCACCAAACTGGATTTTTCTTTGGCCTTTACTTCGGAAACTACTCACGCGACTGAGCTGAAAAGACACCTCACTCACGCATTGGTCGCCGCTCCCTTCACGGTTCTACAGTGAGACCGTGGTAGGTTACGGTAGTGGTGACGGTGACCGTGAATGTGATTGTGATTGTGGCGGTGGTTCTCAGTTCACACTTTCTTCGATAATCGGAGGAGGCGGAGGTGGAAAGAAGGAAGGAAGGTCAAGGTGATATACAGGTCTGAGGTCTTATCTTCTTTCATTTTCTGCTACGTGCTAGTACGGTTCGGTCGATCTGGGATTCTTTTTTTCGCATGATAGTTTGTTTGTTAGTTCAATTCCGTTCGCCCCGAAACCCTAGAGATACTCGCCGGAGAATTGTTCCTTGCTTGATGACGACGACGACGAGGATAATTATAATGAGTGTGACTGATCAGCAACTGCGGATCTTATTCTTTTTCTCTCTCTCTCCGTGATAAAGCCTAGGTTTTTTTGTTTTGGTGCTCAGGTTGATTTGATCGAGATGATTTTCCCCAAACTGCGTCGGAGGTGTTTTCTTGTCGCTTTCATCTTCGTTTACGTTACTAATTTGGCTGATTTTTCCGGTACCGATTCTCTTTCAGATCTGTTTGTCTTTCTTTCTTTTTATTTGCGGTTTAATTTAAACTATGGGGTTTTTGAATTTTTTGTTTGAAGCCGGAGGATACATTGGAGTTAGCATTGGCACAGATGTTTCGAACATACCCACGCCGTTAGAAATCGTATCTATCCTCCGATCGAAGAAAATACGCCATGTACGCCTCTTCGATGCAGATCATAAGCTTCTTGCGGCACTTTCCAAAACCGGAATCGAGGTCATTGTCGGTTTGCCGAACAAAAATCTTTTAAAAATCGGTGAGTCCCGGACTGCTGCGGCGGACTGGATTAACCAAAACGTGGCAGCTTTTATTCCAGATACCAACATTACTTTCATAGCTGTTGGCAGTGAGGTGCTCACGACTATACCGAATGCGGCACTTGTTTTAGTTCCAGCAATGCAGTTTCTCCGATCAGCCTTAGTTGCTGCAAACCTCGACTCCAGAGTTAAAGTTTCGAGTCCATCTTCGATGGACATGATCCCTGTGTCATTTCCACCGTCGACTGCCACCTTCAATTCATCGTGGAATTCTGTGATGATCCAGATGCTCAGGTTCCTGAAGAACACGAATTCGAGCTTTATGTTGAATGCCAATACCTACCGGGGATACACTCAGGCAGCTGGTATATTCCCGTTGGAATATGCGCTTTTCCGACCACTCTCTCCGGAAAAGCAGATCGTCGACCCAAACACGGGTTTACACTACAAAAATATGTTTGACGGCATGGTCGACGCTGTCTCTTACTCTATCGAAGCCCTTAATTTCACTGGAATCCCAGTTCTAGTGACGGAAACCGGTTGGCCTTCACACGGTGACGAGAATGAGCCAGATGCCAACATCGACAATGCGATAATCTATAACAACAATCTTATTAACCACATTCTTAGTAACTCTGGAGAAAATCGCACAAACAGCAGCACATCTGTTCTGGATACAGTCAATGCGTATATACACGAGCTTTTCAATGAAGATCTTCTGACCGGTGGGCCAGTTTCCGACAAGAACTACGGACTGTTCTCTTCAAATGGATCGATCATGTACAACGTGAACTTCATCGGTGTTTATTCCACTGACAACTCGTCCAATGAGGGCCCGATTGGCGTGTTCTGTGTGGCCAATGCTACAGCCGATTCAACGGCATTGCTCGATGGATTGAATTGGGCATGTGGGCCGGGATCGGCTAATTGCGATGCAATTCAGCCAGGACAACCTTGCTATAGTTCTGATATCATCAGCGTCGCCTCGTATGCCTACGATGAGTATTATCATAGATCACATGCGGCTGGAGGGACTTGCGATTTTGGACACACGGCCTTTCTTACAACCGTAGATCCAAGTCATGGCTCGTGTGTTTTTGCCGGAAGGTTGGAATCATGGTCTTTCTCTCATCTCTGTTCCCTCCCTCACTGCTAATTCTTTAGATTGTTTATATTTATTTAGTTTTCTTTAATGTTCTAACAGCTCTGGATCGAACAAGAGTGCCGGACAGGGGACGTTAGTGGGTGCTTCAGGACCAGAAAGCGGTGGTCCTGAGAGTGGTGTTTTGCCGGTGGTTGTAGTTCCGACGACTTGTTTGTTGGTTACTATGTTGTTATTTGTAGTTTTAGTTTAGTTTAATTTAATTTAATTCAGTTTAGTTTAGTTTATTTAATAAAACCATTTGGAGATTGGGGATAAATATAATTATCCCTCTCATTAATCTAATTTGATAATTTATGTAAATTTAATCATTTATCATGAATATTTAATTATTTATGAAAATTCCAATTCCCAAATGATAAGAATTATAATTTATAAATCTAGAAAAAGGCTAAACTAAACAGAGTGAGGGAATAGATGTCGTCTTTAGGTTTCTTCTCGGCGAATTCACCTGGCGGAAGTTCCGGATCAGGTGGTGGAAGCGGCGGGCCAAGTGGATTTTGTCCGTGGGCATCTACATCGTCAGTTTCGACGTCAGGAAAGAGGATACATAAGGAGATGATGGAATTCTCTTCCGATCCACCTACAGATTGCTCGGCTGGACCTAATGGGGATAACCTCTACCACTGGATCTCAACAATCATCGCACCGAATGGTATCGATCAAAATTTCCTAAAATTAGTTTTCCATCTCAAATTCCGTTTTCTAAGATTTGTGTTGTATAAATTGTTTTAATTATCGGCGTGGTTTGCCCTCTAAAAGGGTCGGCATACGAAGGCGGTATGTTTTTCCTTGATATTGTGTTTCCGACAGATTATCCTTTCAGACCCCCAAAGGTAATAACCATTGACAACTAACAACTAACAGTATTTTTTTGTTTGGTCAATTCACTTTGGAATTGCTGTAAAAACAGGTGAGGTTTAGAACTCGGATTTATCATTGTAACGTGGATTCTAATGGGAATATCAGTCTTGGGATTTTGAAGGCCAATGGGGGATGGAGTCCTGCATTGACAATATCCGATGTATTGGCAGCAATCAGATCACTCTTCATAAACCCAGATCCTTGTACGTCTTTCTTACTTGAAACTTCCCTTTTAGGCTCTTTTCTTGTTGAAAAAGGAGTAGAAATAGAATATAATGAAGATTGATCATTACATGTTCTTCATGATTGATTGTCTGTAGATAACCCAGCTGCCAACAGCACTGCAAGGTTATTTCTTACAGATAGAGCCAAACATGACGAAATTGCTGCTGAATGGACCTTCAGATTCGCAAGCTAAAACAAAAATCTCTCAAATGATGTAACAGAAAATCCCAAGTAATAATTAGTAAGTAGTAAATAATAGGTACGCCTTTTCAAAAAATAAAACTAATAGTATGTTTGTAAAAGAATATTCAAAAAATGATTTTTTATTTATTATTTACGTACTTCAAATATTCAATTTTTTAGTTTGCAATTTGCATGTTATTTAAACGATCTCTTTCTTAATTGTTCTAGTTTTTGTTTCGTTCAGAAATTCAGAAATCAGAACCTTTTGTAATCCATTTCTTAAATGTAGAATATGCAGATATTTTTCTTATAATAATGACTTAAGAGGTAAATATTGCAATTTAACCGATTTCCAGGCAAACCTGAAAAGTTAAAACCCTCGATTTGTTCTTATTTTCAAACCGGCAACTTCAATATCATTGGAAAGGTCTATCGATTAATGTTTGCGAGGTTAGGTAACTTCTTCTGCTAGTTCAAATTTGCTTATCGACGTTTTTTTTATATTTGGTATATCGTTGTAGGTTTTGTAGGTTCGCTCAAAAGAGGATAAATGAATCGATTCAGAGAAGTGCGCCGTTGCAACAATTTCGCTGTTGCATCATTCGACCGTATCTCCAGTACCCACAAGCTAAATCATTTTCTTGCTACAAGACATATCGGATCGCTCTCTGACGCATCTTGCCCCAATCTCGCCACTTCTGCCATCGCTAATGTCTCTGGATGGACCAAGATATGTGACCTTTTGAAATCAGGAAATCAGAGCTCTGCTATTTCATCCTACCGTAGAATGACACACTTGGGATTTTTACCGAACTATAGAACAATGATGTCCCTGATGAGATCCTTTCTCCGTAGTGAAAACCCCATATCTGCTTTGGCTATTGTTGGTACCATGTACAAGGGTGGGTACAGTGTTGACACTCTTCTTATCAACATTCTGATCAAAGGGTTATGCAAATGTCATCATGTTAATATTGCATTGGGCCTTTTCAATGGGTTAGGAGTAGACTGGATTTCTCCTGATGTTATCACGTACAACACTCTCATCGATGGGCTTTGTAAGGAAGGAAAAGTTTCTCAGGCAATGGATTTATGGAATGTCATGGAGAATAATGCGTGTGTTCCTACAATTGTGACTTATAACTCTCTTATTGACCATCTCTGCAAAGATCACAAGGTAGAAGAAGCATTGATTTTGTTTAAAAATATGGAAAGGAATGGTCTCAATCCCGATGTTGTGATCTACAGTACTGTGATACGTGGATTATGCCTTGTGGGTAATATAGATGAAGGCTTGAACTTATTGAAAATGATGAAAAAGAATGGTGTTTCTCCTAATGTAATTACTTACACAACCCTTATTGATGGCTTGGGTAAGATTGGACAATGGAAGGAGGCCATGAAAATGTTGAGGGAAATGGGAGACCATAATATTCAACCTGATGTCATAAATTATACGATGTTAATTGATAGGCTCTGCAAAGACGAAAAGACGAATAAGGCAGTCGAGGTTTTCCATATGATGATTGACAAGGGTAATAAACCAACCATGATAACTTACAATGTCTTGATCAATGGATTATGCAAAAAAGGATTGGTGAAGGATGCCATGAATCAAATACACAAGATGATTGAAAAAGGTACAAATCCAGATGTTGTTACTTTCAACATTTTAATCAGAACGCTATTTGAAAGCCATCACATCACTGATGCACTGGATCTGTTTGATAAAATGCTTATGGGAAAGTACAGTGTTAAACCAGATACATGGACTTTCAGTACTGTGATTATTGGCCTTTGCTTAAACAACCGAGTCGTTCAAGCCTTGGATGTTTTTAAAAACATGGCTAACAGAGGTCTCCCTGCTAGTGTATTAACATATAATACACTTATTGAAGGCCTTATTAAGATTCACAAAGTTGACATGGCGTTCAGTTTTCGAAAACAGATGATTGATATTAGTCTAAAACCGAATTCCTTTACTGATACTATAATTATTAATGGTCTTTGTAAGCTGAGACGAGTTGATGATGCTGAGAGATATATACTCCAAATGAAATCTCGTAAGATCATACCTACAATCTATGATTACAACACGTTACTTGAAGCTCTTTGTAGAAAACAAGATATAGAAAAGATTGTTTGGTTACTTTCACAGATGGAAGATGATAAGATTAGACTTAATCTTATCTCTTTTAACACTCTAATGTGTGGGATGTGCAGAAGTGGGGAAATCGGAACTGCAAAAGGGGTACTGCTTTGTTTACTAAAAATGGGATTTTCTCCCGATAGAATAACATATTCAATATTGATTGATGGATGTTTCCGACAAGGCAGGTCAGATGAGGCCAAGGATCTTTTTAGTAAAATGATAGCTGAAGGCCTTTATGCAGATGTCGTCACGTATAACATGATGCTTCGAGGACTTATTAATGCAGGCGATTCGAGTGAGGTGGTTGTCATGCTTCGAAAAATGGCTTCTGAAAATCTGATCCTTGACATGCAAATGGTTTCGACAATCATGAAACATCTTTGTTATGGGGAAGCTTCTGATATCTTGAAGACCATCCCCACCTTCTCAAAGGCAGATTCCGAAGAAAAATGTTCTTTCTCTTGCACAGATTTATTGAATAGATTGCAGCAGACTCATTCTTGTGAAGCTTTCTTGCAGTCTGCATGATCATTTCATTTACCTCAAATGCAAAGAATGTATTGTGCTCTTTAGTGTGTAGATTTTGCAACTGGTATGTATCACCATTATGTAAGTTTTTTTTATCACCTCAGATGTTTATGAAGGCATGTTAAATATTAATTGACGTTTTTTTGCCTTGGTAATATTTTGCAGACGTGCATTTTCAGAGTATTTTATAAGGTCAACAGGTATTTAAATTTTAACTTATGTATATTTTTATTTTATTTTTGGACAGCTCTTTCGTCATTCTCTGTTATTTATAAATAAATTTGTTTTTTCTTCAAAGATTCCACCTCATTTTAGTTATTCCTAACCTCGTAGAACTAAGTGGTAGTCTGGTGTTGGTTGTATAAGTAGATAGGACCTATGGAGATTAGTTATTTAGCTCAACTGATTTAATTTTTAGGGTCTAGAGATCGAATCCCTTTGTATTATTCACTTTGAAATTTTAATTTACATTTGATATATTAGCTTACTTCTAGTAATCCAACCTATCTTTCCAGGGCCCAGGCTTCCAACATGTTTGGTTGTCAGCTTTGATCAGCGTTAAAAAAACAGTTAGGTCCATAGGTAATAGGTATTTGCAGTTAACATAGTTATAACTTGTGGGTTGTGAAATCCATGAACGAAATTTTAAAAACATGGTGGTCGGAGTAGTTGCACACAGATTTGTGTGGCGTGACATCTGATGATCCTGTACTTATGGTAGATATCTTAGTTGGAGTTGAAGAAAGCAGATATTATAATAAATTGATAATAATAATACTCATTTTTCTTTTGACACAGGAAGGTTGTTGAGTTGATCTAACCTAATTCTTCTGAGAAAATTGTTATTTAAAACTCTGATCTTTATAGACGTTGAAGAAAATACAGGTGAGAAAGAGAGAAAACAGTTCTCTGATCTCTCTTTCAAATAATGACAGCCCCTTCGAGTCGGTATGATCTGAGTATGTCTCGGAGAACCCGAAGACCTTCAAGAGTCTTCAATCTCAGGGAAGATAATGAAGAAGCCATTATCGAGTCGCAGGATGATTTTGAGAAGAACCTGAGTAAATACATCGATAGTCCTGTCCGTCATACCACGCTGAAGGATCTGATGAGCGAAAACAGCGATGGATCAGAAACAAACACCGACACTTGTGACGAACCACAACAGTCTACAGAAACTGTCGAAGGAGTTAAGAAAACAACAAGCCACAGGTACATCAAGGTAGTGAACAATTTGATTAATCCTAGTTTCCATTCAAAAAAGAATAGGAACAAAAACAAGAACAAAGTAGCACATACTGAAGTAAAATTCAGAATCATGCGGTACAATTGTATGACTGCATGATGTGAATGTGAAATATACTATATCCATTAATTTAATTATTGAATAAAAATGTATGGTATGAAATATGAATGTATGAAATATTCAGTCAGTTCAGTATTGACTTCATTAAATATGGTAATTAGTTGATAATTTAATGACAATGTACGATATGTTTTGACTTGGTTAGTTGGCCACACATCTGATATGCAGTGATAAGATTAAATAAATGATAAATCAACGGTTGAGATTAGCCCGTCATCTGTTCCACGTCATCATCCGTATATTCCATCCTACTCCTTTCTTTTCCTTTCATATTACGATTCCTGACTCAACTGTTGTCACTAGTGATCTAACCGTAAATACCTCTGAAATAAAAGGGCTTCATCGAATTCTCTACTGCTTATTTCAGTTCAACTAACTGCTTTTCCACCACCTTCTGTGGCTGACGTTCCCTTCACTTTTTGCTCTCTCTGGAGATTCTCATTTATCAAGATCGGAGAAATGGGTGATTCGAAGCCGAAGAGTGCATCCGCGGCTGCCGGAGTGTGGGGGGTAGTAAAGCCGTTCGCCAATGGAGGGGCATCTGGAATGCTCGCAACTTGTGTCATTCAGCCAATCGATATGGTTAAGGTAAAAAACAGCATTCTTCGCGATTTGGTTTGTTTTGATCAAAATTTTGGTGGTTGATTACTTGATTATGGATCCCGTGCTTTTGTTTGATTGATCGCGAGATTTCTCAGTGCTCTTCAGATTTTATCTATTTTAAGAAGTCAAGTGATGCCTGCTTGAATTTTGGCTGAAAACATCTCAATTACTTTTCATCTGTGGATTTGGGAATGATCTGATTATGCTTTGTTTGAATTTTATTTTTATTTTCAGGTCAGGATGCAGCTTGGACAGGGATCAGCTGGACAGGTTGCACGAACAATGATTGCAAACGATGGAGTTTCTTCCTTATACAAGGTCAAATTCCTATCCATCTTCTAATTTGATATTTCCTTTGCATTTTTAAATACAACACACCTCATCACAATTCTTACATACAGCAAGCTTTCATATTCAGGGTCTGTCCGCTGGATTGCTCAGGCAAGCTACTTACACAACTGCACGTCTTGGATCTTTCAGGTAATTGTTTTACTCTCTTAAAGCACTAATCATGCTTTATTGGCATAGATTTTTTTCTTTGTCACTTTGCATTTGAAGAATCTCTCTTTGTTGAGAGAACATATTGGATTTTTAGCTTCTACTGCAGGCCTCTTTCTGATGGCCTTAAATTTAAAGAATCTCTATTTGTTGAAAAATCTATTGGGATTCTAGATTCTACTGCAGCTGATTAGGTGGAAATGAAAAATTGAATGTTTCTGCAGGGTTTTGACAAATAAAGCAGTTGCAGCAAATGATGGCAAACCACTACCCCTCATCCAGAAAGCTTGTATTGGGTTAACAGCAGGAGCAATCGGAGCATGCTTTGGAAATCCAGCTGATCTAGCACTCATTCGTATGCAGGCAGATGCAACTCTACCAGTAGCACAGCGTCGGAACTATACAAATGCCTTCCAAGCACTAGGCAGGATTGTTGCAGATGAGGGAATTTTTGCACTTTGGAAAGGTGCAGGTCCAACAGTATCACGAGCCATGGCACTAAATATGGGCATGCTTGCTTCATATGATCAAAGTATGGAACTTTTCAAGGATTCACTTGGCATGGGTGAATACAGCACAGTCGTTGGTAAGATACCAGAATAGTTTTAAATTTGAATCAATGCAGTAGAGTTTATGAATGGATGTTGATGAATGATGACCAAATGTGTAACTTCCAATTTGCAGGTGCAAGTGCGATTTCTGGATTTTTTGCATCAGCTTGCAGTTTGCCCTTTGACTATGTGAAAACACAGATACAGAAGATGCAGCCTGATGCCAGTGGAAAATTACCATACAGTGGATCCTTAGATTGTGCTTTTAAAACAGTCAAAAGTGGCGGACCTTTCAAATTATACACAGGTTTTCCAGTATACTGCATCAGAATTGCACCACACGTTATGGTAATTGTTGATATCTTCATCTTTAAAAAAGAAAAGAAAAACTTTTTTTCTATCCAAATTCATTGGTAATTGATAAGAAATGCAAACCATTTTTCTTTCTTCTACCCAGCCTCACTGGAGATTTTCTTTCCTTGTTTGCAGATGACGTGGTTATTCTTGAACCAAATCCAGAAGTTTGAGAAACTCGCTGGACTGTAGGAGTTTTAGGATTTGAATTCTCATTTGATGATTAGTGATTATCCAAAATAAAACATCAGATTTTTTGCAACATTTACATTAGTTACCTACTTCAATACACTGGTAACAATTCTATCATTCACATTGGTCTCAGATTTCGATGCTCAAACTTCAAACAGGCAAACAGCACCATGTATTTTTTTTTACAAATATGTTTTTATATTCTTATTGGATTGTGTATGAAGTTTGAATCTTCAAAGTTTACGAGGCTTTAGCCTCTTCTAACATTTCCATTATCATATTCTTTGCATCCCTGCAAATAGATGTTATAGATTTAGATTTGCAATAATCGAATGTTAAATTTATCATGCAGAGAAACAATTGGGAGAAAAAAACCCTACTTCCTTTTCATATCTCATCTAGAGAAAGGAATTCGAAGTTTCATTGTTTTGTCTTGATATTCAGGCTGCCAAAATTCAGTGCAGAAAATGAATAAAAAGAAATCAAGCTATTTTAAAACCATAAAAATATAAATTTTATGCGGTGTACTCATCTTAACGTTAAAACCAAGACTATCCAAGTCTAATATGTATGAAAATTCCACCTATAGGTGAATAAAATGATGAGGGAAATTGTCAAATGTACCCAATTAAGATTGCTATGGAGTATATATATATAGAGGAAATATCAGGGCCTCCACCGTCCGATGGGTTCCTCTAAATAAATAAACAGACTAAGCAGTGATTTTGAAATAAAATCAAATTAAAATAGTTGCTGAGCGGGATCACCGGGATGGGATTTAAACAAATAACTAGAAGATTTCTAGGCAAAAAGCTTGCAACCGCACAGAAAAGGCGGTGGCCTGGGCGGAGATGAAACACTACAACATCCCAAATCCACTTCCCTGCAGCGACGGATGCGGCGTGTCGATCAACTATCAGGAACCGTAGAACCTCCGATGGGTTCACCTCCGTTCTGGATTGACCTCCGTTCTGGAACCGTAGAACCTCCGATGGGTTCACCTCCGTAGAACCTCCGATGGGTTCACCTCCGATGGGTTCACCTCCGTAGAACCTCCGATGGGTTCACCTCCGTTCTGGATTGACCTCCGTTCTGGAACCGTAGAACCTCCGATGGGTTCACGATCTGGTGTCCGTGCGGACGTGTCGTTCCAGAAACTTTCCCTATATATATATATATATATTTTTTTTTGATCATTTTACCCTTATACATCAATGATGAAATTGTTGGGAATCAAAAACTTAGTTGTGACACTCATCATTCACCTCAACTGATGTCGAGTACTGTACTACTTTGATGTTGATGAAGGTTGTACTGTACAACTGAGTGCCTGAGTGGTCGTTTTTCTTCAATTATAACAAATCTTCTCGAAGATATCAAAGCATTGAATCTTGCCTGATGGAGAGTGTTTACTGTTTGGTTTAAATAACTTAAACCAAAAAAAGTATGTTTACTGTTAACTTACCAACTTCAAATATTTCAGGAGAAAACATCATGGTAAAAGATGTAATATATAATGGAAATGATTCTGATAAAATAGTATATCATTTATCATACCATTAATTTCTCAATGGTGGAATTCAACAAAATGAAATTCCATCCACCAAAAAGCATAAAAGGTAACCCGTGTCAATGGAGTGATTTAAAAATCATATCTATAGAGAGCCCTAATTCTTAGGAGATGGTCTTTCTCTACAGTAGAAACGATATGAAAAATTACTTACGATAGTGGACTGAAAGACGATGGTAGAGTTTTCCCTAGGAAGAGAAAAAAATGTCTGAAGCACATCAGAGTTTTTACACTCCTCATTGCCTAAGGCCAACTACGTGGGAAACATCGAGTCGTAAGACGTAAAATGATCGTAAAATCATTTTAGCTGGATCAATGCGGAAGACGTAAGATGGATCGCATGTGGTCACTCTTTTTTTTGCTTTAAAATTTATATATTATCAGATAATTTTAATTTTAAAAAAATCATCCCACAATTTACAACAATTATCAGTTTTTTTGTCTTTGAAAGACCACATCTCGAGGAGAATAGACGGTCAAGATCAAATATCTCACTTTTGATATCTCATCTAAAGTTACGAGACAAGAAAATTAATCACTTATTATTTTAGACGACAGTTAATTAAGTTATCTGCAGCCATTTGCTATGTAGATTAGTCAATGTAAATCTCAATTTTAATCCTGCCAATCATTAAGGAAGACCAGATTTAATACGTAGAATGTGTGTGGTATCTTAATGAATGGTATAAAATTTACATGGAAATTTATCACAATTTACGAATTACGAGGCTTTAGCTTCTTCTAACATTTCCACTATTATATTCTTAACATCCCTGCACATGCCACATAGATGTTATAGATTTAGAATAACGGGATGTTAAATCAGAAAAAAATTATTATAAAGCAGATAAACAATCGGGAAAAAAAACTACTTTCTATTTTCCGCCTGTCTTGGGAAAGGAATTCGAAGTTTCATAGTTTTGCCTTGATATCCAGCCTGCCAAAGTTCAGTGCAGAAAAATGAATAAAAGGAAATCAAACTATTTATCAATTATTCCCAAAGTCAAAAACATAAATTCCATGTGGTGTACTAGCCTTAACATTGAAGCCAATACTGTCTAAGTCCAATATGTGAGCAAATTCCACCTATATCACACAAACATAAATACATAATGTTGGAATATCAAACACTGATCTGATTCAAATCAGAAAATGATAATAGTTAAGAATAAAATTTGTGTGTATTTCATGAATAAGAATAGAATTCATTGATCACCTTAACTGATGTTGAGTGCTGTACTATTGCCTTAGTGTCTTCGCTGTGATCTCGGTTCATATGTACCTGAGAAGCAGATGAAAATGAAAAAAACAATAGAGGAAGAAGAAATAAGATGGGACCATCGATCGGCTACTCAGCTCAGAAAGATATAATGAAGCATACAGCTATATGTTTGGAAAACAGTGAAACAGGATCGATAGTTGCTGATTTGTACTCTTCTTGACCAAATTCTGAAATAGATTAGAATAATAAAAAATGAAATGAAGTGATAAACGAGATAACAAGATAGAAATGAATAAAAAAGAGATACCTCCGGACCGAAGCAAAGCTGTGGCAACTCCAGATACATAGCTCACGCATTTTGGTTCAATGCGGATAAATTGAAAATCGCCAAAATCAACCTTCACAGCAGAGAAATTGCATTTTCAAACAACACAGACTTAACTGTCAACATAGAGATTCATTAAAAGGCAACAAAAAAATTACATACCCAGAAAGCATTGGGGTGCTTTTTGAGATATGCAGTGCGTATTTCAACTCTTTCAGTTTCTGGAACCTACAAATTGGATTCCATCAATGTCACATAAAATCTAACTAATTGAAATATATATATATATATATATATATATAACTTACTGATAAAGCATCCCCATATAAAGTAATAAAAAGATCGCTCCTATCTTCGGGATCCTTAGCTACAAGCAAAGAGCATTTGGGATTTGCCAATAAATTCTGGACACTAAAAACAAGGTGTAAAGCTTTAACGAAGTTTAAGAATAGAACTCATTATACGAATAAGATAACCTTTGTATGAACTGCCAGACTACTAACAGATAACACTGGGTAACCATTCTTATCAGTTGCAAAGTCAATCAGCGATCCAGATGGATAACCTGAATGACTCTGGAGATGGAAGAAAACAGCAATTGCAATTAATGATATTACCAAAAATAAAAATCACACTAAGACTATTGGAGTGCAGAATTGTAGAATTCGGTGATAGAATAATACCTTAGAAAATGTAGAGAGCATGCATTGAATGCTATGATTGAGTGTTGTTTTCACCTCTTCGATGGGGGGAAGACGAGCTACTACTTCCTGTATATAGAATTGAAAATATCAATTACATCTATTTACACATAAAACCCTAACCCTAGGAAACAGATAATAGATATAGACAACTAGCAATCTAGCATTGACTATGATCTCACAGCGTACCTGATGAGACTTAATCTTCTGAAACACATCAACCCCACCGCCATCTTCCACAACCTGAAAAATCTCAAACAGACGAAAAATATCAAAAGAGGCTGCTTTAATTGGGAATTTTTTTATTAAAAACAAAACCTTGGGGGAAGATGCCATGGCCATGGTCTGACTAGAAGTCGATTGGAGAGGTCTAGGTCTGCTGATAAAGTACGTAGATTTTCGGAGGCTTCTACGTACTCCGATAACACCGCCACCGGTGATTGGGACAGAGTATCTGGAGAGTAGAACCGATGAGCTTGGTGTTGTCGAGGAAACGAAGAAAGCTTCCATTTTCCCGCTTCAACCAATCAATCTCTCTCTCCCGTGCTTCTGGACAATTCTCACAGCAACTGTCAGGTTACTATTTTAGTATTCTTTTAGGGAAAACTTCATTTTCTTTCTTAAACTTTAGATTATTTATCTATTTACTAGACCTTGTAATTTTCCTCGAGAAAATGGAAAAATATAAAATTTATCCATATTGATTATTGGTCAAGACAGGCAGACAGCTAAATGATCGTGGACTCCAACTACATCAAATAAATAAAATAGATCGTGTCTTACCCGTGTTACCAGTATTATTATAAAAATACAGGGACTTGCTCTGCAAATTCTACTGTCAAACACGCAGAACCGGTCCTTGGGCTTTAAATCATTTACTCTATAAATAAAAACCTTAACTCCGATCTCAGCTCACTGCCTCTCATCTTTCCCTTTCTTCTCCGTTTACCTAATAGATGGAGGCGTCGATGAACCTCAGATTCTTCACCTTGGCCGCAATGGCGATCATCTTTGCTTTTTCTATAGTCGAGAAGGTTTCCGCCGTCGATGCACCAGCTCCTAGCCCCGATTCCGGTGCGTTTTCGTTGTCTACTCCTATCGCCGCCGTCGTGTCCATTACTGTTGTTGCCTTTAGCTTCCTCTTCTGCTGATTTCGTGAATGTGATGTTCGTGGATCGTGATTCGTGATGGAGTAGGTCGCGGCTTGGGTATATTATTTGCTTGAATTTTTTTTTCTTCCACTTTGTTTGGTTTGTGACAACTACTTGGTAATATAATTTATGTGTGCCGTATTTCTTATTTTTGGGTATGTGTATTGATTGTATTTTGCTGTAGCTATCAATTCAATCAGTCGTTATTTAGTATTTAAACTATTTACTACCAAATGTGTTTTTCTCATCTTTTGAAACTTGTGTTGTGATTTCAATCACAACAACCCAGCATTTCATTCCTACAGAAACAAAAAGGCACTTGATTTACATTTACCCTTAAACAAACCAGTTTATTCTAAAATCCCTCTCCTCTCTGGGAGAGAGTGGGAGCGGGACAACTCCAATGATGCATAAGGTTTTAATGGGGACACCAGAGCTACCCTTTGAAGCCAACCAGCACATGGGTTGTGGAAAAGAGGAGAGGTATGAATAAGACAGACAGCTGTTGCAAGGCTGTCTTTTTGTTGGACTTTGGATCTTATTTTTTGTCCGCCTGCATGGTATAACTTAGTTCAAAGTTCATTGGGATTTGGAAAGGAAAATTATTTTACTCTATGTACAGTGTATGTATACATGAGACATCTTTATTTACAGACTGACTGACTACACAGTAAGATATACTAAAATAGGACCATAGTATACAACTATAGAAGCAAAAGAGTAGCTCATGACGAGTATTTTGAATTTAGAAGCTGCCATCATAGTAGCCTCCAAATGAAATATTGGCCCTTGTGGCTGGTAATCCTCTTGCAGCTGCCATTGTTGCATGATGGAGTCTCGTGGCATGCTGCACAATTGCTCCCTTAATATTCTGAAATAGTTTTTTCTATCTTCATCAAACTCATGTGATGAAATTAAAAGAAAAAGGTCTTGGAGGAAATCAAACCTTGTCATCTGGGCAGATCTTCAATGGGAGTTTCTGGTTCATGTGATGCTGTTTCTGACGTTGGGTTGATCCTAGTATGAACATGTATATGGTGGTGGTAGCTGCTGCCGCAACTCCGATTGAACATAGAGCCCCAATTCCTGTCAATCTCCACTTCCATATGTTCAATCCAAATCCATCCCAACAACATCTATCTTTTTTTACGGGATCGCCATCTTTCCTATCTCCTTCATCTTCTTCTGCTTCTGCTTTATCATCAGCATCAGCATCTTTTTCTGGAGCTATTTCCATGTCGGCAAATTTCGGATCTTGGACCTTTTTGTTATAAGACAAAGCACCAGAGATCACTTCTTCATGTGATGTTGTTTCTTTGGGAATTTTGCTGATTTCTTTGATGAGATCCATATCTGATTTTGGTATTTCCATGATCTCTTTGGGGATGCTCTTCTCCTTCTCCCTCTCATTGACGAACCCATCATCTGATACCGGTGCTTCCCTGAACTCCTTGACGCTGTTTTTCTTTTTCTTCCTCCCATTGAGTAACCCATCATCTGATACAAGTTCCCATTCATCCAAGTTCAAATCCATGTGAGCAGTGGGTAGCAGAGAATTTAATCAAAGATAGAAGATGAATATTTATTATACAAAATTGATTATTGTGTAAGTTTAGAAGTTAACCTAAACTACAAGCTAAGTGGTGATGATGGAAAGCGACTCTTTAATTGCTCAAGTATTGTTAGTTATTAGATATTTTGCTTTTCCCCCTTCTCTACTCTCTAGTCCTGAAGTCCTGAGTTGTGTTGGTCCTGTTGGAGAGTTGAACTCAAATAAAGGTGTGAGTGGTTGTGGTGAAATCTGGAATACCAGAACTCTTTCTTCCTGTTTTAGACTTCTCTGGAATCAAAGAGTATCAAATAATTTAAAATTTATTGTATGATGTCATGACTTGTTATGTCAATAAGATTTAAACCTGGCAGTAATTGTATTCTTATATCTGTTTTATTTATTTTAAAACGTGACTGGCACGGGTACCAAAAAATATCTAATAGAATAGAATAGAATATTAAAGAAATAGGAGTAATTTGGCCATTTGGGTACCAAAAAATATCACCTTTCATTTTTTAATGAGTAATTTGGAGTAAAAGTAATTAAAAGTAACGTCTGATTTAAATAACCTCAGGTCGCACTTGAATCTTTTCTTCAAGAAATAAACTACTTTCAAATATAAGATGGTTTGGAAATTAAAAAATGATTAGTGTCTCCTTTCTATTTTATTGAGTTCTATCCTAATATTAATCTTTTTTTATATTTTGTCATACAGTAAATCAAATATAAATGATTTATGTCTTTCCTTTCCAGAGGTGGGGAGTTTAATGATTAGTGTGACTAGTTGTGATAATCTTTGAATGTAATGAGTTGAAGCTCTGATTTATTTTATTGACAGATGTGAGGTGACCTTAATATTTAATATCTAACTTGGTTCATATATTAATGTTGTTAATATATGAAAGGAAAAAAATCAATTGATGATATTAGATAGTTAACTACTTCATGTTGGCTAAGTAAGTGATGAAAAAGAGGAAATAATAAATCTAATAAAAATCAATTTCTCATTAACATCACTTACTTAGCCAACATGATGGATTGATATGATGAACCTCTATATAAAATCAAAAAGATGGAGACTAAAAACCCAATTAATGATCAATATCATTTTTATATTTTTATCATTGCAATAGTTGTATTTTATGAAAAAAAATTATGGAATAAAAGACAATGCCTTGCAGATGTTAATAAAAGAAATATACTAATTTTCGAAAATAACATTCATCAAACTATAATACTATATATAAGCAGTGAGACTGTAAGTGAACCTAGCTGGTCCCCTTACACCCAATTAGACCCATGACTTAAGAAATATCACAAACAAATTTCTAGATTACTTCTCATACTTTACAATGACCCCGGAATTTACAGGCAAAATAAATGCTTTCCTAATTCCCATTGAGCTAAAATCAGACAACACCAGGCACACTTTCATTTATATGGGACAAGGAAATATTACTTAAACTGGGTCTGGAGAAAGTATGAAAATGTGTCCACTAAATATTACTTTCAACCAGTGGAGGTTCTTCATGCTCATGATTCACCCAGAGACTGAAGCCAGAGAAGTAGCCCATACCCTAGCATTATTTGCTCCTTTCTGAAGATTTCTTGTCTTGTTGGTTAACCATAGTTTGCTCCATAACCATTTCATGTCGATTAAATGCAAAAGCTGTCGAGATCCCTCGAATATACCGAGATTAAAATGTCCAGAGAAGTACACATAACATTGCCAAGCCCACATTGCCTTAAGCTTCAATATCATCCCAGGGAATAAGTATATGAATGTCCGGAGAAAGACAAATAATATAGAGAACGCTAAATAGGGTTCTTTTTTCAATATCTCTACTGGAGGGTAATTTATCTGGCTGAATGTTTTCCCATCCTTATAGTTAGAGATCATGTTTTGATCTATGGAGATTTGTGAAATTGGTTTGAGACCTGTATTCCAAATAAGGTATCAAGTAATGCATGACTTGGTTCCGACATTAAAAAGAAAAAAATGCCCACAGATGACAAACATACCTGTAACTTGTCTGTAAAACCGAACTAGATAGTTAATATCCATGGGGCCATGATAACGAACCATTGTGGTTTGATTTACAATAAGAATAGCCGGAAAACTGTGAATGCCATACCTTGAGAATACACTGCAAGAAATTTTAGTATTTGATGAGAAAAAAATTCACAGTAAATGAACACAAACAAGTTCCCATGGTTAAAACCTTGGAGAAGCTGTAGATTCCTCAACAGACATGTGACTTATTTGTGGATTCATGTAACTAAGTGCCTCAAATACATGTAATGTTCGTTGAGAAAATGGACACCAAGATGCATGGAAGAGTACAGAATGTATCGATTTCTTTGGAGCCCGATTTATGATTTTATCAAATACTTCACCAGTCACCTGTAAAAACCAAAATCGAGAAAATTAAGGAATTAAAAATGATAATCACGAAAAGCCCAAGCACGATAAGTAAAAAATAGTTATCTTGGAAGAAAAAAACTTTTCGTCACATTTTATCAGTGAGGTGCAGACAGTGGGGAAAAAATAATCAGTTCATACCAAAATGGTAAAGAATATTTATCCATTATCAATCATCATTCACCAACTTAGTACTAATAATTTCAAGTGAGAAATATTTAATCCATCATCAATTGCCTGAAAAATACTTAGATAAAAAAATCTGTGGTGTTTGTATTCACGTAGAACATTTAAACAGTAAACATTCATTCAATTTAGAAGATGAAGCAACTATATACTGGTCAGGAAAGCATTCAATCAAACAAAGTAATGAGCCAACATCTTCAAAAGAATAATTATCAGAATATTTTTTCCGAACTGATGCTCAAAGAGGTAACCAAATCGTCCAATTTGAATTCAACTCTCTAAAGGATTTGTGATTAAGAATTCTATGAATTTTAAAACTGAAACCATATCAATTCATCAGTTGGTTCTCTCACCATCATCTCATGTGTATTTTAATTATTTTTTTGCAAACTCTACAATGATAATCTATCGATGCATAGTAAATTGAAATTGGCAACTGTCATCTCGAGCAATAATTTTAAAAAATAGAATTACAATTTACAAATGCGATCATTACATCCTGTTATTCTCGAAAAGAAAGCATCGCAAAAAGTATCCAAGAGGTAAGGTAACACCAAGAAATGATACTAATAAATATTTCCCAAGTTCCAGTATACTCTATGTTGATCATATTCGATATCTTGAGTTATAAAAAGGGATGGAAAAAAAATCTTAGACAACGAAAACCAACCAAGAATCCAAACATCAAATGAAAGAACAAAACACACCTGAAGAGGAGGGAAAGGGTCGACGCCAACTGGGCACTGAGAGCCAACAATAAACAAGATGTCATAATCCCTGCACACCGCAGAAGCCTCCACCCAGGAGAAACAGATCGAGAAAACGCATATGATGAAAGTGAAGATAACGATGCCATAACGCGTTCCCATCATCATCAAGAACAACGACAGAATAAAAATAGATAGATAGATAAATAAATAAATAAAACTTGGACAAGGAGTATGCCTCCCGACGTCCAACCTCCCCTCGATTCCTCGATTTCCCGACCGGACGAGCTATGTTGATCAACGATCAACGACCGCCGAATCCCCCCCCCAAATATTAGGGCTTCTTTTCTTTGCAATGACTATCCTATTGTAGCAATAACGATCATGGAGTGAGTTTGGAAATGACAGAAATGGGGCTCTCTGTTCGTTATATTTCGTCTATCTCTATATAATATTGGAGGGCAAATGGTCCATCAATTAACTAACTGATTGAGTAATGGTTGTTTGTAATATAACTAATTATTTTTGTTGAGACTTTAATGATTTATATTCATTTTTATAGAATTCATTGATTCTTGAATCTTGATAAACAAATATCTCTAGTGTCGCATTGAAAGCATGACTGCATGCATGAGTAAAGAAAGAGAAGCAAATCAAGCAATAAAAAAGAGAGGATTTGCATGTTATATTTAGGATAAATTTCAACTGTTATAACTCAACTAGATCATTTTTTTTAATGACTTATTAAAATCAACTTATCATTCAATTGAGATTCTTATTTTTGCTCATCTTTTACATTTTGCTTTTCTGAAAAACCCTTCTGTCGGATCAATTAAAATTGAAGAGTTGGAAAGAGAGATTATAATCAACTTGATTTTTATTTTTACTCATCTTTTATATTTTGCTTTTCTGTGAAAACCCTAGACGTTGACACCCCCTCCCAATCTGTATATGCTTTGAAATCGATAATCCAATCAGCAGAAGCGTGAGTGAAATAGTGTCCTGAAGAAGTTTAGTGTAGTATAGCATAAAGAGAGGATGGGGAAATGATCCAGGAAAAAATGATTTCACATGATTTCACATGAATCATAACTTCTTTACTTAAAGATTCAGGAAAAAATAGGATTATAGGGACTTTCAACCTTGTAAAAGTTGTCTGTTGAAGCTTTTACAGGAAAGAAAGGGAAAACAAACTGATAAACTTAATCTTGTTTGAGTTTTCTTCTTCTAAAAACTAGAATTCAACTGCATCAACGGGAAGCGATTTTGTCCGAGAAATGCAGTTGTTCAGAAGACAAATCATCAGAATATAACTTCTTTGCAGAAGACAAATCATCCATGCTGCCATTAGAGCCATTCAGCATACCATTTCTGCAACTATCAGAATTACTCATGTAGATCCCTTCATTAAAATCAGAGCTTGTGTTTTCAGATGAAGTGGTAGTTATGCCCAGTTCTCTATTCTCAGGAACAATATGAGATGAAAGCCACATTCCAAAATGCACCGATTTGACCAATTCGTCGTTGGTAGAAGAAGACCCATGCTCTGGGCTGATAAGGGAAGAAGGCGGAGGAGGGGTGGTTACATTTTCATGGAGAGATGGAGATGGAGATGAAGGTCTTTTCTCTTCAAAATGCTCCATCAACTCCATTTGATACTTATCTTTCAGCCACCTCAATTCATGCCTGATCTCATTTTCGTAATCATCAGGTAATTCTGGTGGGAGTTGTTGGTAGCCTATTAGCTCAATAGAATCGAAACACTGCTCGAATACAGACGGATCACAACAAGATGAACTCATCTGTTTGGTTCCATCAAACTTATAGGTGGTCACCTCCTCGAACCGACCATGTGTGGAAGTCGAGCATCGGTGTGGAGATGGAAGGACACTGATGGATTGTTCTTCAAAACTATCAAACAACTCCAGCTTCTTCCAGTAGGGTACTAATTTAGTGATTTCATCATCAATCATTTCTGCTATGCTTGTCATGTCGTGATCAAGTAGATCTAATAATCCATCCATTTCGGTGACAACACTTAATGCTGTATCAGATTCAATGTCAAATCGAAAATGGATTTTCCTCACACGACCTGCGAAAAAATAAAGAAATTAAATATAATAAGCAGATTGACTATCATGCTGATTGATAATTTGATATCATACATAGGTGGTTAATTAAAGTGGAACTTTGACAGTACCTTCATTGTCTGAAATTCTGAGCCTCATAAAGATTTCACCATCTTCGCGTCTCTTTCCTTCAATCGTGATACTCTCGTCAGGAAAAAAATCATCATCTGGGTTGCCAAAGAGCTCCATTCCACAACCCATCTCGAATTCAGTGAACGAACCATTAAAGAACCCATTACTTGATTCAACATCAAGTTGTCTTGGAGTCATCATAACTGGACTGAACTCACTACTATTGTCTTCAATTGAGTGACATATGGAATCACTAAACTGAAGAAATGGATCTTCTAATAATTCCTTTGCGGATAACCTTTGAGAAACATTAACCAGGCATTTCTCCACAAATCGCCTCATCTCTGGATCATCAACTTCATATAGAGCGTCGGGTTTCATTCCCTACGAGATGACAACAAACAGAAGATTATTAAGACTGACTTAAAGCGAAACATATTTGAATAATTAAATCAAACAGTGAAAACAGATAGATAGATAGATAGATAGATGATTACACTGGTGACTTTCTTGTAGATCTGTGCAGGATGAGTGCATTCACTATAAGGGTAGTCAAATGTCACCATTTCCAATATGCACATTCCGAAAGAATATATATCTACCAATTCATTGTATTGCTCCTCGTAAATCTCCGGTGCCATAAATTCCGGTGTGCCTATGACACAACGGAACAATCAAAATTCTAAAAGTTTAGGGAGAAGTAGATATTTTTAGTCAACTACAGAACCAGAGAAATCCAACTTAATAGCTTCTTACCAACACAATGATCAGCATGAGATTTTCGTAGAATTGCAGCAAGACCAAGATCACCGATCTTAACCTCTCCTTGATTTCCATTGATGAATATATTATCACATTTGAGGTCTCTGTGAATGATATGTGGATCATGATTGTGGAGGTAAAGAAGACCGTTTAATATCTGTCTGCACCAATGCTTCACAGCTCTAATGTCCACTCTCTTGTGCTTCTGCCTATATCTAATCATCCACACATTTCAGAACAAGTAGATGAAAAATATAACAAATCAGAAAACCCAAGTCCCGGACCCATCAAGATAAAAATGATGGAAATGACGAAGGAATTTATCTTACTGCCGCAGTGTTCCTGAGGTGAACATCTCCGTTACAAAATTGAGGTTCCTCTTTGATGTATCAACCCAGGAAGTATAGAACTTCATGATGTTCTTATGTTTAAGGGTCTTGAGGAGGTGAATCTCACAGTACAATCTCTCAAGATCCTCGGGACTTTGAAGGAAATCATAGAGTTTCACTTGATTCCAAGCAACTTCAATCCCCTCATACTCGTCAAACGCCTTATAACTGTCACAGACGTACAGACGCCACAGTCAAACAAAAATCACGTTCAGAACAATATAAAAAACAGATTTCAGTGAAAAAAAGAGGGATTTCTGGAGGGCGTACACTGTCTTGGAAGATCCTTTGCCCAGAATATCATTATACTGAAAATAAACAAGGAAATGGGTATTAAAGTTTTCAAAGAAAAAAACCAAAAGTAGAGGAGGAAATAAGATAAAAAAAACTTGATGGATAGAACGTACCCTGCCATATCTTCCTGTCGGATCAACTTCTACAAATTCAGAATCGCAACAATCTGGTTCTTGAATGTTGTGTGCCGACATTTCTCTCTCTTCGAAGTAGATCAAATCTTCACGGGTTTACGTAATATCTTGCTAACTGTGCAAGTATGCAAGTGAAGCGGGCGCAGAAAAGTAGCAAAGCATGTGGAGAAGAAGATCAGAAAATGGACTAGGAAAACTCGCAAGCCACAAGGTGGTATTGAGAAGAAGAAGAAAAAGAAAAAGATGGAATAGGGCAGAAAGAAAGGAAGAAAAAACAGTGGAATATGGAAATTGGGAAGAGCCGAAGAGGAGAGACTAGCAATCAAGTGTGTGTGGACAGAAATAAACTTCAAAACGTTTGTTAACAAACAAATCTTTGAAGCAGAATTCCAGATTTTCAAATCAGAAAGAACCTATTTCACCTACAACAAACAAAAAATTAAAACCAGGGGACTCAAATCAAAGAGGAAGCAGCTCTCTTTTTAATAACACAGAAGAAGAAAAATTAAGGAAACAAGGTATTTATTTGATCCAATTCTAGATTTCCAAATCCATCAAAGAAAACCAATCCTCTCACAGACTCACACTCCTACCGGGCAAAACCATTGAGGGAGATGGAATTTGTTGCAACTTGCAATTTGCAAATCCTTTTAATCAAATACTAGATTTCCTAATCAGAAAAAAGAACATCTCAAAAAGCATTACAGACAAATAAAAAAAAAGATCAGTGGTAACAGTAAAACCTCTGAAGTATAGCTCTCGCAACTTTACATAAACATAAAGCAAGAATATAAATTATATAATTGCTGTTACCTGTTAGCTGCCCATTACCAAATAACCATATGATGCCAAGTTTAACAGCAAAGAAGTTCTGGGAAACGGCTGACTTTGATAAGGTAAAGAAATATATTAATTGCATGTGCGTGACTTGTTTGCTGGCCTTGAAAAAAACGACCATGGTCCTTTCTAGATGGACTCTCGGTCATTTGATCTTATCTAAATATCAGTCAGTCAGCCAGCCAGCTCTGGAGCTTAAATGACTTTTAAACGTTTAAAAGAAGAAAACATGGCACGCCCCGTTGAAAAACACACACCCTACTGAGCTACTTCATAGGTCCTTGTCCTTAATCCGCCATTCCATCCAATTTCCCCCATTTACAGCCGAACACTGCACATTCACAATAAATATATGATTTACAAGTTCTTTATTAAAACAAAAATTTAGTTGGCAAGTAGTTGTTCATGTCTCTTTGATTAATAAGTTTAATAAATAAGTTCAAGAATTTTGTTTGTGGTGCATGAATCATGATCATGGCTATATTTGAATGCCGCCGGAGTCATTCTCCCCAAATTTCCCCAAAACTAAAAATATTAACAAATCCCCAAATTTCCCGCTAAAACAATCCTCTTCCCCGGCAACACCTCAATTTCAATTTCCGATAAAAAAAAAAGTATTCCATGATTGATTCTTCTTCTATTCAGAATTCTGGAAACGAGGAATAAAATGAGTAATTAAATATTGTCTATAAATGAAATAAAAAAGGAGATGACTAAGATGAGAGATCAGTCAGTGATCGGAGATTCAGAAAAACATTACCGATCCTATAAGAATATTTCTTAGTAGTTTCATACACGACATCTAACATTCATCGCCCATCGCCATTCGCTCCACCGTCCGCCACCACTCACCACCGATCGATCGATATATTTCTTCCGATGGAATATTTTCGAAACGAACTCAAACATTTCCGATATTTTCAACCACACCCCCTCTTCCATAACCGTCCATTATCAAGAATGACGTGATGCGGTCATGACTCGTGAAATGAGAAATGATGACGTGTAATTCCACAAACATCCCGGGCCCTTGGAGATAAAATCACCTTTGTTTTTATTACATGTCACTGATTGATGTAGATCCCCGATCCCTTTCTTTCAAATTTCAAACTGAATAAATATATGATGAACCAGAACCAGAACGAATGCGCCGAAATGTGAGGGTAGAAGAACCAGGAATCTCAACAAACAAAACCAAACAAACCGCAACAAAACACACACAAACAGAACACAGTTACTAAGGATGAGAAGAAAAGAACATGCATGCCCCAGTTCCCGAACATAACTACATTGGAATGGATGAGATTTTAAGAACAAAATGTCAAATCTTAGTGAAAATTTTAATTTTTGAATTAAAATTATGCATGATCACATGCGATTCACTTAACATCTTCCGTATTGATTCAGCTAAGTGATCCTACGATCATTTAGGCCTTCAGCAATTTTTGATGACTGACTCGATATTTCTTAAAACGAATTATGTTTCATCGTTCTCGCGTAATGGGTATTAGACAATGAGAGGTGAAAAAACCCTGGTGTGCTCCTGACATCTTTTCCGTTTTCTTAAGGAAAACTCTACCATCACCTTTCGATCCACTACATACAAGTGATTACTTATATCGTTTCTACTTTTAAAAAATGTATTTTTTCTAAAACATAGATTATTATATAGATATGACTTTTTGCTTCATTTTATTTTCCACATTTAGTCAGTTGAGTTAATCTCTTTTTTCCTCATGTGTTATTTCGTAATCCAAAGCTTATTTTTGTCGTAACGTGTGTATATCCGTCTGGTTGTTTGTTTTCCTTCCCTCTCATTTTTTTTATTATTATTTCGAATAAAGAAATATAAAAAGAGAAGACAGATGATCTGAGCCGTTGAATATTTGAAGGACGCGAGAGGGAAATCGAAAAAGAAACTGCGAAAAGTCATCGCTTCTTCTTGTGATTATCATATAAGCAAGCTTGTCCGCTACTCATTGTTTCATACCCGCACTCTGCTCCGACGGTTGCTTTAATTTGAACTCTCAGGGCGGCGCCGGAATGGGGAGGACGGAGGAGGAGGAGAGGAAGAGAATAGACTCTGTTATGCTCATCTTGAGGAAACAGAAGTCTCTCACGCTCAAACAGGTAAACGGTCGGAGGAAGATGTTGCTGTTGCTTCTTTGTAACTTCGGTGGACTGTTTTTTTTTTTGCAGGAGAAGTTCTGTAACGATGCCTGTGTGGAGAGATTTCTGAGATGGAAAGGAGATAATGTCAAGAAAACTGCACGGCAGATCAGAACCTGCCTCTCATGGCGTGATTCCATCGGCGCCGGTAACTCCGACGTCTGAGTCTAGCTTCGTTCTGTTTTTTGTTTTCTTTTCTTTCTGACCTTTTCTTTACTGTCAAGAACACGCAATGGCGGACGAATTTGCACCGGAGCTAGCTGAAGGAGCGGCGTACGTTGCTGGATACGACGACGAAGCTCGGCCTGTTCTCGTAAATACACATGCCCACATAACGTACTCTCCGGTTGGGATTCTGGGTTATTGATTGATGGATGGATGTTTGATGCACCATGCAGGTGTTCAGAGTGAAGCAAGACTACCCGAAATTTCATTCACAGAGGAGGTTTTCGAAATTGGTGGCGTTCACGCTGGAGGTGGCAATTTCCTCCATGTCAAGATTCGTTGATCAGTTGGTCATTCTCTTCGATGCAAGTGAGTGTTCCGGTGTATCTCTGAGTTTCTTTTCCGGTTAATCGGAAAAAAGCAACAACAACAGTGGGACCAGAAATTCACGCTGTTGTTTATATTTCGATCTTTTTTATTACTATCATCATGACTTTATTATTTAATGATTCTTCGCATGCATTTGCTTCATCTCTGTGTTGGGTTTTGGGAACTCACAGGCCTTTTCAGATCAGCTTCCGCCTTCCTGAACCTGTTCATGACTACTGTCAAGATTCTGTCTGAGTACTATCCTGGGAGATTACACAGAGCCTTCGTCGTCGATCCACCTTCTCTTTTTCCTTATCTCTGGAAGGTAGGTAACTCCGACTGACGGTCTCTAACTCTCTATGGTTTGTTACTGTAGTCATGTGAATATGTGATGGCGTTGTTTTGAAAATTCGATTAACTGTATGGGGGTAATTTCGTCATTTTCATTTCCTCTCTGTTGTTTTGCAGGGTGCAAGACCATTCGTTGACCAATGGTCAGCGACATCAGTCGTTTATTCGCTCGACTTCGATACGTCCTTCTCCGACGAGCATTTCTCCTTCCGAACGTCGTCCCTCCGGTTCGATTCCGCCGCAATATCGTCGTCGACTGCAACCGTAACACCAACACCACCGGTGAACAATATCATCGGAGGAATCGCAAACGGTTCAGCTTCTTCCCGGTTCTCATTCACCGTCTCCCATTTCGACTCACTCAAACCCTGGTACCTCAGTCGTACAGAATGCCCAACATGTCGTCCGACAAATTCTCCATCACTAATCGGCGTCTCACCCATCACTGCCCGTTCGTTCTCATTCGCTTCTCCAGCGATTCGGTCTTCGAAAACCGCCCCATCGACACCAATGCCTCATCCCCCACCCAGAACGCCCCGTCCCAGATTCCTTCCCTCACCAGCGGCGTTCTTCTTCGGTCGAAGACGGCAGGGAGGAGGAGGAGGAGGAGAACATGATAACAACAACAACGAGAAGGACGTGGCAGTGGGGTTTGCGATGTACCTGCGGTTCTACAGAAAACCTTATGACGAGATGGCGTACCGATCCAAAATGCGTCCTCCATTGGGAGGTATATTTTCGATCGTCTCTCCCCAAATCTTAAGACAGCAGAGATGCCGCCACGTCAGCCATCAGAGGTTATAAAACTGTTCCCGCAGTACATCGTACCTACTTCCTATCTAGTTTCCAATTCCATGTCTAAAAGTCTACCTGTTAGTTATGTCCTTAAATCGTAATGAGTTTGATTAATTAAATTATTAATAAATTTCGTACTAAATTTTGAGGTTTATTTGAATTATTTATCATTCCTAGTTAGTAGTCACTGCTTACTACTCTCCAAACTAAAAGTACGATAATATATGTGAAATAAGTATATTTTGTTAATTATCGGCTTGTATGTCAGTAAACAATAGCGAGACTTCTTCTCATCTTTTGATAGTTGTATCTTTCAAACTTAGCCTGTGCGATTTTTTATATAGACGGTGGTCATAGATGATAGTCAAATCTCGTATGAAATCCCTTGAAATAACCCTAACAGGTCAAGAGAGTCCCTCCTTATGTCGTTGATTTCTCTCCCTCCAAAGATGTCATATATATATATATATATCACGAGTGCATTCCAATGTAGACCCCAGCATGGTACTGACTTCCTGAATTTGGATATCCCTTTTATGATATCACCCACCTTTATGTCTCCTTGTTTTATCATTGTGATACCTATAATCTTCTATAAAGCATAATCTGTCAATTGTGTAAATTCATTCTAAAAAGTCCAACTGAAGTCGCAATTTAAAAATAGTTAGACTGTCGTACCCTCCAAATCAAATTCACGCTAATTCAAGGGGTTTTATGAAAAGAGACCATAAAGTAAGCAAACAAGCACGGCGTTGATCTGTTGTCTGTGTAAGTGTGTTATCTTGGGGACATCACAACTACGTGGTCGTAACGAACAGACTTAGGTTGACTAAAAATATCAAGAAAGAAGAGAAGAGGCGTGTGAAGTGTTCTGGCGGGCGGACTTGAAAGATCTTTGTTCTGTTCTCCATGGGAATGCTTTGGTTTCGGTGTTTCTCATGTATGTAATGGGTTTAATTTTGAAAACAAGAGTTATTGGTGATTGAAGTAATAATTAGTCAAAGATTCTTTATATGATTGACAAAGACTTAAACTGAACTTTAACTATTAAGATTGAGCAGCAACTGAGATTTGAAGTTTGAAAAACGGATAATGTTGTACTGGTGAGTAAGTATTTGGTTGGTACCTGGTAGGTCAGTAGGTGAAAAGGGTAATTGAATATGTAGGTGTTTTGTTCTGGTAGAATTTGTCCACATCCCATAATCCAACATAAAACACAAAGTCAATAGAGAGACAGATAGTGGACACAAAGATCGGAAGCAATTGTGTCGTATTCTATGTCTTTATCCTCCATTACATTGACAGTTTAAGTCAGAACCCAAGAAAAATGGTACGATTCATCCTATTATTTTCTCATTCCTGGAACCTTTTTCTTCACTTACTCTGCAAAATCTGACTGAAAACCGGAATCTGTGTACTCTGCCTCTCTGTAGTTTTCAACAGAAACAAAACAAACAATATTATATGCAAGATTAAGGTAGATTATTACATCAGATTGATCAAACATTCAAGCTTATCTGAGAATTTGTTCTATTGACATAAACAGAAAAATAAGAGTAAAAAAAAAAAACTACAGCTGTGTCTTCGTCTTCTTCTACAACTGTGTTAAGGTATCAAATATTTATCATAGAAATTAAAAAGTGGGTTTCTATTTCCTTTCATTTCAGTAAGATCAAACAGTTGCATTTTTCGAAATGGAGAATTGCAAACTTGCAATTCGCAAACAAACAAATCCTAATTCATCTTGTACTTTATCCTGAGAGTAAACTATTAGAGACTAAAAGAGGATAACCAGAACCGAATATTTAAGAACATGCTAACATCTCCTTGCAGACAACAGATCTGTAGAGGTTTGGCTAAAAATATCTGTAAAAGTTTCATCGCCTTTACAAGGTCACATGTATCATCATCATGAGTAAAAAAATCTGCTTCAAGAATTATTAAAATAATTCCTCAAACTCTGGCAGTCTGGAGGGATAGCTTATATATGTATAATCTAAATATCTAATTATCTGTTAACTGTTATGATTATCTAGCACTAAGAAACTTAGGAAGAAGAGATCTAAACTATAGTAATAGGAAAAGACTTGTTTACTTGCTTCAACAAAAAATATTGAAAAAGTAGGCTTTATTGTAAAAAAAAAAAAACTAAAAAGATAATTTTTTCAAGAAACTCAGAAAAGATGTGTCGAAAAACTAATACGTTTTGAAATTTAATCTGAATGAAAATTACAATTTACTATATTTTCATTTTTTTAAGGTTTTTGGCCTTTTGACTTCATTTTTTATATATATTTTTATTTCTATAACTCTAATACTCTATGTCTCCATCACCTATTTATTCATCTGTTTCAACATACCCCATCAGTCACAAGTTCACAACAAAATCACAACTTATATTTGAATTTCACATAAACAGGGATAAATTCAAGTGAGATAATTATAAATGAGATATAATATTTTAACCATTAATTTTTTTTATCTCGAGATTGAAAAATATATTTTCTTAAATCTCGAGACAGAAATAGACGAATGCTTAGATAGAGATTCAGACAATCAACAGTGAAAAATACTTAAATAGAGAAGAAAAAAAAATGTTTAACAATCAACAGAGATTAAGACAATTCTTCAATTTAAATTTCACACGCTTTTACAGTTTTACTTTAACATGTGTATGCTATAATGGTCAGGTGAGATGTGAAGATTACAGTCAAATATTAATTTTAATGTCCTAATCTATAACTCCATAAATTATAATACTTCAAAAATAGAAAGTCTGTGAAAGATGAAATTATAAAGCTTTCCAAGCTAGATTTCAAGGATTCTTGAATGCAGACCATTACAAATATCTAAAAATCGTATAAGGATAAGATAGAAAACGGTTGTTCGACAAACCTGTCTGCAAATCTTCAATAAAATGCAGATTCTATCGTTCATAGATAGAAATCAACTACCCTGCAAAAAGAATAAGATGGGAAAAAATTAAATATTGAGATAACCAAAATAATAATAATCCAACCTGCATCAGTACAAATGAAATCACTGGATTTCAGTAGTAAAACTAAAAACATGCAGTTATTGAGATAATAACTTTAGAACATATGGGAGTTTAATTTCATTTTATTCCTCTCAAACATAGAATTGAGGAATAGACGATGCCTATAATCACTTGACGATTATTTAGTTTAAAATACTAGGAAATCAATAATCAACTATGCATGGAATCAAATAAATAAAATCGGAGCTACATAAGTTTTCATATGGCTGAAAGAAGAAATTACTCATTAAAAATACGTTTTTGTTTAAAAACAAACAGAAGGAACTAATTGATTCAGATAGCTATGCAGGTTTTCAAAGTTCTCTATTCGTTCTTCCAAGCATATAGGGTAAACGAGAATACAAGGCCTTGCAGCTGCTTCTCCCTAAATATCTGCGAGCAAGGCAGTGATAAAACCTTATTGGCTGAGACACATGTCTGAAACATAAATACAGCATTCCCTAAGAGTGTGTTGAACAGCCAATTATAAACATCCCAGCAGACTTCGACAGGATGTCCATCAACAAGAATTGTCTGGTTCCCTCGGAATTTCCATCTAAGATGCTTCACCTGCATAACCCTTTTGTTATCAATCTTGATCTCAAAGTACGGGTCCTTTTGTCTTGCCGTCTCACACTCTATTGTGATGTCATGGAACTGACCATTTTCAAGGAATTGAGCTCTGGTGTAGTATACTCTCTTCCCAAATAAGTACTCTCTTCTGGAAACAAATATAACATTTGAAGGTGGAGGACTCCATTTTGTCTTTTGATGTGCTTCTTTGCTAAGATCGCCGAGTAGAAGAATCATCTCATGATTGAGCATAACAGCAATGTAAAATCCTTTGGATGGCTCTGGTCCAAACACAAATTTTGCTGACGAAAGATCCCAAAATATTTCCACTTTGCTCTTACCAGATGTTGCTGCGTCTAAACTCTTCGACCCTTTGTTCTTGGAAAAAAGCCACGGTTTTATGTCCACTTTACATATCGATTGATCACGGCAATCATCGATGTCAATGATAAATCCTTGGCCCATCAAGCATTTGTTCCACGTCACAGTGACAGTAAAAGAAAGACCATTCACACTTGTCTGGTACACACACGCCACCATGTTCTGAGCATTCTTATTCGAAGAATTAGCGACTTGCACTCCATTTTCACCGAAACAAGAAGGGAAATCTCTCATGTTTGGGCTCAATTTCCAGTTTAAGGACCAGTCTTAAGAAGATGAAGAAAAAAAATCAAACAGAAGGAAAACAAGTGGAATCTCAATCTCCTTTTTTAAAGACTTCAATCAATGAAAGATAAAGATCCAGATGGCAAATTCCAGTATCAGTTGTTATTGTTTGCAATAAAGAACAGATCTTTGTTGTGATTCCTTTCAAAATATATACCAAGCAACAGTGGAGAAGATATAGGTAAAAAAAAAACTGCGTTACCTCTCTAATAAAAGCAGCAGCCTCCAAAAGATCCAATCTTTTGAAGAGTCAAATTCTTCAGATCAGAAATCCCAATTCTTCCTTATTACAAGCACTGGATAATCAATGGAATTTCCTTTTCAAAAAAACTCAGAGAAAGACCAGAACCAAGGAAGAAGAAAAAAATAAGTTGAGCAGAACAAGTCTGTGTAGATATTGGATCGGAAGATTCAATAGATTAGGTTTTTTAGTGTAAAGAAGGAAAACGGATCAAGAACAAATTAATCTTCACACAACCAAAAGCAGAAGAAATTAAGAAAAGGAGAATGACATAATGCTAACATGAGGTGGATCATGGGAAGTTTTAGCAATTCAGACAAACAGTTTCTGTCAATTCAGAGGTGGGGATTCCAGCCCCAAACAGAGAGCAGCTATTTGAAAGTTACTTGACTAATCAATATCCCCTGAGCCTTACAGAGAAACAATGGCGGTCGGTGATTTCTGTCTTGTATGCACTTTGCAGTAAACTGTAAACCTTTTCTTCTTTCTTACTTGAACTGTCTGACACCCACATGTACGAAAAATGGAGAAACGAATGCCCAGACACCAACTTTTTTATGTGTTGTTATTTTTGCCCTGGAAATAACACAACATTGTTACTTGTTAGTCTAATTATATTTAAAACATCAGACAAAGGTTTGAATCTTGGATGAAGAAAATTGAAGCTTTCAAGAAAATGTTTTGTTTGGTTTATCTAAATATATTAATTTATTGCTTCCTATCTACACCATGACGAAATATTAAATTAGACATTACTACTAATGTTAGTGTACACGAATACACGATTGATGAGAAATCAATGGGTAGCAAATGGTTTCTTTTTGGATCTTGGTCACTGTTAATTTCTAAACTCTCTAGAGTTTAATTGGAGAACTAAGGAAGACAGACAGTCTTCTAGCTTCAGAAAGTGACAGACTTGACAGTCACGGATTTGCATTGGAAATAAAACCACTGATAGCCAGTATTATTAATCTTACGATCTGAACTACATTTTTACTTAATTTAAAAAAAAAATCTAAACTATTGATTGATCATTGATGTAGTTTTAGTTTTTCTGTCAGTTCGTGATTTGGTATAGTGTGAATGATTAAACAGTAGTTAAAATTTAGGAGTAAGATTGGAACCTAATCAAACGGTGCTTTAGTTATTGTAAGTTGTGACCCACAAAGCATGTGGATTTAATAAATACTACTTACACCTAATGATTTATGACAACATGATATCCGAAATTCCCAACCGAATCAACTAAATCAAGTATTAATATTACAGTATACATGATCGTATAAAAAAGAAACAAAGAGTTTTCAGTTTTCACCACAGAATATGGGGTAAAAAGGACAGAAAAGTAGAAAACTAAAAATTACCGAGAGAGAGAAAAAATAAAACTGTAATGCTCCAAAATTTTGTCCTGGGATTATGAATTCACAATATAGCACAACAGATCCAGAAACTAACAAAGCTGGTATCATCAAATACAAATCAATTGTATGCCCACAAATAATACCACAATTTACATAAAAGTTATGGGGACGGAGAATAATCAGAATATTATTCTTTCCTCTTAATCGTTATTACATACAATTCTCTATAAACGAAAATTTAGGTAAATATGAGAATTTAATGATTAATAAGGAAAGAATCAAAGAATTTTACTGACGAATAATGGACACACCAGTGTCAAATGGAGGTTTAGGGTTTCTAATTTTCTATAATCTATAATAATTTAGTGCAGTGTGAACTTTCTGACATCGGAATTCAAATTCAAAAAAGAAGCTAAATGTCAAGAGACAAAATAAACAACACAGTTTGCATCTAACAAAATCACAAAAACCAAAACAAGCAAAAGGATCAAACATTTCAACAAAGAATAAAACAAAAAATTACCTTCCACTGTTCCAAGCATAACAAAGATTTTTTTTAAAATAGGATAAGAACTAAGAACGGATATAAAAAATAAACAGTACTTGAAAATCGATCGATATATGATGACTTCCGTTCTTCTCGATCGTCCTCGGATTGAAAGAGTTAGAATCGATCAGCGTGTTCTGGAAGGAAAAAAAGAGGAATAGAGGACACGGGCGGGAAAGGAAAGATATTTAATACATCTCAGATTTCGGAAATTAAAGAATAAAGATTAACGATATATTTAAATTATTTTATTAAAGATTGATAAAATCAATAACCAGTAAATAGTAAATACATTCAAATTTCAAATATTTAAACAGTAAACGATTCATCATTCTTATGAAGTTGTAAGATCAAAATAAGATAACAGTTGTCTTTTCATTCATATATTTACGTTGTTTTTTCTCTAGGTTGGTGTTGGATTTTTTGAGAGTGGGGGAAATTCCTCATTTTATACCAAACATGAAAAGTGCCACTAAACATCCAGAGTTTCTTGTCCAACTAACTGGTTGACACTGACCAACCAGTCCATCAATCAATTCGACACTGTTGACTGTGACCCTCGTCGTATTTGAATCACTTCTTCCCATTTTTGAGAATGAAAACATCTCTGATTCTCTTTCTTCTGGTTATTGAGAAGGCTTCGACGAATAACAGACCCACCATGACACCATCGATGTTCCAGTCTCCAACACCCTCACTACGAATATAGGAAAATCCGACGATCGATGGGGTTGGATGAGGAACGGAATATCCTGTTAAAACCTCTAAACTAATCCATTATCATTAAGTTAATTTACTTTAATCTAGTTATCTTTTATTCGGCCCATTGCTTATAGGCCCATTAGTTACTTATATAAATAACTTTCTTTATTATTTTTTAATACAACTTTTTTCTTCCTCTCCCCTCACGTCGCTTGGGTTCTGCCAAACCCTAAACTCTCCGCTCACCACGACGGTGCTCTGCGATCCCTTCTCTCTATCACTCGTTGGCTCTAAACTGAGTTCTTATCATGGTATCAGAGCGTGAGCAGTCTGTTGTGGTTCTAATCTATTTGCTTTGTGTTTGCTCTACAGGATACTTCCTTGATCGACAAAACCTTCATCCTGTCGGTGTGCGACTCACCAAGCGACCATCTACTCCCACGATCTACTCTGTGGTTATTTCTATCTCTATTCTCTTTATCTTTCTACAGATTAGCTTGCATGCTTTCAAAAAATGTTTATGCTATTTTTATCCATCCTACATGTATGTGTTTGGTAGATCTATCTCGTTATTTAGAACACATGATTATTTTTCCGCTGCCAAATCATCTTGCTACCATGCTCATGCATGTACTGATACTCATCATGCTTGTACTGATCTCGCTTATCACCTCATTTGCAATGCATGTACTGATCTCGCTTGTACTGATCTTGCTTGTCACCTCATATGTGATGCCCTACTGTCTAATAATATACTAAGGATATATAGTGTCCTGGTCACAGTCTGTTGAGTACTTAGATGAGTGGAATGTGAGGCTATCCCTCACACTCAGATCACTCCAATACACTACGCATATCATTAGATCATTATGCATGTGCTTTCTATGTAAGGCTGATAAAGTATTTATTATCTATCTAACTTCATCATCAGATGTATACCCTTTGTCTAAAATATTTGATATCTATATAATTTTGCCTCCTGAATTTACCAAGCTGTTTATTACATGTTTGTCTACATTTCTGAATAACTACCCTCTTGCAATTGTACATTGCTAGATGCCTATTAGTTCACACACATGGTGTGAACTACTTATTTTACTATGTAACGAATCTTTGGTTTGTATAAACTTAATTTTTCTAAATCTGATTTACAGAATCTACCACAAAATGGCTGATAACAAGAAACCCTTAGGAGGCCCTCTATTTGATCCAACCTCACACTACTTCATCAAAAACAGTGACCATGGCCCACTACCTATCACCAACATCCTCTAGGGCAGTGTCAACTACTACCCCTGGAACAGGGAAATGACCACTGCCTTCCTCACAAGGAGGAAACTTGGATTTGTCCTTGGGACAATGAAGGAGCCTACTGACCACAAATCTGAAGAACATGAGGCATGGCTCACCTGCCATGGCATGGTCAAACAATGGATCTGGAGTTTTGTTTCTACTGAGATTGCATCTCAAATTATGTATACAGATGATGCTAGCATCATTTGGAATGACTTGCGTGAACAATTCAGGCAGTCTAATGAGATACACATCTATCAACTCACCAATGATGCATTGCTTACCTACCAAAACAGTGATCCAGTTTCCACATTCTATACTAAACTAAAGACCCTTTGGAGGGAAATTGATGCATATGGAGAGGTCCCTCATTGTGATTGTGGGAGGTGCACATGTAATGTGAATGGAAGGGTGAATGTCAGAGAAAAAAAGTTGAAAATCAGAAAGTTTTTAATGGGACTTAATAATCAATTTAGGCAGATTAGGTCCCACATTCTATCTTTTGATACACTGCCTAAATTTAACAAAGTCTATTCCATGGTCACCCATGAGGAGTCTCAAGCAAATATAGCAAGTGGTTCACAAGGCCATCCAGTCCATGTTTTCTATTCTGCAAGGGCATCTAGCTCCAAAACACCTATCTCCACTGCCAAAAACCACAATGCCCCCACTCAAATCCAATCCACTGGTTCAAAGAAGAGGCCTACATGCACCTCCCTCTGAGCCAATGTACTATAAGAGTGGAAAGTTTGTGAACACCAAATACTATTGCAACCACTGTTCTATTTTTGGTCATTTTGAAAAAAGGTGGTTTGTTATCCATGGTTACCCTGAGAACTTCAAGGCCCTCAAGGGCTCCCAATCAAACCAGGCTACCTCCTCCAATCCAAACAGAAACAAAGCTCCTACCCCACAAACTAATGCATCAGCCCACTGCATCAATTCTAGTCAGACTTGGGCCTCCTGGGGTAAAAATGAAGAGAAGAAGGATGATGCTGAGACTACTGAACCTGTTGGGCCCCATGGCATGCCTCTCTATAGTGAAAAATACAATCCAAAGCCTCTGCCAAAATATGATCCAACAGGTACTGCCTACTCTCTATTTAATAACAATATGACAAATTTTTTTTGGATTATCGATTCAGGGGCATCTGAACACATTTGTGGGGATGCTTCACTATTCAAAGAATTGTACAAATGTGACTCTATAACTATGAATCTATCTAATGGTACCACCCAAGAGGTGGATACCAAAGGTGATATTCAAATCTCATCTACTATCACTCTAAAAGGAGTCTATTACATTCCAACCTTCAAGGTTAACTTGCTCTCTGTGAGTAAGCTGACTATTGAAGACAAATATATTATTCAATTCATTAAATACTATGCTTTGATTCTTGACAAGGTAATGATGAAGACTCTTGGTCAAGCTGAACTAAAGGAGGGTCTCTACTGCTTACATCATGAACTCTCCAATACATCTTTTTTGGGTGTCGTATCTCCAAACACTTAGCACAACAGATTGTGGCACATTTCCCCAAATAGACTTAAATATATTCTGAACAATTTTAATTTACTTGCTGATATTACTTTTATTTCTTCTAAAGTTTGTGATGTATGTCATTTATCTAAACAATCTAGATCATCATTTCCTAAGATTGCATCTAGATCATCCAGCACATTTGAGCTCATACACATGGATGTATGGGGGAATTTTCCCACCCCCACCATTGAGATATTTTTTGACCTTGGTTGATAACTATTCTAGGTCAACATAGGTCTACTTAATTTCCCATAAATCTGAATGTTTTTCAACCTTCAAAAACTTCTACAACATGATTGAAACTCAATTCAAAAAAAAACATCACAAAAATTAGGTCAGATAATGGTGGTGAGTTCCTTTCAAAGGAAACGAATGACTTTCTATCCCAAAAGGGAGTCATACACTTTTCTAGCTGCCCCCACACACCCCAACAGAATGGGGTGGTGGAAAGGAAACACCAACATATACTGAATGTGGCATTTGCAATGCTCTCTGCCAATCAATCTGTGGGGATATTCAATATTACACTCAGTCGACATTATAAATAAGCTACCATCCAAAAACACATGCAGAAGGAGTATTTCCATATGAGTTACTTAAAAACAAAAAACCCCACTATGACAGGATGAGGAGCTTTGGCTGCCTCTGTTTTGCAACTACACTGGTCAAAGAGAACAAATTCTCTCCAAAAGCAAAAAAGTACATTTACTTAGGTAACTCTACTACACAAAAAGGATACATACTATTTGATTTATCCCTAAACAAAGTGACCATAAGTAGGGATGTTAAGTTCTATGAAGAAATCTTCCCACTTCTAGAAAATAACAACCCCACTCAACAATATTCAAACCATAGACAGGAAGCTACTCAAGATGATGTGATTCTCAATGACCAATGCCCATCTGATCAATCAGAGCCCACACCAACATCAAACCAATCTGATGAAGGTGAGATTGAATTCCCAAATACAAACATCAATACTGAAACTATGAACTCAAACCCAAATTCCCTAATCCTACTAGAAGGCACAAAAAGAATCATCACTAAACCTAAAAGATTAGATGACTACTACTACTCATTTGCCACTAGCACTGACAAATCTAAAGCTACATCATACCCAATGCATGACTACTTAACATATAAGATTTAGCACCTCACATATAGATTACCTTGACAAAATTTCTACATCTACTGAACCCAAGTCATTTTCAGAAGCATCCCAAAACCAACAATGGGTTCAAGCCATGAATGATGAGCTTGCTGCCTTTGAACAAAACCAAATTTGGGACATTGTCAACAAGCCCCAAGATAGAAAAGTAATTGGCTCAAGATGGGTTTACAAGGTTAAACATAAATCAAATGGGGAAGTAGAAAGACTTAAGGCAAGATTAGTTGCCAAATTAAAGGTCATACCCAAATTGAGGGTTTTGACTACAAAGAAACTTTCTCCCCAGTTGCTAAAATCACCTCTGTTAGAACTCTACTAGCTATTGCATCCATCAAAAACTGGCTGATCTACCAGATAGATGTCAGTAATGCCTTTTTACATGGGGATTTATCTGAAGACATATACATGTCTCCTCCCCCTGGCATGCTACAACCAAATGACAAGAGAGTGTGCAAATTAAAAAAGTCACTCTATGGCCTTAAACAGGTCAACAGAAACTGGTATGAGAAGCTAACAAAGGCTTTGACTACATTTGGCTATACACAATCTCATGTTGATTATACTCTCTTCTTCAAAAATACCAAAAAATCATATACATGCTTATTAATCTATGTGGATGATCTTATAATATCAGGTGATGATGAATGTGAAATAAATAGTCTAAAAAGACATCTTCATGAGCAATTTCATATTAAGGACTTGGGTAAGCACAAGTATGTCCTTGGTATTGAAGTTTCTTGATCAAAAAAAGGCATTTTTATCTCCCAAAGAAAATATGTATTAGATATATTGCATGAATTTGGTCAATTAGGATCTTCTCCATCATCTATTCCCATCAAACACAACCCACATTGTGATAAAAAAAATACTCTTCTAAAAGATATATCAAATTTCAGAAGACTGGTTGTAAAACTACTATACTTAACTATCACTAGACCAGATATTGCTTATGTTGTTAGTTTTTAAGCCAATTTTTGGCAAATCCGCAGATATCACATTTTCAAACAGGCATTGAGATTTTGAAGTATATTAAAAATGCTCCAGGTAAAGGAATTTTATACAGGAGAGATTCACCTATGACAATCAATGCATACTGTGATGCAGATTGGGCAGATTGCCCAATCTCCAGGAAATCTATCACTGGCTTCTGCATCCTAATTGGAGGATCATCTCCAAGAAACAATCTACAATCTCTAGGTCTTCTGCAAAAAGTGAATATAGATCCATGGCTTTCACTGTATGTGAAATCCTCTGGATAACCTACTTCTTAAAAGATCTGTAGGTGACTCTTGATACAAAACCAATCCTAAAATGTGACAATAAAGCAGCCATCAACATTGCTTCTAACCCAGTGTTCCATGAGAGAACAAAACACATTGATGAGATTGATTGTCATTTGGTGAGAGACCACTACTTAGCAGGCTTATTTGATTTCTCACATGTTTCATCAAACATGCAACTTGCAGATATTTTGACAAAACCTGCGAACCTTGAGTCCTTAAGAAGATTGTTGCCCAATCTGGGAATGCATGACATACACTCTCCAGATTGAGGGGGGGTGTTAAAACCTCTAAACTAATCCATTATCATTAAGTTAATTTAGTTTAATCTAGTTATCTTTTATTCAGTCTGGCCCATTGCTTATAGGCCCATTAGTTACTTGTATAAATAACTCTCTTTATTATTTTTTAATACAACTTTTTGGTTCTTCCAACTTTTGAATCGCGTCTCTCCCTCTCCCCTTCACGTCGCTTGGGTTCTGCCAAACCCTAAACTCTCCGCTCACCATGACGGTGCTCTGCGATCCCTTCTCTCTATCACTCGCTGGCTCTAAACTGAGTTCTTATCATATCCTACCAGCGCTCGCGGTGGAGCGGTTACCTTCTCGCGTCGGAAGCTCCAAGATCTACGATACACGCTCTACGTCAAGTCTTTCGGGAGGAAATCGGCGATTTAATGCTCAAATCGATGATTGCTCAGTGAATCACGCTTTAAAATCGATGGAATTGATGCTTTTGGATTGAGTCCGAGGTCCCCTTTTATATGACCTCTGGGGGCATAATCCGCGACGAAGATCGCGCCCAACCATAATGGCAGTCGTTACGGCTATTATGGCTCGGATTGTACGAGTAACGATCCAAATCGACGATTTGGGGGTGAAATCGACGAGTTCAGAAGGAAGATCTGTCATGAGATTCATTACTCTACTAATTAAGAATTGAACTCACTTAGAGCAATTGCTACAATGGTTTAAACATTGATTGGTTTATTAGAAAGTAGTTAGTATAGTTAAAAACATTTTGTTTGTTAAAAGAGTTGTGTTTGTATTTCTCTTTTAAATATTCTTGTTATATCCTCTTTTGAGGTTAATGAAATTAATCATTCATTTGGGTTTCAATTATAGTTTTGATCAACTCTAATATGACATCAGAGTTGATTCCGAGTCAACTCTAATATGACTGGTCAACTTAATTGATTCCTTTTCTTGAAGAAAGATAAGGGTATTTTTTTTTAATTCCAAGAATTAACCTCTTTTCAAGAAATACTCCATTCCGTATTATGCACAGTACTTACCCCATTCCGCAAATTGCGATTGCTCTCTGATTGTGCGCCGATCGTCCGTTGATTCAGTTCTTCTCAACGCGATTTGGTTTTGGCGTCGATCCGCACATTGCCAGACTCTGACGATCTTCTCCTCAACTCGACGATTTGTCACCCGAATCGACGATTTAGCAGACCCAATTGGCGATTTAATGAGTTGACTCGGGCATCGACGAAGACTTTTAGTTCCGCTTCCGTGAACCCTTTCAGGGGTCCGGCATAAAACAAACGGAACCCTAGTCTTGACGGGGGTGACTGGTGTACAATCATGTGTCAGCAGAGTTGAAGTCGCGAATGACTTGGATTCTATTGAGACTTCGATCGACAACGAACTTCTTTTCGATGAACAAGAAGATTATAAGAATTTGTACCAGATTGCTAGATTGTATCCAACCCAAACTGCAATGGTCCACTCATCAGACACAAATCGAAGTTATAAAACCAAACCCCTGATTTACCTGTTCGTGAGAGATGAGAACCAGTTGAAAGCACCAATGTAATCTTGGTCTTACCGAATGGTAATGTTCTTACCAATGTAACAATAGATTGGTTAGCCACCGACCGACATTTAATATAGTTGATAGATTAAATGTTAGTGGGCCTTTCCCATATTATTAATTGTTCTGGACTAAGGTCCACATGTCCGTTGAGAAAGAGAGGGCCTTTCCCTAAAAAAGCTATTTGGAGGTGCTTTCTATCTCCCGGGCTTAAATGGCTCAATTGGATCTGGGTCCAGTAGGAGAATCAATCCAGAGTATATTGGGCCTATTCAAAGTCAACCCAATACATTTATGCTAAGCTGTGAAATGGCCGGAATTTCGACTGACGGGTAGGAAAATCCTCCCCAAAGTAAAAAATTCCTCTCCTCACCCGTACCCGACCGTCCGAAATACGGGCCCGGGTGGGATAACGGTTATTAGTGTATAGCCAACATTCCGCCTGATCATTGCCCTGTATAATTGTTCTGTAATTCATTACATACTCCAGTTCCCACCACACTCTGCAGGCCACAATAGCTGAAATGGATCTTCCCGTCGTCCCCACTCCCACCCTAAAGCGCCGCCGTTTGACCCCAGCTCCGCTCACCTCCACCGTGAATCCGATCTCTGTGCAATCCCTATTCGAATCACTTCTTGCATCCAATGCTTCTGTCGATGATTTGTTGGCGGCAATCTTGGCGACTAGGAATAACTATCTCGATAAGATTTCGGTCGCCGAGGGGTTTTCGAGGTTAGGTTCGGAAATGATCAAGGCTTCCCATAGATACAAGAGGAGGATCGACAGCAAGCATAATACCGAAATGTGGCCTTTCCCTCCTGATCTCTCCGTCAAGGTCTTTCTCTGAACTCGCTATTTCTCCTGTTTGTGACTCAATGCTTATCGGCTTCATTCTGATTGTAAAGATTATATAATTTGTTGTTGATTTAGTTCCGTAGATATGTTAACTATCTACCTATTTAACATTTTTTTTCTCCTTTCATATTGATCATGTTAAATATTTCATTGACATAATGATGCTGTTCATCATCTATCTTGTGCTGCGAAGATATTTTCAAAACTCGATACAAGAATGCAATGTTATGTTTCTGCTACCTGCTATATGTTCAATAAGTTTGCTCAGGACCCTCTCTGCTACGCTCATATTGATCTCAGAAAAGAGACATTGAATCTTGATAACTCTGTTGTCTCTAGAATGATAGAACGAGCAGGAAAACACCTCCGGCAAGTTTCTTCTTGACATAATAATAATGCTTCTATTTTTTTTAGTCTTCCTCTTTGTTACTTTGCATACGTCTTTTCTACAAACAACTTATCAACTCAATATTTTGTTATACGTGATTAAGTATCCGCACAAAAAAAATCACATAATATCGATTGGGTTCCCTTTGACTATGCTTAAAAATGGTGATTTCATTAACCCAGGAATGTTATTAAGCGGAGGTTTATCATTTTCTATCGCTGATTATTAATTTTGTAAATTTAAACAGTGTTTACTTCTTCTATCCGTAATTAATGCTTATTTATTTGTTAATAGTACTTAATACATTAGAATTTATCTGGTCAATAAAACATTAGAATTTGCATATTGCATGTAAATGATCTTTCTTTTACTAGTTTTTGTCTGGCTTTTATTAGTATGATAGATGCATTATCATTGGGTCACACCCTCACAAATTAATTGACCATTTGCATTTTTGAAAAATTATATTCAGATCACTCAAACTTGGAGTGTGGTCTGATAAAAGTCCAGAATTATCTTCCTCGTTGACCACATATACTGGGAACTGTATATATTATTCAGTTCAACCATGGGATAGAAGATATGAAATGAAATCAAGACAGAGACATGGGCTTGATAATTTCTGTCTTCTAGCTTTAAGTATAAACGGTGGTGCCTCTGGGTATTGCTTTCTTCAAATATATCTTAAAACAATATCTATTTTTTTATTGTTTGTTTCAGTTTTTAACTTTTATGTTATCAGGGGCTTCTTGAGGAGTTTGCACCTTTATAATATAAAAAAGATGGATAATACTGCACTGTGTACGGCATTATCTGCCTGCCACTCTCTGATTGAACTTGAAATAATTGGATTGTAAGTTTTATTTTTGCAATCATTAAAATTTCTCATAAATAAAATAATGTTACCCTGAAAATTGCAAACAGAAAAAGATAATATAATGAGGTGGGAGGGATAGAGTGATTTCCCATATCATTGGCTGTCTCGTATGTAGTTGTAGTTCCTAATGATCTAATAACTAAGAACGTTGCCTTAGGAGGTTGGTCTCTGCTGACACATGATTGTACACCAGTCACTCCCGTCAACAGGGATTAGGGTTTCGTTCGCTATATGCCGAACCCCCGGAAGGCTCCCACGAGCACGAAACAAAGGTCTTCGTCAAATCGTTGAGTAAGCCTTCTGGATCGCCGATTTCAGTGGTAATCGCCGAGTTGAGGCCAAGATCGCCAGCACCTAGCAGACTGCCGATCTTTCCCCTTTGAACTCGCCGACCCTGCCACTTAATCGCCGATTCCCTCCCAAATCGTTGATTTCCGGACCGTCACTCGGCGCCAGCTTGCATCCATAATGCACGCCATTATGGCCGGGCGTGATGACCACCGCGGATTGCGCCCCCAAATGCCCTATAAAAGGAGACCCCGGGCTTACTCCAAGACATCAGTTCCACCCATCCTAGAGTAGATTACACGTAGCGAATCGCCGGTTCTGAGAGTGCACTCGCCGATTCCTCCCGAAAGACTTTACGTAGAGCGCGCGTCGTGGACTCCAGAGCCTCCGGCATCGCCTCACACTACCGTGAGCACTGGTAAGACATTTCGTCAGTCTTCCAAACCATAACCTTTCTTAAAGATTTCTGGTCGGAAAGAGAGACCGAAGTTCCTATTAATATCTAAGAATAAACTCTCAAATAGCCTAAGAGTATGCTGTCGTAGCCTTTTGTTCCTCTCAAACCAAATGTACCATGTCATCCCTCCTATAACATTCCAGTGTATTCCTCAAGGTAGTGAGTGATGTGTTAACTTTTGGCAAGCTTCTATTACACCTCCAAATTTTATGTCTGGGTGGGTGATGGTTGATGGACTCGTGTTAGTTACTTTTTAAAGGCACTGTTTAGGAATTCAGAAATTTTTAGCAACAGAGATCTGGAGTAGAAATAGTTGAAAAATAAGTGACTAATTGTTTCATTTTCTTGTCCACATGATAGATAGCTGGCTTGAATCCGTGCATTCTCCAAGCATTGAGCATTAGGAGGAGGGTTTTTAATTATTCTTAATTCTCTAAATAACGATGGAGAATTTTGTTGCCATGTGGGATCATGCCTTTGGTTAATGTGTCCTTAGGAGCTTTAGCTTTTAAAACATCTATGATGGCTCCTAGGTCTGCTTTTTTATTCCCTAGTTTCCAGGTGATATTGTTGCCTGCTCTGCATTCTAATATTATATGCATTTAGTGATGAGATCTTTTGAGGCCATGATCTCTTTCCACTGGCCAGAGACGAACAACGATGGAGCTCTCCAGTGGGGATTTCGCGATTGCGGCTGCTGATGATGAAGTTGAAACGAGAGGTAGAGACGAAGAAATGACGGAAGCTGGATTGACCCTAGTTGAAACAAGAGCTGGAAGAACACACAGAATCAACTGTGTGAGATAGATAGAGGAGAGTTGGAATCCACTAAGAAGAAAGAGAAAGAGGGGAAATACCTGAGTAATCACAAAATACCCCTTTCTTGAGCAGCTGTTAGAAAGGAGGAGAGTGTTTGGGAAGTTACCAGGCCGTTGAGACTCTGCCGACGGCAGAATCAGTTAATTCCACATCACAGGCCAACTGCTTGACTGGATCTTTTTTTGTTCCTAATTCTATAGTTTTACTGTTTGACCTAATTCAGGTCGCCATTTGTGACCGAACTTTGATCCTGATGGATACCATGATTCCATTTCAATTCATCAATTTACTTCTGTAATTATATATTTTGTGCATATTCAACATTGCTGTTTCATCTTCAGCATATTTATTCTCTTTTTAGATTTAATCTTTAATTAATGGAAGTTGGAACAGACATGTTGAACTGAGGAGAACCTTGCAGTGTCTGAGCGAAAATTGCAATCTTTTGGAGAGATTATTTTTTGAATCCGAAGATGGTAAATCATTCCTCTTTTTTTTACTTTCATGTTCACTTTTCTTAATTGGTTATTTAAATACCAGATGGAGATGAAACCTTGTTCCTTCAAACTTGTAAAGAATTGGTAAAAGGCTGCCCTGGTCTAACTACCTTGGTTCTCAGAAATGTTGAGCTGAGTGATAAAAAAATACTTACACTTCTAAATGTAAATAGCATCTACCATAAACTATCACATATGAATATTTCACATTTAATATTTCTTCATAAATTTGATAGAGTACTTTTTATTTTGGACAGGGATTGTCTAAGCTTAAAAAAATTGATTTTTCATCATCTTGTTCATTCACTGGAAAATTTTTAAGGTTTGATTAATATTAAAGTTCAAATATTATAGATTAAAAAAAATACATTTAGCTTTTTCAAAATTTTTATTGTTCACTTGAAATATATAACCCACTTATCTGTTTGTATAGGAAATTTGTTGGCAATTCAAATTTGTTGCAGGTTTTGTTATTACATTGGTGTCATAATATCACGGAAGTATGCCGTTTCCTTTTATTATTTTTACTCTGATTAACAATACACTTTATCATTATTGATACAATTTTATTGTAGGCTGAACTTATTCGATTTCTGGGTACGTGTCTTTCTGGAGGCTACAACTCACTTAAATACTTGGTAAACAATTTTGAAATCTGATGGAATTACCTACAATTATGCCTGTGTAATGGAATGTCATTTATTCAGAATATTTTGTAACTAATTGAATTATATAGGGCATTTCAGCCGATCATGTTTGCCGTGATTCTGATATTCCAAGGTAATATAAACCAACATTGTATAACTCATAACAGTTCATTTCCTTTTTTACCTTTTGTTTCATCACTCACTCTTATACAGAAACTGCCTGGGTACTATGATATCGCGGTTTCAAACAGAAAGACCAGATATACATTTAGTTGCAAAATCTCCTTCAAGCAGGTTATTTCTATAGCTGGTTTTTATATTTTACAAAAGAAGAAATGCATCAGTTACCCAGTTAATATTTCTTTACTTGATTTGTTTTCAGTAATTATGATGAAAATGATGAGGACACCAAAGATGATGATGATGACAGTGAAGAGGATGGTGAGGATGATGAGTACGTTGAAGATGATGACGACGATGGCAGTGATGATAGTGAATTATAGATCTTCTGAAGTGAAATTGAAAGTTATTAGAAAGCTTACTATATCATATATGCAAATACTGTTAATACCAATTAGCCATGATAGCCGACTACTATAATTAGCTTAAGTAGTTAGTTGTTACAAAAAGTCAGACGTTATTTTAGTTATCACTTATCAGGTTTTGGGAGACTTATTTGGCTTAAATTTTATGGCCTAGTGGGGTAATGGGGTTGGAACTTGGAATACGTGTCGAATATAATTTAAGTTCATCGTCATGGCTAAACCCTGAAACCACACTGATGGATTCTCCCTTCGTCCCCACACCTGCCCTAACTCCGTCCACTGTCACTGCTGATGCGGTATCTGACCAATTTCTGTTCGATTCGTTTCTTACATCCAATGCGTCGGTGGATGATTTGTTGGCGGGAATCGTGGCGAATAGGTCTGATCTTTTCGAAAAGATTTCGGCTGTGGAATGGTTTTCGAGTTTAGGTTCGAAAATGATAGAGGCTTCCCGTAAATATCAAAGGCCATTCGATAGGAAGCAAAATACCGTTGCGTGGCCTCTCCCTTCTAACCTCTCCGTCATGGTCTTACTCTGTACTTGCTACTTTCCATATTGATTTTGAATTTTAATAAGCATCTTATTGAAATAATGACGCTGTTTTTCTTTCTTTCTTTTCTGCTGTGGAGATCTTTTCAAAGCTTGATACAAAAACCCAATGTTATGTTTCTGCTACCTGTTGTATGTTCAACAAGTTTGTTCAGGATCCTCTCTGCTATGCTCACATTGATCTCAGAAAAGTGTCATTGAAGCTTGATAATTCTGTTGTCTTTAGAATGATAGAACGAGCAGGAAAATACCTCCGGTAACTTTCTATTCTTCTCTTAATAACAATAGTTTTAAATTTACATGGAGCAGAAGCAAACTTACTAATGCTTCTTGCTTCTACCATGTCATCTTTTTCTCAACAGAATCATCATTTTATTATCTTTGATTTTTCTACTTTGATAAAAAAAATCACAAGAAAAAGATGAAAACACACACTGTGTGTTGGGATTCAGTGTTGACATTTCACCAAGATTTTTCACACGATCAGGTGAAAGTGAAACGACTCTTCCTCCCAGCAAATGGAAACTTTGACTGTCGTGACTCTTCCTATACTGAGACTAGGCCCTTTTACATTTTCTACCCGCGCTCTTAATTATTTACTAATCAATCCACCAAAAGGTTACCAATTTACTTTATAACCACATTGAGTTAGTTATGTTAGTTTTTATGGCAACTATTAGTTGCAGATGATTCTCACAACTGACATGTCTGGTGGCCATGATCAGAACGAGGAATCAATGTGTTCGTGGCGTAGAATTAGGCTATAAATATGTAATTGAGGAATGAACGAACCAATCAAGTTTTGTGCAATTTTATTTGTCTACTGTCTTTGTTAATTGCTCATCGGAAAACATCATCCGACCTGTATGATCTCATAACCGTACATCAGCCAAGGATTTTATGCGCCTGGTTGCATATAATACCCAATCCCCCATGTATTCCTAATTTATACATATAATACCCAAGTGTGGAAGATGGCAAGAAGCATCAGGAAAGAGAGTGTCGTCGTCTTGTCGAGAAGGTATCTCCGAGAAGTGATTTCTGTAAAGAAAGACATAAGTAAGAATCGTGATGATAAATATCTCCGATTATCTAGCGAGGGATCGACGGAGAAAATAGGGTATGATGGCTTTTTTCTAAACTGAATTGAAATTAATCAACCGTAATTTTTCTTAATTAACTCCAAATTAGACTTAGACAACCATAAAATATAACTAACTGATTACTACATTAGAAATCGTGATTTCTAATTTTGGATGGTAAGGTGGTTTTATAAATATTTTATTTATTAAATGGTCAATGGTATTGTAACTGTTGATTGCTTGTCTTCGGTGATAATTATTTTTGTAAATTTAAGCACTTTTATCTATAATTAATTTCCTCTATCCATAATTGTTGATAGAATGTAATTTATCTGCTTATAGAACATTAGAATTTGTATATTACATGTAGATGTTCTTTCCTTTTTTAGTGTTTCCCTGAGCCTATATTAATAAATTGATATAATAAATGCCTTATCACCATTGTTCCCACTAAGCGGCCACATACCACATGTAGATGTTCTTTCCTTTTTTAGTGTTTCCCTGAGTCTATATTAATAAATTGATATAATGAATGCCTTATCATCATTGTTCCCACTAAGCAGCCACATACCACATAGTGCGGTTAGAAGTCGAGGCCGCATAATGTGGTATATTAATTGCAGAAGTATGTGGCCGCGTAGTATGTGACCACATTGTTCTCAGAAGTATGTGGCCGCATAGTCCGCATATCACTACATGTCATGACTTCAAGTATTGAACATTTGCATTGTATTTTACTTCTTAACTTCTGATCTGTCTTTCAGGTCGCTAAAACTTGGAATGTGGTCCAAGAAATGTCCTGAATTATCTTCTTCATTGACTACATATATCGGGAACCGTTTCAATCAATCAGCTCGTCCATGGAAAGAAACCAAATCAAATCGTCCTAGAAATGGGCTCGATAATCTCTGCCTACTAGCTTTAAGTATAAACGGTGGTGCCTCTGGGTATTGCTTTCTTTAAATATATCTTAAAACAATATCCATGGCTTTTTTATCGTTTGTTTCAGTTTTTAACATGTTTTTATGTTACTAGGGGTTTCTTGAGGAGTTTGCACCTTTATAATATAAAAAAGATGGATAATAGTGCACTGTATATAGCATTATCTGCCTGCAAGTATCTGGTTGAACTTGAAATTATTGGAATGTAAGTTATGACACATTATTAGGGATTTTTTACACTCAAATTTGACTTTTTTGCAAGAGAATTACAAACATTTCATGAAAAAATTAATTTTGAAATTTTATATTCATTATTTGATGCATATTCTATGCTGCATTCTTGATTTTTTTTGCATCTTTTCTCTATTTTTAGATTTATTCTTTAAATGTTGGTACCCAGGAACAAACATATTACACTGGGGAAAATGTTTCAATGTCTGAGCACAAACTGTCCTCTTTTGGAGCGATTGTTTTTTGAACTCCATCCAAGTATTATCCCTGCTCTTTTTTTATGTTGAATAGAATGTGCGTAACTGGTTATTTAAATATCAGATGGATCTTCAAACTTGTTGGTACAAATTTGTAAGGAATTTGTAAACGGTTGCCCTGGTCTAACCACGTTGTCTCTCCGAAAAATTGTACTAACTGATAAAAAAATAAATATACTTACAAAGGTATGTGATGTCTACGGTTTTCCATAACATACCATGACATGTATTTTCTTTTCAATGCAATTTTTTGTTTGACGAACTACTTTTTACTTTGATTCTCTGAATATGTATAGGGGTTATCTAAGCTCAAATCAATTGATTTTTCAACATCTTATATATCTAGTACTGGAAAATTCTTAAGGTTTGATTAAAGTTAAAATTATATTATTATACAGTCATAATTTCTCATTGATATGGTGCAAATTGCAAAAATAATAAACTTATTTAGCCTTTTCATAATTTTTGACCATTTGAAAGACAACCCATTAAACTGTTTATCTCTTTGTTTAGGAAATTTGCTGAAAATTTAAATTGCTTGGAGATTTTGGTATTACACAATTGTGTGGGAATCAGTGAAGTATGTTGTTGGCCATTTCCTCTTATTATTTTTATTCTATAAATAGACACTTCATTTCTAATACAATGTTATCATAGGTTGAACTAGCTCAATTTCTGTCCATGTGTCTTTCTGGAAACTGCAAGTCACTTAAGTACCTGGTAAGAAATTTTGAAATATGATAGAATTTCCTTTACTTACAGCCATTTTTGTCGGTAATGGAATGTCTTATTTATTCTTAATTAAAAAATATCTTAATATTCTGTGAATAATGAATATATAGGGGTTTTCAGTTGATCATTTTTATCGCCATTCAGAAACTCTAAGGTGTGAAACACAATTACATACTGATGTTGATGTTTAAGGATAATCTTTGGTCACCACAGCTCATCTTTGCTTTTTTGCCTTTTATTTTCATCACTGTTATGCAGTGAATGTCTGAGATCTTCGATATCAAGGATTCAAACCGAAAGGCATGATATACATTTAGTTACACAATCCCCCAAGATGATGAGGTTTTTTCTATCGTCTGTCTCTATTTTACAAAAGAAAATGAAAAATCACCTAGTTAACTTTACTTGACCTGTTTTCAGAATTTCTGATGACGATGATGAGGACAATGAAGAGGATGGTATATATTTACTTACAAAATCTCTTTCGAAGAGGTTTGTTCCATTGCGGGTCTATCTATTTTACAAAAGAAAGACAATTAATTTATCCAAGTAACATTTTTTTATTTTCATTTGTTGCCAGCATTTCTGATGACAATGAAGAGGATGTTAAAAAAAAGGACATGATATACATTTAGTAACGAAATCCCCTTTGAAGAGGTTATTTCTATCACGTGTGTATATTTTACAAAGGGGAAATACTCACCTAATTACCATTTCTTCGATTCATTTTCAGCACTTCTGATGTCGATGATGATGACAGTGAAGAAGATGATGACAGTGAAGAAGATGGTGAGCACAGCAGCGTAGTATAGCGAAGAAGAAGACGATGAGTACAAGGAGAGAAGCAGTGATGAATCATGGAGTTAAAACGAGAATCGTGTAAGTATTATTTAAATTACAGATTTTATGAATTACCTCTATAGTTGTTTAAATCATCTGAATTGGGTGTTTATCAGGCACCAGCCACTAGGTTGTGATTTGTGAAACTGATGTCTGGTTTCTTTAAAAATGTGAGATGGGCATGGCTTAGGTTCATTGAGATGAAAAAGAGAACATTGAGGATAAATTCTGGAATTTCATAATCATTGCTATTCTGAAATATGTTTTTTTTGGCATTTTATTGATGAAAAAACATTGAAGATAATATGAGGATGGTACATTGTATAGTTGAATGACAGGTTAAGGTGGGATACAACATAAGTGCACATCCATTGAACAATGACTACAATGATAAAACGAGGCTTCCATGGTTGTGTGACAAATATCACACACTCGATCTTTTCCTCCAGAATGATAGTAAAGGAAGAGACAATTTTGAGATGTAAATGGAGGTTTTACAAAGTGGGGTGCATTTCTACACCTTTGATGAAGATGAAAGTCACAGACTGGGTTTGCACATTCAAATCTAAACCCATCTCCTAGCATAAGACACTCATTGCATATGAATTGCGACTGTCGTTTCTCCCACATCAGAGGACAAAGGTGGCGTCCATTGCTCCCTGTCCCTCCATCCATGGATCACTGATGAATAGAAATGTAAAGAAGCAATCACATGAACTAATTTTGATCATCACATACCAGCTTCCATTAACATAAATATTAGGTTTTTTTTTCTTGGTTATCTACTTCAACTACAATGCCTTAAAAAAAGTATTTAGGGTTTAATTATTATTTTTACTTAATCCTTATCAAATAAATTATGGTTTAAGAGTTTAATCTTTAATCTTAATGTTCAGAATCGATGATTTAATGTCATATGTTTATTTTTGCCTATTCCATTTTGAAGACATTTAATTAGAGCAATTATCAGGTGTGTTGAGGTTAAAATACGTTAAATTAATCTTGTCTATTAAATCGATTTTTCGATCTTTTGCAATACATTATTTTGCATTGTAGATGTATCAGTGTCTTTTGCAATATATTATTTTACGTTGTACATGTGTTAGTGTCAGGGGCGTATCTAGGGGGGGCAAGGGAGGGCAATTGCCCCCCCTAAAATTTGGAAAATATCCGAGGACCTATATGTAATTATTATTTTTATAGGGGGTTAAGTGTAATTTTCACAATATATTAATATTTTTTAAGGGTTAATATATAAATTTCACAATATTTATATACTATATAAATTTTACAATATATGTAATTTTAAGTTTGATTACATATAAATCCCTAAAAACTTAAATATCCCTAAATTTCTCCCCCAAATCTTCTTAATCCCTAAACCTCTCCCCAAATTTTCTAAATCCTTAAACCTCTCCCCCAAATTTCTAAATTCCTAAACCTCTCCCCCAAACCCAAAACCCACGATATTTCCCCAATATCCTCCAAATTTCCCCAATATCCTCAAAACCCACGATTTCTCCCAAAATCTCTCCAATATTCTTTCGCCAATATTATTTCCCCAATCTCATTTACCCCCCCATCCTCCAATCTCGTTTCCCCCCATCTAATTTCCTTCAATCTTGTTTCCCCCAATCTCCTTCCCCAAAACTCACGACTTCCCCCAATCTCTCCTCCTCCCATCCACCTCACGATCATCTCAGGGTCAACCGGTCAAGCTCTCACGTTCTGACTACCGTCCATCGAGATTCAGTTATTGTGCCACAGCCCACAGGACACCACCACCATCGGATTTCACTGCCTTCAGTTCGTCTCCACTCTCCAGAGTCCAGTCTCCGCTACTCTCTAGCTTTTAGGCTCTAGGTATGTCCGTCTATCTTGAATTCTTGATCTGTTTGTGTTTAACCTAGCTTGATCCGGAAAAAAATGTACCATTTTAAAACAGGATAATGAACCATTTGCAAAAAATTGAATTGAACTATCATCAACCTGAAAAAATATGAATTTTCATCATTCCATGTGATTTTTTAAAACAGGGACCTAAATTGATTAAATATCCATGTGAATTTTATTTCTTTCTTTAATTAATTAAAGAGGAACCATTTTATTTATTTCTTTAATGTGATTCCCACATTAAAACTCGTCTCAGAAATCGCCTTGGTGATAGTTTGATGAATGATTGTTTAGTAACATATATCGAGAAAGATATTTTTAAAACTATAGACAACGAAGTTATTTTTAAAATATTTAATGATATGTGTCTTCGTCGTAGGACATTGAAGTAATGTAAAATGTATTTGAAATTTTTATTGTTAATTAAATGAATGTATTTATTTTTAATTTGAATATTAATTAATGTATTGAATATTAATTATGTAATGAATGTATTGATTTTTTATAGGTTTTTATAATCAATTATATGAATAGGTCATGTCAAAATTTGTATAGGTTTTTTAATTAGTACAAAAAAAAAATTTCGCGCGAATCTTGCCCCCCCCCCCGACGGGGAATTCTGGATACGCCACTGGTTAGTGTAGTTTATTATTTTGGTATCTTGTGCACTCAAAGCAATATCATTCATTTAATTATGAGTCTCTTTATCAACCAACCCATTACCCATTCATTATGAGCAAAGCAATATTGTGAAAGTTAAACAAGGTACGGAGAATATTTATTTAATTGCTTTGGCAATTGGCACTCAAAATTCAAAAATACCAATAACATTATCTATTATCTGGTAATCAAAATTCAAAGAAGTGATTTATAATTATAATTTATATTATGTGGATACGAATAATATATTGTATAGATTATGATCGTTGGATTTCAATCCATCGATTCACAATTTCACACGTCACTGTCTAACAACCCTCTTCTTCCTCCGGTTACGTACATAGCTTTCACTGTGCACGGTTTATTTAAGTAATAATATTATAGCTAACAACGGTATTAACGATAAAGTCAAGGGTTGAGGTTGACGATGTCCTTGACGATGGTGCAATAACGACGAACTTCGTCATTCTGTGACGTCAGAATATCCCCGTTTTCAGCATCACTCTTGCACCCATTCTCACAGGTTGTCACGTCGGAAAGAGCTGCGTCGATAAATTCGATGACTTCAGTTTTTGTCTGGCTAGGTCCGTCAGATTCAAAGTCGATCTCCCCGTCGCAGTCGTTCAACTGCGCGATCACGTCCTCGTATGACTCCGAGCAGTCGCTCAGGCACTGCTCCATGTCTGGGTAATGCGATCTGTAGCAACAATCATATATAATCACGAATCACAATTAAATCCGGAAATGCAGATCTCGATCTATGTATTTACTTTTCGAGTAAGTGAGTAATATGGTTGGCGACTTTGTCTGCCTTGTTCAATGCAACTTCGACGGCGATCTCGATGAGAGTCATCATCTCGGTGGTGTTGGACTTGATTGAAGACGATAGACCGTCGATGCACGTCTCCACAAATTGGGACTGCTGGCATGTTTCGTTGATGAGTTTCGTAGTGATTCTTTTATGTGGATGAGGAGATGACGTGGGCGAGATCGCAACGACGACAGTGATACCGATGAAGAAAATCACCAGCCAATTATTAGTAGTAACAGTCATAGTAGATGAAATGGCCATGGCCGGCGATCTGATCTGTTCGACGACGAGTTTCGTCGGTCTATATATACATCTGAATTGGAACAGAGAGGAATGGTCCGAATGGAGGGGAGGGATCGGAGTTAACCGTTTGCTTTTTTTTCTTCTCTATGTTGTTTTTTTTCTTACGAAAAATCTTTAAAATAACCACAAATTAATTTAGGAGTTCAAAAATAACCGATGTATTTAATCACATTTATAATTATGAATCAAAAAAATTACAATTATTTGTTCGAATAATTGGGTTATTATATTTTAACCTATTTTATTCTCTTTATATTCAAATAAAATAAGATATCTGGTAAAATATTTATAATATCTCGAGATTTAAAATGTAATACTGATTTGATTTCCAAATATGATCCTTAAAAAACAAAAATAACTGTTAACCGTAATATATATCTTATAAATGATAGAAAATTGAGATAAAAAAAAACAAAATTATTTCACAGATTATGCTTTTAATTAAAAAAAATAAAATTAAAGTTAAATTAGGAAGAAGAAAAGAAATTAATTACAGAATTAATCATTGAGATTAATGAAATAGTTCGAAGTTAAAAATTGAGTATTTTTTACGTATCTTTAATGGCTATAAAAACTTATAATTGTTACATTTTTCTTTTCAATTTTTTTAGTTTTTAACAAAATATGTAACCAAACCTTAATCTTTTTCGAAACCGCATTTAAGACCATCTGATTATTTCCAACGTCTGAAGTTTCTAACGGCCAAAGTTATTTAAAAAAGAGTAGAGACTTTAGAGTAGAGAGAAAAGCTAAGGTTCTTCTGTCCGGTCATGACCCAGAGAGAGGCGGAGGGGGACGCTGGAAGACGCCGGAGTCGGGAGAGAGAACGGTGGATTTTCAAGCCCCAGAAAACAATTTGTAAGGATCACGTTGGGAAGAGCGGGAGCAAGAAGAGCAAATGCGGGAAAAAGTCTTCAAAGCCCTCGTGGTGGAAGACCACTCTCCTCCTCCCGTTCCGGAAGTGGGTCGCCGGGAAGAAGGAAAAAAGTCTACCATCCAAGCCCAAATCGACGCAGATGGTGCAAAGGTGGGGGCCGTTGTATCTGACGGAGATCTACTACGGCGATAACTGTAAGAGTCGAAGTGGGGTTTGGAGAAATGGGTCGTCTTTGGTCTTAGCAGAGGTGGGGAGGAGAGTTGACATGCCCTATTTCAACCTTAACAGCAACAGTAGCTATAACTCATCCACATCCCCGCCGGCGAAGGTGCCGGCTCTTCCTATTTACCTGGTCACATAATGTGACTTGACTTGTATTGTAATATTATTGGAATCAGTAATTATTGATTAAGGATTTTTTTATCGTAAGTGGGTGTGATTATTAGTATTCAATCTAATGATTAACCGTACGACATTAACTTATACACGACGCATTAACTTAAATTCAATCTAATGAACAGAATCAAACACACATAACATTTGTATTGTTGAATGACAAAAAATTCCAAAAAAAAACACTAGTGTTATCAAAAACAGTAGTGTTTTTATTACAGTAGAAAGGATCCTTCATTACCAAAAACAAATGAAAACAAAAAACCAGTAGTGTTTTTTTTGGATTGAAGTGAGCTCAGTTCTCAGCCACTCATGGAGTCACGGATGTTGTTTCTTGCTATATTGTCCTGTTAGCTGTATTTCAACAACTGTGGGTTGAGATTTGAGAAGCAACAGTAGCAATTAAGCCTGAGGTCCCTGTTTTTTGTTCATACAAACATCAATTAAACACAGATAGCTTTTTATTAAAAGAAAATGAAGAAAGTTGAGAATGAAGGGAAGAAGAATACAGACCAGAGCAAATCGTTCATCTCGTCTGGCGATCTTTCGCTCTCTGTTTGCCTTGCACTTGATACGTTTGGTTTCGAATTCATCGATTAGCTTCTTCTCTCTTTGCTTCTCAGATTTGGATTTGTGAATGCTTTCCATCAACACCCTTTTGTTCTTGAAAACATTACCTTTCACCTTCATATAGTTTTCATGGTACATGTGCTTATCGATTTTCTTGGATTCTCTATATTTCTTGAGTAAACGCCTCAGGACTCTCATCCGCCGCATCCACAGAATTTTTGTGGGAAGTCTTGCTTCTCTGGTACCCTTCCTTTTACCTGAATTGGTATTTGTTGTTCTTCAAGTAATTAAGTGCTCTCATATTTTTACAAGATGAAAATGAAAAATAAAACTCAGAAGTAAAACACACCAAATCCTGAGTGCCGGCCTTTCCCCTTTGCTTCCATGGCTCTGCGCGCACCAGATCGGGAGTGTATCTTTTGTGGTTTTCGGATAATAAATCCATCTTTAATCAGTTTTCGGATGTTTTTGCCTGTATTTGTAAGAGAAATATAATTTGTTTATCTATGCAATTGGAATCCACCAAATCACCTAATCGGATTAATACTAATATTCATGATCTATACACAGAAGAGCATAATTAACAAAAACTCAATTGGAAAAAAATTATGTAATAAACGATTCTATCAATCAGAGATGGGTAAACTCAACCAGAGATGTATTAAACAATGTATATTGGTAAACTCAAAATGGATAAACACATAGAGAGAATTGAATCTTAAGAAATGATCAACGTGAACAAAATAATGATTAAAAATATCAAATTGCTCAAAATGGCATTTTCAGCATCTAATCCAGTTCAGATTAAAATGATAAAAATAATCATTAGAATATAATTTGTTTATCTATGCAATTGGAATCCACCTAATCACCTAACCGGATTAATACTAATATTCATGACCTACATAGAAGAGCATAATTAACAAAAACTCAATTGAAAAAAAATTATGTAATAAACGATTCTATCAATCAGAGATGTATTAAATAATGTGTGTTGGTAAACTCAAAATGGTTAAACACATCGAGAGAGTTGAATCTTAAGAAATGATCAACATGAACAAAATAATGATTAAAAATATCAAATTGCTCAAAATGGCATTTTCAGCATATAATCCAGTTCAGATTAAAATGATAAAAATAATCATTTGAACGAATTTGGAAATCTAATAACCCAGAATTTCAACCAGTTCGTCCAGAATTGATATTGAAAAAAAGAAATCTGATTAGCAAATTGTAGATTCAACCGTTGGATACAAGAAAAATGAATAAAGAATGGGAAGTAATTGACGAACATACGAGAGTTGGCCATTGAAATGTCACCGGATTCATTGGGATCCAGCCAAACCTTCCCTTTTCCACAACCCAACACGCTGCTCGCTAACCGCTTTTGAAGCTTCAACGACACCATGATCGATTCCGATTTCGAGGGCTTCAAAAAGTTGTCGGGATTTTATACAGTTATTCAAAAATAATTTTTTACACAATGAGGACATAGGTATAAATATAAATAATATAAAGGGTTAATAATAATTTATTTGTAAATTTCCTCGTCGATTTTTATTCTCGCCGGTTCTCAATTCTTCTTCTTCCCCCAACAACATCCTCGTCGATTCGATTTTTATTCTCGCCTGCTGACGTTCCGGTTCCGGTTCCGCTCACCAACTAAAGGTTGTTCCTATCTCCATTCTCAGCCTTTTCTTTTTCATTGTTTTCACCGTCATTACCCGTAGCATCACTGGTAACTGGTCAGTGCTCACCACTCCTTTTCTTTTTCTTTGATTTATTTTCGTCTTTAAGCTCTCGATCGAAACATTTGAAATAAAATTTACGATTTTTTTTCTTCTCTTTATAGAACAATGTTATGTAATACTTCCAGATCTTCTTTCTAACGATTCTCAAATCTTCCTGTCAATTTTGTGTGGTTATCAACTTTCAGAATGGCGTCGTCAACAATCACGTATGGTATCCCAGTGGCTTTACACGACCTGATACCATCGTCGCCACTATTTGTACAGGGGAATTCACTTCGAGTTATTGGAAAGTTTGTCACTTTACTCCCTACATGTATTTCTTTAGATTTTTGAACTAAACAACTATATGAATATGATAACATTAGGAAGCTAATTTCGTTTGATACTTTGTTTTGATAAATCACAGGCTTCGAACATATGATGTGGAAAGTGCAATTGCCGTAATTATTGATAATAATGTCACTCTTCAAATTGATACCCAAAACCTACGGGATGTCAACTTTCATGTTGGCTCTATCTATCAGTTCATTGGAGAACTTCATATTCACTACGATAACAATGTTTGTAGCTAGGATAGAAAGCAATACTTTTTTCTTTCTATTCTTGTATTAAAGCATTGAATGTTTTTCTTGATATCATTTTTTTACAGATGTTATTGCAAGCAAGAATAGGACGAAATGTAAATGGTGTCGATCTCAAATTATACTTCCAATCACTCAAGCTTCTTCAACAATTCGAGTCTCAACGTGGAATCAGGGGGAATGACACTTGACTTTAAATTGATGTAAGCTTGTTGATATGCTCCTTAGATTATCATTTTACAAAAGCTTGAGATACATTACCATTGCTGTCGTTAATAATAGTAGTTTGAAGCTCGACACTTTTAGATTGCTGTTTTAAAAGCTCTCTAAACCAGATAGCTGATTTCTTGGGGTACCTTTTCAATCCATCCTTGTAATCTACATAGTTTAGTCCGAATCGTTCCGTGTAGCCTCTTTCCCACTCAAAATTATCAATCAATGACCAAGCAAAATATCCTCTCACATCCACTCCTTCTCTGCAAAGTGCAAACATAGTCAATATATTCTTCTATCTGAATGATGAAGATCCAAGTATAAATGGCTGACCTAATTGCTCGTTGCATGTAAAGAAGATGTTGTCTTGTGTAATGTATTCTCATATCATCCTTCAATGATTCTTGAATTGATAAAGAACTGTTGTTGGCATCAGAGAAACCTGTAGCAAACAGCATGCCATGTGGCACATGCTAAGAAAGAGATTAAACGCTAACAATGATTAATGATAAGATTCTCATATTTAAACTTCACCATTTTCAGTGATGTAAATGATTGGATTCTTATATTTATACTTGGTGTATAAGAGCAGTTCTCTTATACCTGGCGCATATGTAAACAGCCATGAAGATGCCGCCTGTGAACATGTAAGTAATATATCCATTTCAAAATTATATCCGCTTCTTATCGAATCAATAATGAGATTGTTTTATTAAAGATTATTTTGGTACTGGTTTGGAAATCAAATAACATGAAAATAATCTTCAAAGCAATATATTTCAGAAAAATCAGAATTAGGTATTAAAATAAAGCATACACTATGTACAGTTAGTTATACACAACTACACATGTGATCGATATATTACCTTGGGACCAATAGGCATTCCGTTTCGAAAGACTGTAATCAATACTTGTGGTTAATATTTTTTTTTATAGAAATAATGAAATATATTCTGGGAAAATAAAGTGCATATCTTCTTACATGTAGCAATGGTTTGGGAATCCGTCTTATATGTTGCATTGTATTGGTTTGTATAAGTTGGTTGATTTGAAATATAACTTGCTGTGTAGTAGTTGAGACCGATAAAATCATAGGAAGCTTGAATCATCTTAGATTCTTGTTTTGTAAATTTTGGTAAACGATCTCCGACAAGAGTTCTCATTGTTGTTGGATAGTCCCCGTAAACTAGTGGATGAATAAACCTGTAACAGATATTTTCTCAAACTGAATGTTGGCAACTAGAACTAATACTTGTCTATTATGGAACACTTGCCAGTATTTTTTTTTTTTTTTATAAAAACCCCATAACAAAGTCTATGACTGTATATAGGGTTATTTATCATAGTCAACTGATTCAAACATGCAATTATAATATGTGTCTTATTGATTAAGTACTTACCATCCATACATGAAGTCAAACCTGCGATTTGTGGCGGCTATGTCAGCTTTACAATTGTTGAGAGGTATGAACCATGAGGACACTAATGTTATTCCTATTGACCCATTCTGCAAATCTTTGTATTTCTCTCTGTATAGTTTAACAGTTTCGCTATGTGCAATGATCATGTTATGCCCCACACTGTAAGGTTCTCTCCCAGAGTCACCACCAGTGCAACGATCGCTCACAAATGGTGAGCACCGACCCGGTGCCTTAGACCCTTCATCATATCCTTTGGTGGAGAATATGAATGGCTCGTTGAAAGTAATCCAATGCTTCACACGATCACCAAACTCTTTGAAACAAATGTTAGCATATTCTTTAAAATCATCTACAATATTTCTGCTTAGAAAACTTCCATATGCATCATCTAGGGCTTGTGGTGTGTCCCAATGAAATAGAGTAACAAAGGGTTGCATGCCTTTGGATAAGAGGTAGTTGATGAGATTGTTGTAGTATTTGATACCTTGACTGTTGATTCCACCACTTAGGGTTCCATCTGTGTTTGGTCATATAGATTTTTATAATGTAATCAATATGTTATTCTGCATCAATATTCTTACTTGGAAGTATCCTTGGCCAAGAAATGGAAAATCGATAACTATCCATATTCATATCTTTCAAGAGGTTTATATCTTCCTGCATGAAGAAAAACCCAAAAATATATTGATCATTGAAAAAAAAAACAGATTGAAGAAACGGAAAAATATCAGATTTCATGATATATTTGATTACTTAATTACCTTATAGCGGTTGTAAGAATCTACTGCTACATCTCCGTTACTTCCATCTACTATATTTTCTAGAAAAGATAAATACTGTATTATATGATATAGAAATCTAATGACTTTGATTTCTTTATTATTAATGAGAGTGATTACCAGGATGCTTGTGTGTGAAGGTGTCCCAAATGCTTGGTCCTCTACCATCTTCAAATACACCTCCTTCATACTAATTACATTTTCACAATTGAGATCATGTTCAAGAACCAAACCAAGAAGAGTAGGTTATGTACCTGGTAGGCAGATGAAGCTGCACCGAAGATGAACTGATCAGGGAAACCAGTCCGATCTAGCTTGCTAGTTGATTGCGGCTTGACGACCACACCACTGAAAACCAAGAAGAAGAAAACACGAACAACATATATGGAAGAAGCTTGGACCACCATTGCTTTATTTCTTCTTTCTTCACAGAGAATTGAAGTTGAGTATGAATCCTTTCTTCCCTATTATGTCAATGCCTAGCTGTTACAGCACCTAACAAATATCAACTTCATGAAACAGATCCCTAGAATTATTGTTTTGTTATTCACTTATTGGTTTTTCACTTTTTCTGTATGGTTCAATATATGGCCAGCTGTCTTTTTCAAAGATATCTTGATTTGTATATTACTGTTTTGTTATTGACTTATTGGTTTCTATTATTGTTTACGGTCGCTGTTTTCCTCAAAGATAACTTCCTTCCTTGAATATTTTCTTCCAATGAAGGCCCCAATTCTTGGAGTTCGTCGTTGTCGATCGGAATTTAGCATCGGAATTTTATATTACTAGATTGAATGAATGTAGATAGTAATTCAATCTTACAAGAACACAATAGGAATTTGTTTATTTATTTGCTTGAGACGAAATAACAGAAATTTAAACACAATGAAATAAGAAGAATTAGTTTTAAGTTTATTTGAAACAGAATTTTCTGGATCGAATTGATTACAAGATGAAGCAAAAAAGCAATGAAACTACAAAAATTATTTATTGATCTGTTTGAAATTACAGAATGGAATTGATTTCAAGAAGAAGCTAAAAAAATGGAAAAATTATAGGGGATATACACAGAAATTGCTTGAAGAAAGTTTACTGAATTATTGTTTGTTTTATTATTCACTTATTATTGGTCTTACACTTTCACGGTATGGCCAGTCTTGAATCTTATCTTCAATTGTTGATCTGAAGGTGAAATCTTTTACTCGACTAAAGAAAGCCACGTCATCTGCAAAAGCAATTGGTATGAATCATGTGATGAATTAACAATTAATGTTTTGGTGTCAAAAACTATTGGATTTTTTTAATATAATTTACTCTGACTGGAATTAAAATTAATATTATTCTCACTACATCCGCACACGGCACACTCATGGTGAAAATTGATACCAAAAGAGAAAAGAATTAATTTATTATGCACACGAGTATGCACGCGAGTGAAGGTTGGTAATCGCGGTTCCTCATCGCGGAATCGCGGTTCCACGACTCCGACATCCGTGACTCGCGACTCGCCTGAACTCGTGACTCACGTTCCGCATCTGAAACTACAGGTTATGTCTTGTTATATTGTTACGATTTGAATGAATCGATTTTCTATCCTAATATTAACCACGATATGTTCAAACATCTATACACATCCTTCCTGTTAAGAAAAAACATTAATAATTTGCTAAACATAAATAACTTGCTTCATTTTTTATTTTCTTTTCAAATTCGGTTTATTATCACTGATTTCCTTTTGCCGTCTCATTCGAAGTGGTGTTTTGTTAATGTTACTACTTGTTGTTGTTGTGGTAGTAGATACAGCATTCAAGACTTTTCGCGATGCTGTTGTTGCCGGAACTGGACTCTGTAAAAACGATTTAACTGCTGTCGACGTCCTGTCAAACAACATATATATATATAGATTACATCTTTTTGGTTCATAACTATAAAAAAAAAAGAGTAAAAGAGATGTTCGTAGTACCGTATGTCGTTGAATTTTGTCACTCTTGGTTGGGGTTGCTTTAATTTCGATTCGTTTCCAGTGCATCGAAATGAAGCTTCTGAGGAAACAATTGTTGGTAAATTCAGCTGTTGGTCGTCGAAACCTTCCGTAACTACAGGTTGCTGTATTGGTTGAGAATCGACCTGTCTTTCACAGACATCTTGCCTTGGGAAGACGACACTGCACTCTACACTTTCAGAGCTTGTTTCGTTGCTGCTGTCTACCCAAGGAGGCGAGGTATCGCTACCGGATAACAATTCTTGAAGATCGCCAATGCTTGACTTCCTTTGTCTTGGTGACGAATTGGACGACGCCTGATTGCAAAAAAATATATATAAAATACAAGAATATTTTTTTATAATATATTAATTAGACTCAAAAATATTAATTACATTTCAAAGAATTCAACCAACCTCTGTATTTGCAGCATCGTCTGTTGTTTTTCGCCTAAAATTAGCTTTTTTACCGTTTGGAGTGTTCTTGCTTAAATATCGATTTGAATATTTTTTTGCTGGTGTTGTTGCTATATTCACATGATGATCAGGTTGTCCATTTTTCTTTGCCAATGCTTCTTTAAGACGTGCAATCTGAAGTGTAAACACACAGATGACAAAAAAAATCGTCTCTGAAATCATATTTCAAATCACAGAAGAAGATAACAGACCTCTTCCTTAAGCTCTTTAACTTCAGGGCTTTCTTTGTTGAGTCTAGCAGTTCCAAGCTCAACCGTAGAGACACGCTCTGCAAATTTCAATGTGCTGATAGTCTCTCCAATAGCATCAGTTTCGGGGCTTATATGTACAAACATCAGAGTTTTTGATTGCCCTCCAAGAGAATCTTGGAGCAACTGGGTCAGTTTGCTATTTCTATAAGGGACATGTGAGTTCTTCTGAGCCAGAGCAGCAATCACATCTCCAAGAGCTGAAAGAGATTTATTTATGTGCTGAGCTTCTTTCAATCTATCTCCGGCAACCTCAGATTTATCAACACGTTCACTTCCTGCAAGATCAACCAGATGCATACATCCATGAAGAATGGTTCCAGATGCAATCTCTCTGGCTTCTACATGAACTGTCAAGCAGCTGTAGACAATTGGATCAGACACTGTGCTACAGGAAAATGTATATCATGTGTGCAGGATTAAATATATACCTGTGTGAACGACTACTTCTATCATTCATAGCTGTTGAGCCAATGGCACGATTTCTTAGCCCAATATCCATCAATTGAATTATATCAAAGGTTGATGAAACTGGGACTAGACTTGCTCCTGGTACATTTATCGCTTTCTGAGAACTGTTGCAGATTTCTAATGTATTCTCATATGTTAAGGAAATCATGGAAAAACTGAAACTTCAAGTTAAGTGGAGGAAAATTATGGAAAAAAAAAAAGAAAAGGATATTTTTTCCTGTTGAGACCCTCATTAGAGAGAAGATCTCGGACTTGTTCATTGTAAATTTCTAGCATCTGAACCGAAATATCATACAAAAATACCCCTTTCCTCTGATTCACAAGATAAAATAAATCATTCAAAGCTCGGTAGTTTACACCCTGGTTTTGCTTGGTTATATCTTTAGGTCCTGTCTGCAAAATTCAACAGATAAATGAAAGAAGGTAATCGATGCAAAATGGAAATGAGATCAAAAAATCAGAACTATATATATAAGCAACCAGAGAACAGTGGTGGTACTAAAAACTCCTACCATTGTATATGTCTTCCCTGAACCAGTTTGTCCATATGCAAAAATGCATACATTATAACCATCCAAAACAGAACGAATGAGAGGCTGTGTATCCATAAATATTTCATCTGCACACAGGAATTCAAATTCAATCCATACATCGTTATAACAAATGATATAGAATTAGAATATAGTGCAAAATTAAACAAATGATAACCTTGGGTCGCAGAAGTGCCAAATACTTTGTTAAAACTAAAATACTTGTGTCCTTCCTTTCCATATTTTAAAGGTGTGTTGATTTTAATATTGCCGTCTTCAATGTGGCCTATGGAGCTTACATTGGAAGATTGCCCAGGCAAGAACGGTCGCACCCGACAGTAAACTCTGATACTTCCTGAAATGATAAATAAAACTAAGTTCAAAATCTAGCCTTTACTGAGTTTGATAATTCAACAGTGTTGAGTTTGATACCTTTAAGATCTTGGACTTGATTATATAGGATTCGGTTTTCATCGAGTACTTTATAATAACCAGAAGCAGCATGAGCAAGCTTGTTCATCTGCTTACCTAGAATGTTAAATCAAAGGTTGTTTACGATAATTCAGTAAATCCAGAAAGAAGCATCATCAAGCTTGATCATTCATTATGTATGTAATGTACCTAGAGAACATATATCTTCTGAATATTTTGTTTGCATTGACTGCACGTCAGATTTTGTACTGCGTAGAACACCTTTCAGTTCCTGTAGGAATAAATGAATTACATAATTTTTGGTTTAAAATGACAAACAACATTACTGAAAAATACGCAAGGGATTAATCAAAATTCAAAACCCATGTTCCTGACCCGAATATCTTTCTTTTGCTGTTCAAAAACCATACTATGTTTCTCAAGTCTGAATTTATCTTCTTCTTTATAAACTTTTCCACTAGTGGCAGAATCCATAATATTAACCGAGTTTTCATCCTCTATCTTGAAATCACCAATCAAGTACAAAAAAAATATTCTTTATTAGGCTTCATCTTCTATATCCAAACCTGAAAAAAAACATCTACAACATTTACCTCGATATCATAAGGTACACTATCAAGCTCTGCAAAAACTCTACGGTTTTGTAAGGCTTTTTTATTATCCATGAAATCCTTTATTGCAGGTTTAACCTGCGCCGTAAAAATAATATAAAACACATTGAAATGATTCGATAGAGCAGTAAGCACTATGTCGATACTTTACCATCCGAATATCTTTTAGTTTTTGCTGATGACCTTTATGAAGATGCATGTCCACTGAAAACTGCATATCATGCTGAGAAGCACAAATGAGTATGTTAGATTGATTATTAAGAAAAATTTAAGATTATCTCAACACAAAGTTCAGTTTACCGACCATTTCAGTAGATTCATGAGGTGGGATCTCATTCAATAACTTATCATTATTAAATGGCGATGGGGAATCTCTTGCAGAATCAGGAATAGGTTCTGAATTCTTCATTTGAAAAAACTTGGACGGTTTTAAATTATCATTAAATTTCCATGTACCAATGCTACCCGATGATATCCATTCACTGTAAGACTTTAGCGCAAGTAGACAAGTGACCACTTTGGTGCTGTTTGCGCCCTTTCAAATGGAAATACAATAAGAATAGAATTTGATTTACAAAGCACTGAATTTAGATTGCTTCCTACCTTTTCCACATCACAAGCTTCAAACTTTGGAAGGCCAATATCATCTGCTGCAACAGAAAAATTCCTAATATTTTCGAAATATTGATATGCCGATAGCGCTGCTGGCTCTTCAGAACTACTAACTGAAGAAATATTTCCTAGACTTGATACCACCTGAGAGAAGATCAAGTGAGGAACTATGAATTAAAAATGTAATCATTGTTCCAAATTTTACTGAAAAAAAATACCAACTAACCTTTGGCACGGCACGAGGCTTAATCTTGTTCAATGCATTGCAGAGAATGACTCCATTTCTCAACGCATACATAAACTCGTCCTCTGAAGGATTTTGAGGTAGATCCTTCTCATCAACTACTCCAACTGTTTTTCTAAGCCAATCTGTTGCCTCGTATCTTCTCTTTACTAAAGAAAAATAAGAAATCAAAAGATCATGTAATTTTCAGTAACAATCAAACTGTGATACCTCATAATCAAAAAAATTGATCATTTGACTTAAGCAAATGTAAAAGAAAAAAATCAAGAGAATCGAGATATTCACAAAAAGTCACAACAAACGAACTAAAACTAAAAAAAAAGTGCGGAAATTTGAAACGAAGTACACCCAAATCTTGAATCCAATTCAAAATAATTCTATCACATTACAAGAAACCCCCTTGGATCTCTCTTTTCAGAAACAGCCCGACTTGCTAAAGTCAGTTTGCAAAAGACACCAAGAACACACCTGAAAAAAAACACTGAAACACACGAAAATCCATCTACATTTGCAAACCACACACGAATAAAAAAGATCCATCGATGATCCCAAATTGAAGAAAGAGAACCAAACGAAACAACAGACAGAGTAGTTAATCGATCGTCGTTACCAGCCTCCTCCGTTTTCCATGTAGCGAAATCAACGTCACGGCGGCGGGATTGCTGGTGCTGGAACGGCTCCGAAGTCATTTCCGTCGAAATCAATCCGGAATCCGAAAAGTTCTGAGAGTGGAGTGTGTGCGGTATAAATGGGTTATTGACTTCTTTTCATCGAACGAAGGCGTCTCTCTCTCGTCATGGAAATATATTAAAAACCTGCGCCTCTTCCGAACCTCGTTCCGAACCTAACTAACCACTCTCTCTCTTATTTTTTGTAACTAGTAACTAAATATTAAATCCAGTTATTTGTATAAACTATATAAACCTCTTGGAATAATATTGCAAAATTCACATAATAGTAAAAAAAAAAATCAAAAGTCAAAATTCACTCTCTCTCTTATTTTTTGTAACTAGTAACTAAATATTAAATCCAGTTATTTGTATAAACTATATAAACCTCTTGGAATAATATTGCAAAATTCACATAATAGTAAAAAAAAAAATCAAAAGTCAAAATTCACTCTCTCTCTTATTTTTTGTAACTAGTAACTAAATATTAAATCCAGTTATTTGTATAAACTATATAAACCTCTTGGAATAATATTGCAAAATTCACATAATAGTAAAAAAAAAAATCAAAAGTCAAAATTCATGCAACTATGTTCATTAATTAATATTAATAAAATCATTAAATTAGTGAGAGATGTCATTAGGTCAAACTTCAGAGAATAAACCACCATGAATCCATGATCAAATAAATTGATGGCATCTGCAGACTCACAGGATCTCCCAACGGTCGGTAAAGTTTGAAATTAGTGCCTCGGATCCGAAGCTGAGGTTGTGACTTGTGAGGTTCGTTTGGGGTTTTCTTTTTTTTTTTCTTTCGAAAAAGAATGAGAGGGAAAATAAAATTGAGAACGTGGGTAAGTAGGCCCCACGTTTTCCTTTTGGGGCCCTCTTTGTCTGTTGGACCACAAATTTGGAGCCCAATAAATATGATGATATGAACTCCTAAAGCTGAAATGAAATTATGAAAATGACTGTGTCTAATAATATATGATCAACATGTATTAATTTTGAAGACAAGTTGATATGATGATAATGCTAAGTGCTAACACAACCATGACAGTAACATTGTTAACTACTTTGATTATAAACAAAGATAAGACATAATTATTATGATTTATAGAACAGCTATTTCAAACTTACCTCCTTAGGAGACCAAATAAGCGAAAACAAAACAAACACCAAGGGAATATAGATTGCTTTTTAAAACAAGCTCAAACTTGATGGATTTTCTCTGTCAAATAAAAATAAAAAATTCAGAAATTTCAAATTAAGAATTTATAAAAATGTTTGGAAAGGGAATGGCAAAAAAAGCATCTAATCTTACATAATTGTGATCTACAAAGTTGGTACATTGTAAAGTTTAAACAGAGGAATAGATACTAGTTTGAAAACCATCAATAATTCGATATAACCAAACTATAAAAAACAATCACAACTTGAGAGGTTTCAAGCCAAGAGAAGCTCGAAGCCGATTGGCCTCGGCAATTTCAGGATCAGGATGATCAGTGCCATCATTTTTCTTTTCTTTCTTTTCCTTCTTCTTTTTCGGCTCATCTCTTTCAACATCACCTCGTCTACGAGGTGGACTCATACTGCCACGATGCCTCTTGCGTTCATCACGCTCACGCCGATCTCTTCCACGATCCCTGTCTCTCCTATCTCGGTCTCTATCCCGATCTCTATCTCTATCCCGATCTCTATCTCTATCACGACTGTAGTCACTGTCTTTTAAATGATGATGATCCCTCTCTCTGTCTCTGTCTCTATCTCTGTCTCTGTCTCTGTCTCTATCTCTACCTCTTCCACGGTCATAATCACGACGATCTCTGCAAAAAAAATCAGAATCTCTAGAACCTTCAATCGGTAACATATAAACAATATGAAAAACCTCCACCAAATTGCAGAATGCACATAAATTGAAACATAAAAAATATGGAAAAACGCAATTTTCTTTATTATGCTGGAGTCTTGAGCGTAATATAATTCTCTAATAAACGAAAAAAAATCAAGTAAAAATCTGTTTGGTCCATCATACTTCTCACCTGTACACTATCAGTACAGAGAAACCTGGCAGGATCAACTTAGTTCATTGTAGGAAGAATTTGTCTACCAAAGGCTGTTGAAAAGCCATGGCAGTGACGATTTTTGTAGAATAAATACATATAAAAAGAAAATACTTCCAAAAATACTTCCAAAAATACTTCCAGGAGATAGCGACATTCTGTAAATTAATAATAATAAACTCAAAGATAAACCAATAAACCAAATGAAAAATAATCAAAGAAATAAGACTAACCTTTACATAAACATCACTGTGATTAAATGCAAAGAGAAATAAAAAAAATTGTAATTTGAAATTTACATATTTGTGTAGTAAAAGAAAATTCTGCTAAAACATAATATAAAAAGCTTGTTGACAAAAAAATACAGCTTCAAACTGTGTCAACTTGGTGTTAAATTGGAGAACCCTCAAAAGACAATGTATAATTGATGTAAAGAGAAAAGAGAGAAAATTAAACCCAACAATAAATAGAACCAGCTTAAGGAAAAGTGATAAACTAATAATTCTACGAAAATATATTTCACAGAGCACTAAAACATAGAAAATATGACTAATCAATCAATTGACGAAACATGGAAAGGGACAAGCATAGAAAAAAAGACAAACACTTCAAATTAACTATGGACTACCTGTGATGATTATAATTATCATGCCTACGATCTCTATCTTTATCCCTTGTGGGAGATCTTTTGTGATAATAATCCTACAATAAAATAATAGAATAAAGATGAATATGCAAAGTAAAACAAGTAGCCAATATTGCAAGGGAAAAAAATCAAAACTTTCTCCAACTTACAACTTCTGAGATATCAGCTGGTTCATCCTCTTCCTTTTCTTCATCCTCTTCAAAGTCATCTTCCAGTGCACTTTTTCTAGGTTCCAAAGTTCCAGCTTGTTCAAGCACCCATCTTTCAAGAGAGTAAAAAAAGAAAATATTGAGGACATTAATCTTTACGGTATAAGCCAAAATAGAAACAGAAAAAGTAAGCTTATAGAGTCTGCACACTAAAACAGACGCACATCTTATAACTTAAAAGAGATATTAATTTTATTTACTAATCTGTGTCATTATTTAGAAAATAATTTCTGCCAAAAAAATTAGCAAGCAATATTCAACCCAAAGTCCAAACTGTAACAAAAAAAGGTTAAAAAATATTTAATTTGTTATTAGGGTTCTGGCATAAGCAAGCAAGAATTCAGCTAAAATCAAGAGTTTGGGTTCCTAAACAAGGCTAAATTAAATTTAGTAAATTTTCATACCAAGTACCACCTTTGAATATTTCCAATAATAATCTATAGGGGTAAAAAGGCCAAGAAAAGGACATGATGTGATTTTGTATATTTAAGTACGTGAAGGATGTTTAGACCACAAGTATTTAAGTATTTTGTATTAGTACTATACTATTATTATATTTATAGTATGTCAATCCTAAAAATATATGAAATTTATAGTATTTTTAAATAATCACCAAAATACCCCCAACGCCTGATGTGCGCCTAGGCAGTAGACACGCCTGAAGCGTGTTTAAGTGGCAGTGTGCTAGGTGCTGCCGCACAGCACAATCACGCATTTAAAAGCTTGTTATGAATGAAGCAGCAGTTGTTAGCCAATGGTTATGGATGTGTGAATAAAATGAATGACAGCCCCGGTCAGGATACCCGCTAGACAGCTATATCACTATAGTCTATAGCATCATAGCGATCTATAGTAGATTGATATTTTTTTTAATTACCCAAACTACAGTTTATATTTTATTTTTTAAAACTCAGAGTACTTAGAGTCTTAGACTATTTTGGTATAGGGGTTTAGTAACCAGAAGTATATTTTTTATGGAACTTTGAAACTTGCCAGAACAACTTCTCCTCATACCAGCAGAAATGTGGGAAGAAAATGGGATGATTAATTAATAAATTGCAAAGTCTGTTCATGAAATATGGTGGACGTCAATAAAGGCCTCTATCTGTTGATACAACATCATACATAAAAAAGTTTTTAACGATTTAATTCCTAAAAATACTAAACATTAAGATTATAAATAAAGTGTTTTAGCACCAATTATTGCAACAAGATAACAACAACGAAAAAAGGCAGCAAATATGTTAAAATAAGAGTAAATTGTACTACAATGATTTACCTCTTTTGAACTCGTGGTAATGCAATGTCACATGAATAATCTGTTGTGAGCAATTCGTCCATAAATTCATCAACACGAGTCAGAGAGAATTCTAACATTAAGACCAAAAACATCAAGCATGTGAGTAAAAATACAAAACTGCATAATGAAGCAAACAAAACATCAAGATAAATACTTACTCCCGTCTGCCTGTTTCCTCCGAATTTTCCTATAATCATTATACAATGGCTCCAGGTACTGATAAACATCCATAACCGTCCCTGTCAATCTCAAATAAAATGCACCTAAAACCCTCACATACCTGCAATAACAATAAAGAGGAAAATCAAATATTTACTCGCAAAGAACGCAAATCTTATTTTCTTAATTTTATTTACTTGTGGTCTTCATTCTTGATGAACTCCACAACAATCTCCTTCTCCGGCTGGATCTGCAACATCTTGAGCACAAGACATATGAAAGGCGTGGGTTTTCGTGTCCCACCGTATGTTCCTCCGAGGTGGTCAAGTTCCATGGCCTTATCAACTAATGTTTCGGCAGTAAGACCGAAACACTGCTCTTTCCAGTACGTGTGCTGGTATACTTTCGATCGCACTATCTTCTCTACGAGATTTTGAGGGTTGGTTCCGTGGATGCTCTTCGCACTGGGATCCGTCCTATTCGCCATTTTTGCCCACACCGGTTACCTTGGAAGTCCTAAATAAGAAAAAAATTATGGAACATAAAATTATGGAATCACCAGGAGCTGCCAGTAAATCACCCGGGAGTTTTTTAAAAAAAGCTCCTACTGTGGAGGGATATGATAGATTTAATTTACTGTGGAGGGATATGGAGGGCGAAACTAGCCTTTAAACAGAGAATCAGTGCTTTTGTTTAGATCGAATCCATGGAGAGAGCACGGCGGCGAGTCCACAGCGAGAGAACGGCGAGCACGGCTAGGTATTTGAAAATCGAGATTGGGAAAAGGGGGAAATGCCGGAGGGAAATTGGGAATTTAGTCATTGGGAAAATTATTTAGAAGCCCCTACTAAATTTATTTTTTATTTTTTTAAAGTTAGTATAGATTGTTAGTTTATAACTTTGAATTTTAAATTTCATGTTTTTGTAAAAGCCCCTACTAAATTTAAAATTATGTTTGGGATGGTTTATAACTTTTTAGTTTTAGTGTTTAGAGTTCAAGGGAGATTAATTCAGTATTTAACCTCAAGCAATTGTTTAATCAAATGAACATTTATATGTCTAAGAACAAGACGAGATTGAATACATATAATCAAAAACTAAAACAGAATTGAACTTAAATTGCAGAACATTAACAGAATATTCGGAATTGAAAAAATAAAAGAACTGAAACAGAATTGAATCTTGTTTGTCAAGTACAAACTAAAACGAAATTGATTTGATTTGATTACAGAAATTGATAAAATGAATATGACGATTCAATTTATTCATACATGATGAAAATACACATTACTGTTGGCTGACTATTTAATATAATCTATCCAAAACAGAAACATGATAATGAATTTGACAAATGCAGATTTAATATCTGAAAATTGGTATATCAAAATCCGTATTCAAAGTTAAAATGACGGATTCGGATATCCAGAAAATCCGTCATTAAAATCCGAATTCGGATATCCGAATATTCTTATAAATATAAATTGACTAAGGGATATTCGGATTTTAAGATGATTAATTGACTATAAATTAACTTTATTAATGGTGATTTTATATTTTTATAAAAAATTATCTGGATTCGGATTTTAATATCCAGATATTATTCGGATATCCGGATAATTATTCAAATTCGGATACCTGCATATCTGATCCAAATCCGACCAATATACAGATTTATATATGTGTATTCATAAAAGGAACATTGTAAGATAAACAAAATCAACAGAGAAAATAAAAATTAATTAAGAAAACAATAGCAAATTCATTCTGAATGATGATATCCCAAATGTTAGGTCAGAGCAAAACCCAATGGCAAGTGAGAGCGTGCTAACACTGGCTAACCCATTGGATTCAGGTACCCACTTCCATGTTCCATCGCCATCTCATAGGAGCTTATCAAAATTGACTTGCAAATGGTCAAAGAGAGAGTAAGACCCGATAACAAAATCCTTTCGTTCCTCTATTAACGGATCACACAACATTGGTTAAATGAAATTTTATAATCTAATTTAATATTTCTTTTTCTTTTTCTTATATGCTGATTCGTCATGCCAAACGTCATTACTAACAAATATTTTCACGTGATTTTAATTTGACTAGTCTAATTATTTAAATACAATTCTTCACTTTTGTAATTTTTTTATGTTACTTCAGACTACAGAAAGTGGATTTGAACACTTGGCCATTTGGGCCGTTTAGATTCGTCAATTGGTCTTGCGAAAATTAAAATATGGCCCCCACAAATAATCTATATATTTATTTACAGCCTTGCTGTTCAAGCAGGAGTTGAAGAACACGATGGCAACCGTCACAGCCGCCTTCGGTCGCTTGTTGCCTTCCGCTCAAACCACCGCCAATCTCTGCAACTGCGCTCCTTTCAGCTCACCTCCCGAAACTAATCCCGTTGATGATGGGGTGTGGATGCAGCTTCGAGAGGAAGCTGAAATGGATACTGGTAAGGAACCGATGCTTCGTGAGCTTTACACCGCTACCGTGCTTTCTCACTGCTCTCTTGAAAAATCTCTTGCGTTTATCCTCGACGCCAAGCTCTCATCTCCGCAATTGCGTCTGAAGGACGTTTTTATCGCCGCTTTCGACGCCGACCCGGGTATTGGACGGTCGGTGCGCAAGGATCTTGCGGCTTTTCTGGAAAGTGATCCGGCGTGCTCTCGTATGGTCCATTGCTTCCTATGCTACAAAGGTTTCTTGGCTGTGCAGACGCATCGTGTGGCGCATAAACTGTGGGAGGACGGACGGAGGACACTTGCTCTGTTTCTCCAGTCGAGGGTTTCTGAGGTTTTTGCAGTGGACATACATCCCGCGGCGGTCATCGGGTCAGGGCTGGTACTCGATCATGCCACCGGCGTTGTTATTGGAGAGACGTCTGTTGTCGGAGACAACGTATCGATATTTCATAATGTGACTCTTGGCGGAACAGGAAAGATAACAGGTGACCGTCACCCGAAGATTGGGGATGGAGTTCTCATCGGCACAGGCACCAACATTCTTGGAAATGTTAGAGTCGGTCGGAACACAATGATTGGTGCCGGAACGATAGTTCGGAAGAACGTACCCGAAGGGATAACGGTTGTCGGAAATCCAGCAAGATTTATCGTCGACAAGAAGGTTACAGACGAGCCGAACTGGGATCGTTAAGATATCATTTGGGCCCAGACGAAATCGAGACATCTCTAATATTTTTTTAAAGAGCTCGAAATAAAAGAAATAATTATTTAGAGACATTGAGGATTAAATCTATGATCTCTTAAATACTAAACATATCTTTTACCAACTATGTTACACTTCTATTCTCTATAAATTTAATATTTTTTTAATTATTCATACTTATAAACAAACTTAAGCCGAACCGGACTTTATTTGACACCTTAGATACAGTCAAACGATATTAGTCAGTAGTGGATTAGTGGCTAAAACAGTAAAGGTGTAAATTTCTGTTATGGACCTTGTAATAAAATGTTATAAAGAAAAGATACAATATAATTACATTAATATCATTAATCACCCTCAAGACATGGATCGGTTTTGGTATCAGAGTTTACGGTATCAGAATCCAAAAAGTGCGCAACGCATGAATACAATTGTTCTTCTTCGAAGGGTTTCGAAACGTACCCGTCCATTCCGCACCGAAGACACTCGTCTTGCGTCGCTTGGAAAACGTCGGCCGTCATTGCTAGTATCGGAACATGACATTCAATGTGTCCGTCGCCGTCGACATTTCCATTCCATTCTTGGTTAACCTTGTCTTCGATATTTCGAATTCTTCTCGTCGCTTCGAACCTATTTTTCGTAATTATGCAAATTATTCAGGGACCGAATATGAAATATGAACAAAAAGAAAGAAAAAAAGTACCCGTCCATTTCTGGCATCTGCACGTCCATGAAGCAGGCGTGGAATCTATGAGGTGGCCGGAGAATCTCAACGGCGATCTTCCCACTCTCTACACATGTAACCACCGCTCCATATTTCTTCAATGCAGCAGCGGCTACTCGACGATTGACGACGTTGTCATCTACTACAAGTATCTCTTTCTCCTTCAGTAGATTCCGTAGCACGACTGATTGCTGCTGCCGTCGCCCCTTCTGGCTGCTTCCGATGATGCCAAATGATTTCCGGAGACAGGCAATGATCTTGCTTAAACGAATCGGCTTCATTATCACGCTGTCAATTTTCCCCGATGACTTGATCGCTTCAAGTTGTTGTGGATTCAATGACGTTGCTAGCAAGAATATCTTCGGTGGATTCGCCGTAGATTGCATGATTTCGATATTTCGGATCAATCGAGAAAATGACTCATCTCCGTCGTCTTCAGTCTCTGTCCAAGTCTCCTTATCTACGAGAACTATGTCAAGCCGCCGCTCCCGATCCGATATGCAATTGAAGAGAGAAGGAGGTCTGATCATGATTTCGACATGAACGCCTAATCTCTGTAAATGATACTTTGTGACCTGAGCTCGAACGCTCCTTCCATCAACAACTAATCCACGCATTCCCTGAAAATCTGAAACGATGGCGTCCGCCGGGTGTCTCTTCGGATCTCGATGGATTTCATCACATTGTCTGAATGAAGCGACGAAAGCGAACGTACTGCCAACTCCGGCACGACTGATAAATCCGATTTCACCACCCATTAAACCAACCAAACAAGTACTTATACTAAGACCGATGCCGGTTCCGCCGTAAGTTCGCGATGTAGAGCTGTCGGCTTGCATGAACGGCATGAAGATCCGGCCTTGAGCATTTTTCGGTATTCCGACACCGGTGTCTTCTACTGTTACCAGCAAGTTTATCTTGTCGGATATCGGTTCACTGGAAGAGGTTAACATCTTGAATTCCTCCCAACTCTTGTGTTCTTCGACGACTGGTAAACCGCTCAAACTGTTGTCACCGGAATTATGTCTAGTCAAACGCTTAGCTTCCTCAACGCGACGAATTGACACAAAGATATGCCCCTTCTCTGTGAACTGGGTGACAATCATCATGGCCGACAAGACATCATCGTCATCGATAATATTCAACAAAAAAATTGGACAAATGGATGAGTAGGTAGGTACCTTGACTGAATTGGAAACGATATTGGTGATAATTTGGCGAAATCTACCAGGATCGCCGATGATAAACTGCGGCACCCGATCCGAAACACACATCGCAAGCTTTTCCGACGAGAATGAAGTTCAGATCAGAAATTCAAAAACAATGAGAATGTAAAAGGTGTGATGTAATTCAATAGTTACCTCAATTCCCTTGTGGTGAGATTTTTCGGAGAAGAGGTAGATGACATTGTCGAGAATAGATCGAACGTCAAAAGAAACGGATTCGAGTTCAAGCCTGCCGGATTCTATCTTGGCCTGATCGAGAACCTCATTTATCAACGCAATTAGAGCTTTTCCACTAGCCTGAGCAGTCACGGCGAAGTCTTGTTGGGTCGCGTCGAGGTCGGTATCTATCAGCATCTGCAACATCCCCAACACACCATTCATCGGAGTTCTGATTTCGTGAGATACCGTCGCAAGAAACTGCGATTTGGCAACGTCGGCGTCCTCCGCACGGGTCTTCAACTCCTGCATTTTGCAGTATTCGTCTTCGACTTTCTCTATCCGGCTTATGCCAGCGTAGAATATATGACCGAGGAGGAAGATGATGACAGCAACGCCAACAGACATGGTTATTGCAGACCACGGTAATGGCGGCTTCTGCTTAAACCTACACCGCATTTCGTGTCTGCGGAATGGATCGCCGAACTCTAAACTGCTGGTATGGAGCAACCCAGTGTCGTCTTCGTTATCGGATCCATACATCGTGATCGGAGTTAATGGTTCTGTTGTGTCGAACACTTTGACTACAATAGTCTGCTTGCTAGCGAGCTGCTGCAGAAGCTTCTCCACCAGCGTCTCAACGTCAAACGATGCCCCCAGGTACCCGATGGTAGCCCTGATCCTCTCATCAGGATCAGCGTTGGGGGGGAGAATAGAACTGTAGAGAGCAAATGTGAGTACTACTCCCAAGTGATTCGACTTCAGAAGCTTAAACGGAGATGTCAGAACACCCTTGCCGGAGGCCCGTGCTCGGAGAATATTTTCACAGTCTTCCTGCAAAGAAAAGTAAGTGCTAGACAATTTAGAAGAACATCAGAGTGATGTGTTCTGACTATGTTCTTCTTACTTACCTTGCCGGACATCATGTCAATGGAAAGAATGTGAGAAACGGATTCTTGGGAGAGGATGACCGGAGCATATTCACGGTTGGTTGGTGCAGGGTCGAGATTCTCCGGCATGTACTCGTTCCGGACCGATGAGTGATCACCGCTTTCCATCTTCTTTATAACCCAACCGTACCTCTTTTCGAACTCGGCCCTTTCGGAATGTTTTACTCTCAAAGCATACGCAACACCGCTGATCAACGGCCGTTCAAACGCTGTCCTAGCCGTGTAGGCTGCAAATGTTCCCTGCGTGAGACATCAAACCCAAATCAGATCAAATTTACCCAGATCAGATCAAATCGGAAGGAAGGAATTTGAATTGGGTTTTCGGTTTCTTTTTCAATGGATACCTGATCGATGGCGGAAGGTTTTTTGCCATGGTGAAAGGTGGATATCAAGATGGCCAGAGCATGGACGTGATTCATGCTGACATTAAACTGATCCTGCAGCATCCGAGCTCTTTCGTCACACATATTGGCAAGAGTTTCCTTTCTTCTCAATACCAGGTTCAACGACATGCTCCAAAAAATCCAAATCGAGATCAAAACACCGGTGACAACTCCTAGCAGAAGAAGCTTCCTTCCCCATATCCGGTCATTTTTCCTGCCGTTCTGTATCGGATGGTGCTGCTGCCGCTTGTTGTCGAAGTATACCCATGGCTTCTTACGAAGCGAAGAAGAAAAATAAGAAGAATTGAAGAAGGCGACAATGATTCCGATTAACAGCCATCCGATAAGCTTGAGACGTAATATATTTGATTCTGAAGTTGATTGTGGTGGGGTTTCAGCAGAAAACCACCTAGAACCAAGAACACCACTGAAGAAAACCCACAACAACAGAACTGTCCCCCTCCACCCATCATCACGGTCTGCTACCGGCACGGCCACCGCATCGGCAGACTTTGATGGATTGTTGACACAACTGGTACCCAAAACCCAGTTTTTGTTCCAGGACATGTTCAGAAGGAACCAATGGAGAACAATCTGAAACAGCTTGGGCAAAAATGAAAACCTAAGACAAGTCTCACACACATCAAGATTCATGAACAAACTCACACATATGAACCCAAACCTAAAAAACCCATTAAGAAACAACCCAGTTACCCAAATGAAGAGAAACAGCAAGATCACAAGAAAGATGGAATTTTGAGGAGGGTGTTTTTGTTTTGTTCCAAACTATTTACAGGTACTTAGTTATTTTAGTGGATTTTAATAACCCATAAGAAGAACAGCACCTACAACAAAATCTAACCCCAAAAAATACTTTATCTTGCTGCACTTTCTCCATCTACAGGATATATGTCACTGGTGGCGAGGAGGTGAAATAAATGCACGATGATTAAAGCAAGTAAACAAGTAAGTATACATAATATTTCTTTTCTTTTTTGCAGAATTTATTACCAAAGTGATTTGGAACTCTTGGAGTCTTGGGCTCTGTATCATTGTCTCATCATCTCTGTTTTTATTTTATTTGTTTTTATCGATTAACATAAATTTTGAATACTCCATTTTGATTTTCAAACACCTCTCTACTCTCTAGTCTAAAGACTAAAGAGTGGACTCAACTCATGCACTTTGTTATTAATATTTGAAATCTGATTCTCTGAAGAACTAAATTCTTCCATTTTTAATTGTCTGTAATAAGTAAAAATTAAAATGTAATGAAAATTGACTGTCTATATGACTATATCTGTCATTTTCCATTTTGGCTTTCTGCCCATTGGGAACTGAAAGGGACGTCATTACTGGATATTTTGGAATTGCATGTATACAGAAAACTAGTGAATACTTACTTTAATAATGGTGTCTGGATTGTTTATTAGAATATCGATTGACTAAAAAGAGGAAGATTATAGAAGAGTGATTTAGAAAGGTTTTAGATTGAATACCTAATCACCTACAACCTATTATTTTATGTTAGCAATTAGATTACTCTGTTGATTTGCCAATTACTCAATTGTCAGTCAGTCATAACTCATAATAGTTTTTCACAAAGCTCAAGACAACAGACTAAAACAGAGAGGGAACAGAACAGTGCTCACTGCTCAGTTATACAAGTGTCAATTCATCATCTCCACTAATTTTCCCTCTGTTTTAGAAAGTGAGGATGCATTGAATAAGCAAAGACCCACATCAATAGGAGAATGGCATACATATTCAACTAAACATTGAGTATCGAGTATATGTACATGAAACAAACATAAAATTTAAGCTTTACCAGAATCCTTTCACTGGAATAATTGATGGGTAAATAGAATCATAGACAGATAGATATATAAGATAGGCCATAGACAAGCATGTATTGTTTGCTGTTATATATATCACTGACAACTGACAAGTAACAAACCCTTTATACTCAGTTGAAGAGCTGAGAATGACAACATCAGTGATTACTTGTATATTATAATATAATTGCTCTAACTTGTAAATAGAAACTGAGTTATTCCCACATATTCCAAAAATAACAAACCTGATTAAAATGTAAAAAGTCTTTGCTATTTTACCAGGGTAATCAGCAGTTGTTCATCATCCTATACATTTGACTTTGAATATATGAAGATAATATGAGATGATGGGATCCACTAACCTTAACCCTACTTTTTTTTCATCTCCAAACTCCAGTCCAAATGATGGTGTTAAATAATTGAATGAGCTGGAGGGTTTAGGTGAGTGCACATCTCAATACCTGTACAGGACTTAGAAACAGTACAGCAGAGCTTCTGTTAATGTTGAATCAGTTCAGTATTAGCTGGCAACCTGAATTACCTTCAGACTCCAGTACCTATTGCCTGACCTTGGTTTCCACGAACCGACGTCTAACTCTACAGTTTTTCTCTTTGCTGTAAAAGAAAACATTACGTACTGCGGATTGAAGAGTTAGAGGAGGACATGTGGTTATTTTTTTCTAAATAAAGAAATAACTCCTGAACTACATAAACACACATCAGTGCCTACAACAATGCTGATTAATGATTATGTTTTCTTTCGGTAAAGGAGAGTCTCAATTTAATGATAGAGGCACAAAAGATGGATAAAATGAACAATCCTTCACATGTTCGAAAGTGACTGGAAAATGTTTTACTTTTGACTCTCAGAGGCTGAAGGCTCAATAACCTCAGCTTCTAAAGCTCCCAAAGACTGTTTCCCAGAGCTATTAACAATTTCTTCCTGCTGATGATGCATCTCAACAGCCTCTGCGGCAGGAGCAGACCACTGGGCAGAAAGAGCCGTTCCCATCATCTCGTATATTTTCCCACTTAGATCTGTAGGGTTATCCGGCTGCAAAACAGAAATTAAGATGAGAATCTTAAAAATGTAAAAAATAATAATCAGGAATCCCTCAAGTTTGCTAAAGAAACAGGATATAGGAGAACTTAACGCATACCGTGAAACCACTAGAAATCAATGCAGTGTCGAACAGTAAATCAATAGCTCTTTGAGCTTCTGAATTATCTGGACTGGTGTTATATGCAACCTGCATTGTACAATAATTGAATCAATAACAATGTAGTATTGTACAATAATTGATGGAGCCCAAAAGAAGAACAAAAAATATGTTTGAAAATAAGAAAGATGACATATATGAATAGGGGAGTGGGTTCTTTACAAACACTAGGAATAAATGAAAAAAATAAATCAATGAATGAATATGCGGTCACACACTAGCTGGCAGCACATTGAAGAATGCTGGGAAATATCATTTCAGACTCAGTGGTATCACTCTCTATATTCAGTTGTATTGTAGTAGTATTATAAAATACTAAGTTATGGGAGAAAACAATGCAAATTGACAATCAAAATGAAATGATAAAATGCAATAGAAAGTTCATCAAAAATAACAAAATGTACTATTGATTCTTCTTACATTCAAATTTTGAATGATTGGATGGTTAGGATTGATTTCCAAAACTCTTCGACTACGCATGAAGTCCAGAGAAGAGGTGTCGCCAATAGTTTGCGCCTTCATTAATCTATAATAGAGAGAACGATGCATTTGCCCATCCATGACAGTAATTTCATGAAAACAGAAAATTGATATATTAGAGATGCAAACACCAAACTCACCTCTCCATGTTGGCAGACCAGCCAAACTTTCCAGATACCAGGACACAGGGAGAAGTGGAAAGTCTGTTTGAGATCTGGACACTTGCCACTTTCTCACCTAATCTATTCTTAATCCAATCACATGTCTGGCCAAACTCCTGCTGTATTTCTTTCTCCTTTACCTCATCTTTGTCCCCTGCAAAAATGATGAAAAGACAAAGCAAAGCAAAGTAAAGCCCAGATGAAAAGGCACTCTTTTCTAAAGATAAATTGCCATGATTTGCGATTTCGTCGTTATCTTTTTTGACACATATCTAATATTGGGTTACACTGGTAATATCATTAAATGATAGTGGCCCAGGCCAGCTAGGGTATAATTAAGAAAAGAGTAATAAGGGTGCCAGGATAACTAAGATGAGGAGGAAAAACAAGAATCTATACTATACAAGATTATCAAATATAATTTATGGTAAATAAAATATAATCCTAAAACAATTAAAAATAAAAATTATTCTATTATATTTAGTTTATTTAAATGAAATATCTATCACATACCCAAATCAAGATCCTCTTTGCTTATATCAATGAAGTCTTTTTCCTTGTAAGATTTAAGATTAGTAACTGCAACCTCATCAATTGGATCAATCAAGAACAAAACCTGCATAAATTGTAAGTAAACGAACAGATGAGCTGAAGATTGAAGACTTTATAATTTTTATATAGTTGACTTGACTATGCAATAAAACTGTAAAAGAACATACTTCCATATCCTTTTCAAGAATCTTTTCCAGGAATGGAGCATTTTTGGCGCTTGTTATACTTTCTGCAGCTATGTAATAAATGGCCTTTTGCTCTGGTTTCATATTCTCAACATATTCATCTAAACTAATTAACTCTTGCTCGCCATGGGAAGAAAAGAAACGAAGTAAAGGTGCAAGACGTTTGTGATTTGAATGATCTTCAAGACAACCTAATTTCATGTTTTTGCCAAAATTTTCCCAAAACTTATCATAGTCCTGAAACATTACAAAAATAGTATCAAGTTGGAATTTAAACCAAACAAGAAAATCAAATTGGGCAGTTTACCAATAGTTTAAAAACCCAAAGAACCGAAAGTCATTTTCTATCTAAAAAATAATGCACATGCTTGTAGGTACCAGATACCATCTTGGCATAGAAAGAAGGAATGTATTTGCTTACGTCTTTATTTTCACTAAGAGAAATGCCCAAAATCATATCAAAAGCTTTGCGAACTAATCGCTTCTGCATCATACGAACCTGTCATGAAGATAGTAAAGAATCAAGAAACAAGAATGATGAAAATTTATGATAGGAAAAGAAATCCAAAAAATTTCACTTACAATGCGGCTTTCCTGAAGAATCTCACGTGAGACATTTAAAGGGAGATCATTAGAATCTACAACACCTTTTACAAAACTTAGATACCTGGGGAACTGAAAAACAAAAACGGCTCACGGTCAGATTAAGAAGAATGAGTCTCTAGCCCACCATTACAAGTTATTACTAGGCTTTTTTTCTTACTAGTTCTCCATCAAAGTCATCTGATATGAATACACGCTTTACATAAAGCCTGATGTTTTTTGTCTTGGCATTTATCGTATCTTGTTTCCCAGAAGGCAACACACCTGGCACGTAGAGTATGGATCGAAATTCTACTTCTCCCTAAAGATAGAAAAGTAGGAATTAGTACAAGAATTTAAAACAATTAAATGAAAAGAAGTATAAGTCAAATTATTTTAAATACGCTTCTTTTAGTGATGAAAATGATAGTGTTAACCAAGAAAAGATTACCTCAGTAGTGAAATGTGAAGATGCCAAAGGATCCAAATATTCATTGAATGTATTCCTGTAGAATTCATTATATTCTCCAGTTGTCACTTCTTTAGGAGTACGGAGCTGTAGAGAGAACAATACATATCAAAAATTTATCTAAACTATCTGGAGAAAAAGCTTTCTATACCAATTAAACAAATAAAAGTTTAGAACTCACCCATATAGGCTGGGTTTCATTGGAAAGATCCCAATCCCAATACTTCTCAATCACCTTTTTTGTTTTCTTTTTCTTCTACATTAGGGTTAGGAGAAAAATTCAGTAAGAGCTACATACAAAATAACAGCCTCGGAAGAAATACTCACCTCAACATTAGTATCATTGACGCCATCCTTTTTAGAATCTACAGGATCTTCGTCAACTTCCACCTTAATTGCAATAATCAGAATCCAGAACAGTTAGATACATTTATTCACTTACAATACATAAAGTGCTTCTTTACAATATTCATTGGCCAAACCTCTTTCGTAAAACCCTTTTCTTTCCAGGTATATATGGGAAAAGATACAAACTGCGAATAGTTCTTCACAAGTTTTTGAATCCTTTCAGTGTGTGCAAAACCTTTATCATCACGCTGACATAAAAAGAGAAATATGAAAATATTTTTTTGGAGATATACAAATATAAATAAATATTTTAGAGAAATGAACAATAAAAAAACGAAAAGAGGAATATATTTTCAGTGTAGAATATTTCATTATAAAAAACACCTACTTTGAGGTACAGTGTAAGGCAAGTTCCTCTTGCAAGCATTTTGGCTGGATCATTCTCCTCTCTAATTTTGTAAGAACCAGAGTCAGCAACTCCTTCCCAAACATATTGCTTATCAGATTTTGGGCTCTTGGTTGCCACAACAACCTATTAAATGAAAAGATAAAACAAAACAAAAAAATTAAAAAAAAAGAACAAAATAAAAAATCTAGTCCATGAACACATAGTGTTATGGCAACTTCCTAATATTGGAGGCATAAGCTACATATAATGATACGAAAAGTATTGGGGTTTAATTACACTTAATAATTAAAATTTCTAGATAGAGTGTTATAAAGAAAAAGGTAGAATACCCGTTCTGAAACAAGAAATGCAGAGTAGAATCCAACACCAAATTGACCTATTAAATTGTTGTCAGCACCAGCCTCCTGACTTTCCTGTTATGAAATAAAACATGATATACAATATATATAAAAATCAAGATTCCCAAATAAAAAATGTCAGATGATAGACAAAGATTCCTTGCGTCGTTATACCTTAACGCTTTTCAAGAATTTGGCAGTTCCACTCTGTGCAATGGTTCCAAGACAATCAACGAGCTCCTGTCTTGTCATACCTATACCTGTATCACTGGAAAAGGAATAACATGGTAACCGATCAAAACAAACTACTAAAAATATTGGACAAAAAAAGAATATAAAAGTTTTAAATTGAATTACGCTATGGTAATTATTCCATTTTCTGGGTCGGTCTTAATGCGAATGTCAAGATCAACTCCATCCTTTAACATTTCAGGTTGTGTGACACCTAAAAATCGCAATTTGTCAAGTGCATCACTTGCATTGCTGGTGAGAGTCAAATATTAGCTCATCGGATTATCGGAATACATGGTTTAGACAACATAACAATAACAATATTGTAAAAACAAACCTAACTAACTCCCGAAGGAAGACTTCCTTGTTACTGTACAAACTATGCACTATGAGATCCATGAGACGACTGACCTGCAGCAAAAAGGGAAATACGGCCATTAAAATTACAGAATTTTCAACAAAATACTAATAGTGAAGTGGATAAGAATTTATTTGATAATTGATACCTCAGCTTGGTAAGCAAATTCCTCAGCAGGAGGATCTGAAGCTTCAACTTTTGCAGCAGTGGTGGACTCAAATCGATTTCCAAGAAAAACACTGTTTCTTAAGTCCAAGTTGATTTTGGGATGAGTTGGATGTTTTCTTAACGAAAGAGCCGAGACCCATCTATTTTGAGAATGAATATGTTTCGAATCAGCTTCCACGACCTGAAGAAAATATCCAGGTAACTCAAATAGATAGATAGATAGATAAAATCTAAATATCTGGTTGGATCAATTATGAACACACGCAATGAGTGAAACAACACCGAGGAAGATGAGGATTTTAAACAAGAAGCTCCATCACCACCAGGTTATCATGAGGAGAGCCCCAAAAGGGAAGAAGAAGAAGAAGAAGAAGAAGAAGAAAAATAAGGATGCAAACCACAAAACCATTCTTCAAAATGCAAATCAGCATAAAAAGGTGATATTTTGATAGCCAACGAACCATATTGAATAGATAATAACTCAAATGATTTGATATTATTCAGAAAAGACTAGAATGAGTTTGTACCGAGTGGTGTAATGATGATATGGGGGAAGCAGAAGAAACCACGCGATGACAGCGACCACCATCACGCACAGAAGCGGCAAAACATCTCCGGGAAGCACTAAGCATCTTCACCAAGGGAGTGAGAGAGTGTGACGAGATAAGGTCGCTAGGGTTTTGAGAGGGGTTTTTGGTACCAAAATACTGTTTTATATAGACAGGAGGCAGCTTACTTGGTCAATAAGAATAATCTAGAAATTTCTATATGAAATTATTAACATCCATCCATTATAGGATGGAAAATTGAAAATGAAAGATTATTTTCTTTATAATGCAATTTTCCCACCCCGCTAAATAATTAATAGGGTAAATTGCACATAATAGCGTGGGAAATTGGGAATGAGTTTTAAGTATATGGTTTTGATAAATATACCACCAAATGCCAAAAGGCAAAACTTCAACTGTTCCGCGTGGCAATTAAATGACCAGGCAGGCACAGCTTTCGTTACCTCATGACCACGGCAACTGCTTTCTAGAATTCTAGTTTCAGCCCTGGAGCATTGACATCCCTCCCCCTCCCAAATCCACGACGCTGGTGGAGATAGGAAGAGGCTATGGGACCGGCTAAGGTATCGTCGGGGTGGGTCCTGTGGGTTTTGTGGCTCGCGGTGTGCGGCGGAAGATGGGGATCGTTGTTGGGTGTGGACGCCTTGAAGATGCCGTTTAAAGTTAAGGATATACTTCCGGTACTCCCACAAGAGGTGTCTTGGATGATGCTTAACAATATGCATAGCGCTGTGGATCTGCTACCGGCTTTTGTTGGGTCTATTGTGCCTGGGAACGGGTCGGTGGAGTGGAAAGGTGCTTGCTTTGAGCAGAATCGAGCGGAGATTCAGTTCACGGATGGTGGGGATGGGCTTGGTGGTGGAATTATAAGGCTTACGGTATGTATGTATATGTTTATTCTTCTGCTTTGGCATCAATGTAAAAAAATTTATCGATCAGGATCCGATTTCAGGTTCCTGATTTAAACTGATTGATTTTTTATTTGATAGTTGAGTCCACAGCAGAAAATTTCTCATTCTGATGCATCAATACATTTCACGACCAATCTCACCCATGAAGGTGTAGGCTGTAAAACAAGTAATCAAGGGATCAAACCTTCATTTTTATGGTTTCTAAATTATGCTGTCCTCGATCATTAAACTCTTCTGGTTGAAATATTAGAAATGATGATGTGTCAATGGTGTATTTTTTCTTCAAATTATGTTTTGTTCTTGTGTGAAACTCCTATTACTAAATCCACATTCAAAAATCAAAACTGTTGGATTTACCAACTAAAGATGAGGAGGAGGAGATGGCCAGAGGGTATTGGGATTTGGGAGATGTGAGACATGGTTGAAGGTAGAGACAACAAGGGAATTTGACAAATGATTGATAGATCATTGCTCATTATTCCATGAGTATATTATTCACATTTGAGTGTAACAAACCCAATACAATTGAGTGGGATTTGTTACTAAAGAAAAACAGAATATGTAATTACATGTAAATACAATATTATTTAAACAAAAACTACAATTTGTTTTTCCAGAATTCTGGAATGTAGAGATGTGAATTATTTTTATCTGTTTATCTAGATTTTTTAGATAATTAAAGTCCATATCAAATTGGGAAGATAGCAAATATAGCTAATATCCATCGGATTGATTTTACATTGCCACCAAGTAAGATAAAGTTTTATGTATATGATTGATTCTTATTGAGTTATGTGTAAATACTGAATGGGTATGTGTGTGGTTAGCCCTTTGTTTTAATTATATTTTGTGCCAAAATGTAAATACCGTTGCTCTGAAATGAATAATGATCATACTTTTAATTAAGTTTTGTGCCAAAATATAAATACCATTGCTCTGAAATGAATAATGATCATTGCTGAATTTTATTATTGATCATTCATTTCCATTTTATTTCTCCCACAGACAGATGTGGCTACCAGCTGGACATGTATGGATTTGTACGTGTTTGCAACACCATATCGGGTGACATGGGATTACTACTTCTCTGCTCGTGAACATACTTTGGAGATCACGTCTTGGGAAGAATCTGCAGAAAAAGATTATGTTTGTCATCACCCATTCAACCAAACACTTTGTTGATTTTCTCACAATTTAATAAAAGTATCATGATATATAGTTGGTTTTACTTATAACTTATCAGATAAAGAAACATGGGCTCTCCGTGTTTCTCATGCCATCAGGGATGCTTGGAACTTTGCTTTCTTTGATAGATGTCATTCCTCTATTTTCAAACACAATCTGGGGTCAGAATGCCAACCTAGCATTTTTAGAGAAGCATATGGGAGCAACATTTGAAAAACGTGCAACACCTTGGCAAACAGTTATTGATGCTGCAGATGTTCATTCCGGTGACTTTCTGGCAGTATCAAAACTTCGTGGTCGCTGGGGTGGATTTGAATCTTTGGAAAAATGGGTGACTGGTTCATTTGCTGGACACACGGCTGTCTGCTTGAAAGACAACATAGGTAATCTCTGGGTTGGTGAATCTGGTCATGAAAATGAAAAGGTATAGCATTTCACTAACCAAAGATATATAATTACGTCGATAGATTATATTTCTGACATTAATTTGAAGATTTTAAGTATGATTACTTATTATTTTTCACAATTCTGCAAACAATAGACATGCACACCCATACTTTTATCTTGCTATGCGAGGAAAATTGATTCGTGCGTATTTCTATATTGCAACATTAATCCTCACACTCTACTTTACATGGTAGAAGATGCACATATATATATTTTTTTAATTGTTAAAATAGGTTAGCATATTAAAATATTTACATAATTAGATTATTAGATGTGTTTTATGTTTGTTGATCATTGATTATTTGAATAAGCAGGGTGAGGAAATCATAGTGGTGATTCCTTGGGATGAATGGTGGGAACTGGCACTGAAGGATGAATCTAATCCTCAAATTGCTCTGCTTCCATTGCATCCAGATTTACGCAGCAAATTTAATTCAACTGCGGCTTGGTCCTATGCTCGAAGCATGTCTGGGAAACCTTATGGCTACCACAACATGATATTTAGCTGGATTGACACCCTAGCTGATAACTACCCTCCTCCTTTGGATTCCAACTTGGTACTAACCTTCACCATTCCATTGCTTATAAGTTTTATCTTCTCTAATTGTGCTGTTTTTCTGATTGTTTTCGAATGTCTCTATGACTATAAACTAATGAATTTTCCTGATTAGCCTGATTTTTCTTCTTCTATTTATGTTAATCATGCTCAATTTTTGTATACCATACTATAATTTGCCAAAAAAGATCATGCATTGATTTTTTTTGTATATTGTATTCTTCCATCTTCTTTTGCACCTTTGTGGGTTTTTGTTTGTTGATAAATAATTAAATATTTATATAGATTCCAATATTGCATGGATCTTATTTTGAAGTTTGATTTGTTGATTTTTCAGGTGATTTCTGTCATGTCAATGTGGACAAGGCTACAACCGTCATATGCCGCTAACATGTGGAATGAAGCATTAAACAAACGTCTTGAAACAGAGGTACGTAGTGTCTTGATATTTGTTATTTAATTTAAACTCAATTTTCATAAAGTGATTAACAATATCAGTGGAACGTGAATGTTGTTTTCTCTTTTTTCAGGATTTAGATTTGATCAGCATACTTGTGGAGACAGAAAAACGAGGAATGACATTTGATCAATTGCTTACCATTCCCGAACAAGATGACTGGGTATACAGTGATGGAAAATCAACAACTTGCGTTGCCTTCATTCTTGAAATGTACAAAGAGGCTGGAATCTTTGGCCCCTTCTCCACCTCCATCCAAGTCACTGAATTCACTGTAAGAACCAAAATCTTTCTCATCTTTATCCTCATCTAGTTTTTTACTTTTTAGATGGATGGTCTTCGACTCGTGTACTGAACGTCGTCGATGCAGATCCGTGATGCATACATGCTCAGGATATTCGAGAACAACACGACACGTCTACCTAAGTGGTGCGTCAACGTAGATGCACGGTTCCCTTTTTGCCAGATTCTAGGAGAATATCAAATGGAGTTTCCAGAGTACAATACTATAGAACCATATGCAAACATGAACGAGAAGTGTCCATCACTTCCGCCAACCTATTACAGACCTCAAAGCTGTTGAATTGAATTTTTCTACTTCAACAAGCAGTTAGTAGAGTAACTATAGTAAATGTATATATAATATCGATATAGCTACGCTGCCCAAGTTCTAGTGGTGAGAGTAGAAACTTCATTCTCAACTGGGATGTCCTGCCATTAATATTTGGTTAAAATAATGTAATACACAAGACACTAATACATGTACGATGTAAAATAATGCACTGCAAAAACATGTACGACGAAAAATCGAACATAAATTTTAAACCTGGATTTGAACCAAAGACTAGTTGACAGAATCTAGAATATGTGTACTTACAAAAAAAAAAAAACAGGTGTTCTTTTATTTACTTTTAAATTTTAATCAGCTCTCATTTCAATTTCGCACCACAATTTTTTGATATGCAACAAACCATGGCACTCATGGTCATGGAGCTCTACTCTACTAATCTCGTGGCTCCATTTCTCTCCCAAAAATCCTCGCTCTCGTCAATTCTGAAACCCAAAACAGTCAATCTCCATGGGAGGAGGAGATCGATCGTTCGCGCAATCGACGGGGCAGCTGCCGATTTCGTTCCTCCCGAGATCACCTGGCAAATTACCGTCGGCGCAATAGGTCTGTTACCGCGCTTCGATATTTCTTCTTCCTTTTTGTGTGCCATATTTCATAATAACAACGGAATTTGATATCGATTTCAGCGGGGACTACTCCGTTCGTGGTCGCTGGGATCGAATTCGGGAAACGAATTGTAAGATCGGTGTTTTTTGTTGTCAATTATTATTCTGTCATATAACACTGGAATGATTTTGTTTTCTTCGCTAGGTTGCTCAGAAAAAGTGCGAAATCTGCAACGGTTCGGGACTTGTTCAAACCGAAGATGATAACTACACGCGTTGCCCAAACTGTGGTACGAAAAATTGATTTTCAATCTAACATCATGTGGTAGTACAGTATGTTTGATCCCTAGTTAAGTTCTGGCATATATGACTGCAGGTGGATTCCTTCCATGGCTGTCTTGGAAAAGGTTCTTTACTGGATAAACTATGTAAAAAAATCATTTTTCTTCTTTTTAAATGTAAAACTCCATCTCTGATTTTAAAAACCAAATATTAATTTCAGGATTTTGGTTTGTGTACGAGTTTGGTAAAAAAAATGCAGTTTTAAGAAATAAATTACATATTGCATTCAATATATATAACAACATCCATTACATCTTATAGCAAAACTGCATCTTATACAGGAATCACAACAATCCTCAGCATTTAAAAAATATAAATATATAGCAATATATCCGCAGGTAGAACAGAACACATGTATCTTCTCCTAATATATATACCATATCTTTATATATTAGATAATATAGATTCTGGTTTTGTGCGAAATTAGGACCTGCAATGATCACTTTTCTCGCAACCCCTATGATAATGATTGATCAGTGCACCTGGCTTGCAGTTGGCGGCTGAAAGTCCAGCACATCCAATCGAATCAGACCTTTCCGCACCATTGGAGATAGAAACCATTAGTTTCCTTCCCATTGAAATCTTTAATTGCTCATCCCCAGAAGAAGCATCGACTTGTGCAGCACTCATGAACATGATGGCAAATATGATTACGGCCAACACGAAGCAAAAGGTCACTGAATGCGCTCCATTTCTTCTTGCCATCTTAATTTATTATTGTTGGAATGATGTTATTGATCCACTCTATCTTATTATTCGAGAGATTGATCGATCTTTGTGTTGTGTTTCAGAAATTGAGAGATTCAATTGTATATATAGTTGCAGGTTTGCCAAATTTTGATTGGTTAGTTGTGAAATGAAAATGAGAGATCGATGCTCATTCAATTTCCAAAAATAATGAATGTAACGATCTCTCTTTCTTCTTCTCTCTTCCCTCCCATTCCCTATTCCAATTTCCTATCATCTTTCTTAAAAGTTAAAACTTAAAAGACAGTACACTTAAGGGTGAACGGGTAAGTGGATCCCCGACAAAAATATTTATTTATTTTATTTTAACTAAACAGTAATGTACTAGTGTTACTAAACATAAGTTAAAATACTGAATACTGAATTAAATGTAAATAATTTAAATAGTAGATGTTTTAAACAGTAATGTAAATTAAATAATCCTGTAGCAGCTTGGACAGGAGAAGGTCGGCAGCTTGAATGCTGGGAGGATTTGGAAATGAGTAGATGACCATGGTAGGGTTTTAGTTTCTTAGAGTTATTTTTTTTATTTGGGAATTGGAATTTTTATGTTATATGTGTTATTATGTTATATCACTTTTACAGGGGTTAAATATAATTTTTGTATAGATATATTTTAAATTTATATATTTAATATATTATATAGGGTTATTTATATTGGAAGCATTTTTGGAACGACACCTACTCGGTGAGGTACCTCTGACGGACACCACATCCAACCGTCCGTTGGCTAGGTGAAGCTCCACCGTTGGTTGATTGTGTCAGGTATGGGGTGTTTGATTCGACGTCGTGTCATACCTAGTACGATTTTCGTAGCGATGTCGGAGACGTGTAGTCGGAACAACACCTGCGGGTGTGAGGTTCGCGATGTTGTGAGTTGACATCGCGCGATCGTGATTTCGCAAGGTCCGCGAAGTCGGAATCACGGACATCCGATTCGCGTGAATGGAACTCACGCAGCAAGCCGGGAGGAGTGTCGTTCTGTTTCGTCGCGGTGGGTTTTGTTTCATCACGATTCTGTTTCATCGCGATGGGTTCTGTTTCATCACAGTTATGTTTCATCGCGATGGGTTCCATAACTCGCAATGGGCTCTGTTTCACCGCAAAACCACCTTCCCGGAACTCGTGATGGGTTCCGTCATCACATCGCAGAACTCGCGATAGGTTCACGATGGATTCCGTCCTCGCGATGTTGTTCAATGCGCAGAACCACCTTCCCGGAACTCGCGATGGGTTCCCGATGGATTCCGTCCTCGCGATGTTGTTCAGTGCGATGCATTCCATAATGAATGACAAAGATAAATTGTCACGTTGTCGGCAGTAAGGTGTGCACATTGTAGTCGTGCGAATGTCGCCATACCGCTATGCGTAGATGGCTCGTAGCCAAGTGGATACGAACCATGACGTGTGGATGCGACAAAATTCACCTCGGAACTTCATGACTAAAAATACGCAACCGTAGGATGTCCATCCTCGACATCCGGCATACGTACTTCACCGGAGACGTAGGAGCGAGTGTCGTTTTGATATGGGTGTATTTATATAAATTATACTATATAAAATATTATATAAGGTTTATATGTAATTTTCTCTGATATGAAAATTATCTGGGGCCGGCGACGGGGATTTTCCTACTTCGAGTAGGAAAATCCTCTCTGTCCCTGTCCTCGAGTAGGAAGTGGAAGCGATCAGCTCGTCGGAGATGCACGTTTGAAGAAAGAAGAAGATCCTGTTTTATTTGATTTATCAAACTGAGTTTTACATCTTAGTTATCATACTTATACATATTGTTTATTTGTAACTAACTTGGCTTAACCAATTATTGTTATATTTAACCATTGGTCCAACAAATTTTTTTTTACCATTTTAAAAATAAAAAATTTACATGACTTATTCAAAAAATCGATTATAAAAACTCAACATAGAAAAGACCTCTAAGAGACTTATCTTCAATAAAATAGGAAAAGATTGACAAAACACACATAATTAGAAAAATACAAATCCAACAAAAATGTAAAATTACACTATTTATTTTAGTATTTCTGCTTTTGTTGAAAAATTATTAAAATTACAAATATAAAATAAAGTTAAAACTTTTAGACTTAGTATAATACACTATTAGATGCAATTGAAAAACAAATAACTCGTATTAGGGAAAGGCCTTTTCAATGCTCTAACGCCCACACTGGATATAAACTGTCTTACGACGTTCTGAACCCAACTCACGTACTGCTTTAATGGGCGAACAACCTAACCCTTGGAACATACTACAGCCCCAAGTGGCGAAGAGCTAACATTGAGGTGCCAAACTTTCCTGTCGATGTGAACTCTTGGGGAAGATCAGCCAGGAATTAGGGATTTAGATGTTAATTTTTATTTTTTGAAAAATATATGAAAAAATATTTTATAATTATATAATGTAAAATTTATAAGTTAACCTTCTTAAAATATTAATATAGTATAAAAATTATATTTAACCCCCTATATAATTAAAAATTACATATAGGCCTTTATTAAATTCACAAAATTTAGGGGGGCAATTGACCTCTCTTGCCGTATATGTCCGTCCCTGGTTGCATGTAAAGGAATTACAAGAGAATTACTAATTAAAAGGTCAAGTAAGGGTTTAAGTTAAACAAATCTGTAAATAATCTGTTTTAACTCTCACAGGACATAGTTATAATAAACAACACTTATAAAACTATTTGCTAATTTGTTATCAAGTTTTACTGTGCAGATAAAATGACCAAGACTCAGAGAAAGGATTCAATGAAGTAATTGGGCTAATTAGACGAGTGGGCCGAGCCTGGAATGTAATTGGTCCATTAAGAAAATAGAGTTGATTAAATCTGTTGTAAAATTAGTTGTAAAATTAGTATAAGTAAAACTGATTAGTGTTGTAATTAATTAACGAAAATTAATGAAATCACATTTTCCTAATTACACTCGCTCTCAAGTGGCAGTTGACACAGTAAACACAGTTGGCAGAATCAAGGTTCAATTAGCTCGCCGTCGTCATAGAATCGTCGGCGTCATCATTTAATAGCATGATCATGTTGATAATTTCCGAACGAATTTCTGAAGATGAAAACGAATTCAAAATCGAACGGATTAAGATCAAGAAATGTTATTGGTTGCTGGTCGGTGAGGTTGTAGAAGATCAAGATCGGAGGTAGATCGTGAAAAAATAGTGAAATTGTGGAAGATCAAGAAACAATGGAAAGGAAGAGAAAGATGTTTTCCTTCTTCTTTTAAATTTTTGTATTTTCTTTATAATTTAATTAGTTATATAAAAATGTTAAGTTTTTAAATAAAAAATCAAATTGATTTTAAAACATTGATTAAAATACCAACGAAGATTACAATTTACAATAATAGAATCAGAGACAAATCACATATAATACATTTATTTCATCTAATATGTTATATTTTTTATTTCGATGTTCCATCCCTACAAAGATCAATATTTGAACAACCCTTACTATCTGGGCGAATTTGGTCACCTGGTCTGTAATTTTATGGACCAGTATGATCCTCGTGGTTACAAGGAATTCTATCTCCTTCCATAGCAGGATCGGATATGTTCTCCATTAGTAGCTGAATTGTCAGATTGTCAGATTTGTAACAGGATCGTGGTTAAAAGCATCAGGATTATCAGATTTGTAGCTGAATTGAAGATGACGTTTGAAAAAGGCATCTTCTCTAATTACAAGATGAATAAACTTGTCAAAAATAATTTCTTGTGAGTGAATCAAAAACATAAACGGACGATATTCCAATCCAAGTCCATCACACACAAAATCAGTTTTATCTATGTCCGTCATACTTTCGGAATCAGATCGATTTCCTAAGCGTTCAGAGTTCATCGCTCACACTCTATGAATGGACAATCTTTCTTGGCGACAGATGAAGATCCCTATTCTTCCAGCAGATGCGTGCATTCTCATGATTTATGACTAAAGAGAAAATCGTTGATGCGACAACAACTTGGATTTATCAAAGAACGATGAAGTTTGTCTTTATCGAGACGCGGTACAACGGATTGTCGGTACCATCTGGCTTCAGCTTCTCTGGTGGAATCGTTTTGGGGGAAATGATGTATGAAACATCATGGATCTCGAAGAGGTTTTCCATTTGTGTCTTTCAAAATAGGTATATTATTCTACTCTCAAGAGGAACCCTAATCCAATGTAGCACATTACAAATCGATTCTCCCTTGAACCCGATCCTTCGCTGGAAGTCATCTTCTCCCAAGATCGCGAGAAAGAAACATAGAAATGGCGGAATCAAGGAATCTGGATTTCGAAATCGTGGAAACAAAGAAAATGAAATCACTACCAAGATCGTGGACGCTTAATTGGGAAGAGATCGGAACAGAAACAAATCGGATTTATAGAGAGTAACTACCAATTTACCATAGTCTAATATAATAGATGCCACCTACTTTAAACACAATAAATAATTATCGTAAAATAAAACATATATGATTGCAATTTCCTGCGAACAACCATTTCATTTCAAAAATCACACCAAATTTAACGGCTAAGACACAACCACCGCACATTACAACAACCCTCCTAGATTTTCTATCCCTATAAAGTTCCATCCCTACAAAGATCAATTTTTGAACATCCCCTACTATATGGGCGATTTTGGTCACCTGGTCTACAGTTTTGTGGAGCCTCGTGGTTACAAGGAATTCTATCTGCTTCCATCGCAGGATTGGAGATGTTCTCCATTAGCTTCCTTGTTGCAAAAAACGCTAAATGTTTTCTCTTAGAAGCATGAGTTTCTTCGATCACGCACATCATCATAAACATGGTTCCAATCAACAGAAAGCAAATGACTCCTGACTGCGATATATTTTTTACTCCCATGATATTAATTTTTGGTAAAACAGATCAATATTATGCAATAACATAAATTAGTATATCTCATTTTGGATTTTTTTGAATCTTCAATGATTTTTTTGGATTTTTATTTCCCTCTATAATATTGGTTAGTTTAACGAGTCAATGATGCATGCAACTCTTAAAGAGTTTGAAATTAATAAATAGTTGACATGATGGTCGATTGTGTCTTTGGGTCCGGCGATCAACGGATCACTGATTAATTCCCGGAGACGTGCATGGCGGCTGATATCGAGGTTTAGCCTCTGACGATCAATGTTGTTAAGCAAATCGTAGAAGGACTGATCGATGCAGCGAGATCAGATTGAATGGCAGGCACGATGGATTGGGGAGGTCGTTGGCGTACTCGGACTTCTCCAGAGGCGTTACGGTGGGGATGACAATACGTTTTTAGGGTTTGAATTTGATAACTTTATTGATAAAAATAACACTACTTATAGCAAGGGGTTTTAGCAAAATTAAATGAAAATCGACAACTCTGGGGTTAATTTAAAAAAAATCTCCTTAAATTATTTTAGCCCTAGCGACACATCTTCAGCCACGGAAATCCACCTCATAGTCGGACCACCTGCTTGAGGCAGATCTCTCTCTCCTCGCCGGCATTGGGGCTCAGCTCGTCTTCTCCGATCAGTTCTCCCTTCAAGTCTCGTGCTAATGTTGTAGGGATCAATTAGACTTGTTTCAGTCGAGTTCGATATTATGCAACAAGATAAATCAGCAGTATTATATAAACACCCAATTAAGTATATATCTTGGATTTTCAATGAATATTTTAGATTTTGAATGATTTTTTTTTTGGATATTTTTTGTATTTGAATATATGGGTTGGGTCCGGTCCATTAAGTATTTATAAGATGAGAAAATAATTCTAATTGGGCCAAGATTTCCTTTTATTTTGGACTTCACTAGAGAGATATCCACTAACAACTACAAATATGAAATAACATGTAGTTTATAGTTGTTAGATGATAATCAAAGACCATCTCTACAAAGGTTGGATTTCTTGCACCCCCTGTGGAATGGATGAATTTGTGGACCAACTCGGCAGTTTTGTTTCCGACTATATTTTAGATTGCACGGAATCCCATCATCTTTCATCGGTGGAGTGGAGATGATCGTCGATAGCTTCTTTCTAGCAAAAACCCGCGAATGTGCTTTCTCCGATCCGTCGACTTGTGCGGTTCTCGTGAACAAGAGGATAAACATGATTCCAGCCAACATCAATAAAAAAGTCGACGAATGTAATCCGTTTCTTCTCGCCATCTTAGTTTTTTTATGAAAACGAATCGATTAGATGGAAAATCTTAATTCTACCTGCGTTTATTGTCATATATATATATATATAATGGAAAAATTAGAAAGGTTACAGTTACATTTACACTTACAATAAATTTGGTTATAAATATAAAATAAAATCTTTTTTGTAAAAAGAAAATATTAATTACGAAATGAAAACATTAATTACGTACTTAAATGAATATTAATGTGAATAGTTGAATGGATGTTAAATCATGTGAATTATTTATGGAAGTTACAAAAATATAAAATGAAATATTTTTTTGTAAAAAGAAAATATTAATTACGAAATCAAAACATGAATTATGTCCTTAAATGAATATTAATGTGAATATTTGAATGGATGTTAAATCATATGAATTATCAATGTGGATGGTTTGTATAAATATTATGCAGCCCATCTTTCTCTCAGGTCCAACTCGATCCTCTTTTGAATATATGCATGTTATCATGTAACGTTGCAACTCAAGTCTACCGAATAAGTATTCGGTTCAGTTCGTTTAAATAAACGAACATACTCTTAGGATTGGGTAACCAAACCAAACCTACCCGAATAAATCCGAACCGAATAGTTTGTCGAATACTTAATTTTTTTACATCATCCTAAAAATAACACATGTTTATCTGACTATCTTTGAAAAATAAATAATACATTGTTTATAGTCTATTTTTTTGTTGAGTCAATTCTTAATCAAACCATCTTAATACATTGAAAAATAAATAATACATCTGACCATCTTTTTTTCTTATTGATTAAAAAACCAGCATTAATATATTACATTAATGAAAAATTATAAAAATATACATAAGTTATGGAATATATAATATAAATTTATAATAAAAAATTATATAATATAAGTTTATAATATAAATATAAAATAATAAAATATAATAAAAATGTTAAACGAAGCGAACGTCGAAACTTAACCAAGGTTTGTATTCGGTTCGTTTAATTAAATAAATCTATTTTAAGTTCGATTCGTTTAATAAACGAAACCGAACTTTTGTTGCAACGCTACTTTTGTGTCCCTATCAAATCAACGCTACTTTTGTTGCAACTTTTTTTGGGCTCTACTAACGAGCTTGATAACTAGGCTAGTTTAATGAGTCGGTTAGATTATATTCCTAATTGTATTTAACCTTGTTGTTAGTTGTTATTGTTAAATATTATAGATATTTTTAATTTATGTTTTAGAATTTTACTAAATTTTTTATTAAATATTTTTGTATAATTGTTGATTTATTGTAAGTAAAAAAGAAATCCTTATTTAGACTTAAACTCGGCTCAGACTTGGATTTTTTTATGGGTCTGGGTCCAGACATTTTTCTCCTGAACATGGACTCGATCCAGACTGGACCAACTTCATGGGTCTTGATCTAAACCAGCCAGTCCAGACCCGGTCCATTTAGACCCCTACCTGTAACTATCAATTAATTGTAATTAAAAAATAAACTCTGTTTATAGAAAAGAATCAAAACTTCAAAAGAATTGATTTATAATGAAATTACGTAATATAAGATAAGTGCAAGGGTAGTTTAGTCATAAATAAAATTCACCCATCTACTTGAAAGTTTAGTAAAGAGTAAAGACAAGAGACTTCGATTTATTGTAGCGACTAGCGACAGACAGTGAATCCGCCGCCATTCGTTTTTCTTCTCTAATAGGCCTACGGCGACTTCTCTTTTCATTCCTTGCAAAGATTGGAATTGGACATCTCTGGAGTCGGCGAAGCCGGTAGGTTCGACTTTAAAAATCATTTTGCGTGTTTAATTGACTGTTCTGCTATACCGACATCAGGGATGTCATGGAGTATTGTTATTTTGAGAGTTTTTGTGGAAAAAGGTGTGATTTTGGTTAGGATTCATTGTATTGTTTGGAACTTTGGATTTGTACCCGTAATTTAGGTTTTTTAACATGTGAGGATTTTTTTTTTTTTCTTTCTGGGTCAGTATTTTTCTAGACTACCAATTATCGATCGATCACTACAAACAGAAGTTTCTGGGGCTTGCCTGGTTTTGATCCTTTATGAAATAGACTTTTAAAGCCTCTTTTCACTTTATTTTAATTTGTTAAATGATTTATAGTTTAGAATATTTAGGTTTTTAGTTTTCTAAGAGACCTGCAACTATACAAGCATGTTTCAACATCAGGAGAAGTTTTTTTTTATGACTGCTATATATTGATTTTTCATGTTGCAGTAAATAATGATGTTTGCGGGAAAAAAAAAAAATCCTTCTTCTTCCCTTGTTTTATTTATTCCAGTTCATATATTAAGGATAAATCTTGTTTATTTTTATCTTTGGAAGGATTGTTGTTCCTGCAGTTCCCTACAAGTGTCATCTGTATACCCATGAATCAAGTGCAGTTTCACGCAACTCAGCCCTTCCAGTCTCTGAATGATGCTAGCTCCAATGATGATTCTCAGCTGGGTATCATTCCTGAACAGTACAGCACACCGGATTCCTTGGGAGCTTCTGGTTATTTGATTAACAGTTCTCCATCCACCATTGGTTTTACTTCTACAGATGGGAGTCCTCTTTCACAGGAAATTATGTTGGAAAATTACGGATCACCTGCTGGTGGTTTTTGTGTATCAGAAGATACAAGTCATCTGAAAAATAAAATAAGAGAACTGGAGATTGCAATGCTTGGACCTGAAGAATTTACGGGTACCAATTCTTTATATTCCGAGTTAAATGTGCCAAAGGTGATAGATTATGGAGACCTCAAACAAACACTCATAGCTTGTGCTAAAGCTATAGCCAACGATGATATGATGATCACTGAAATGTTACTCAAGCAGTTAGAGAAAATGGTGTCAGTTTCAGGCGATCCGTTAAAGAGATTAGGAGCATATGTATATGAGGGCCTTCTTGCAAAGCTAGCTTCCTCTGGTAGCTCAATCTATAAAGCTCTTAGATGTAAAGAGCCCATAAGCACTGACCTCCTCTCTTACATGCATATTCTTTTTGATGTATGTCCGTACTTTAAGTTTGGCTATATGTCTGCAAATGGTGCTATTGCTGAGGCCTTGAGAGGTGAAAACAGTGTTCATATTATCGATTTTCAAATTGCAATGGGAAGTCAGTGGGTTACTTTGATCAGGGCTCTTGCTCAACAGCCTGGTGGTCCTCCACATCTACGGATAACTGGTATCGACGATCCTGTATCAAAATATGCCAGAGGTGGTGACCTTAACCTTGTTGGGGAAAAATTGGCCAGTCTTGCCGAGTCATGTAATGTTCCTTTTGAATTCCATCCCGTGCCTGTATTCGGTTGGGAAGTTAAGATAGAGCATCTTGAGATTCGGCATGGAGAGGCGTTGGCGATCAACTTTGCTTTCCAATTACACCACATGCCAGATGAAAGTGTGAACACATGGAATCATCGTGATCGAATAATAAGAATGGCCAAAAGTTTGTCTCCTCGAGTTGTCACTCTTGTGGAACAAGAATCAAACACCAACACTGCCTCATTCTATTCAAGATTTTTGGAGACAATAGATTTCTACACAGCAATGTTTGAAACAATAGATGCCACTCAACTTACAAGGGACAACGTGGAACGTATTCATGCCGAACAGCATTGTGTTGCCAGAGATATTGTTAATATCATTGCATGCGAAGGTGTTGAGAGGGTTGAAAGACATGAGCTGCTTACAAAATGGAAAACAAGGTTTACAATGGCTGGATTCAAAATGGTTCCTCTCAGTCCTTTTGTAAATTCGAAAATCAAATTGCTTCTGGAGAATTATAATGAAAACTTTCGTCTTGTGGAGGATGATGGTGCTTTGTATCTTGGCTGGAAAAATAGAAAAATGGTATCTTCTTGTGCTTGGAGGTAACAAACATTGTATAGTCTTCTCCATTAGTGTTTGTTCTTAATTTTGCCTAACACCTTAATTGTATGCGATGATGGAAGATCTGCTGAAACTTCTCATATAGTTATTGTCTACACTTGTTATATGATGTATTTGTGTCACTTAAAACATGCTAAATATATGTACAAATTATCTGCTTGTATTAAAATATAAAAACCCAGTGGCTAGTGCTCAAGGTAGAAACTAGAAGGGTTTTCCTCTGTGAAATAAAAAACACAAACACAGTAGAAAGACAATATACAATTATACACAGACACATAGTCTAAAACTATAGATAAATAAATACATTTCTACAACTAAATATAGTAAGGATTTCGAAATGCCAACTTTACTCAGCTGTAAACACAAGTTTTGATGTCAATTAATTAATTTGAACATCAACTATAGTGTTTGACAGAATTTACTAGTTAACTACAAATCTTTCTATGCTTTTTAATAGAAAGAAAGAAAGAAAATACTTTACAACATTCATGAACATACCAATATCCATACCCTTTGCGCGCCATTGTAGAAAGCATAACCAAATCTATTATACAATTGTGCTTATTTTGGAAAGTTGGACCGTTGGTAAATGGTGAGTGATGATTATATTTCACCAAGAGAAGAACGAATGCAAGCATATTTTAGATTTGATTGTGCTGGTTGTTGGTCAGGGACTCATAAGCATGCTTTCTACATTTGCCTGATATGGGCTCGATCTCTGGTCTAAAGGTATAGTTCTAAAACGAAAACCATCTCCTGAATCTTCTCTAGATCCAACATAAACCATTCCATTGTCAGAACCTACATAATATGCAGGAATGGAATTCGACTGCAAAGTCGCCAACTGCCCATAACTAGAGTTAGCTATATGACCATCATGTGGATTTGGCATCTGTTCAGCTCCAGGATTTTGATTATTGTCGGCTCTTCCTGCATTTCTAGGACTGATGAGACCAACACCTAGATCAAGGTTTATGGTATCACTTTCTTCTTGTCGATTATACTGCGGTGCAATTGACCTTGTATTATCAAAACTTCTTGATATATTACCAATATAAGTTGCTTGCATTTGACTATTACGAACACCCCCACCACCATCAATAACCGGCATTGATAAAGCTGTAGCGTGGCTGCTATTTCTAGCAGCTGGTACGTCGTGATTATGCTTTCCTTCATATGTGGTTATTACGGCCTCAGGATCATGTGAAGCTCTTTCAACATGCTTTCTAACAGGACAGCCGACATTTGTACATTTGTAATAACTCCTGCATTGATAAAAAAAGTAGTATTAGATCAGCACTAAACCCTAATAGGAATAGTACGATACAAGCATAGGAGACCAACATTTGGAGGCAGACAGCCTAAGCTATTAGGCAATATGGCAGAGAGGAAAGTGTCAAGATGAGCTAGTCTCATCTCTATGTTTTTTATTGCAAATGCTCAATTCCATTGTAATCAGGACAATGTACATCATTATTATTAATGAGAAACTTAACTGCTTCAAAAAAACCCTAAAAGGAATGACAGTATTTTTGCAATTTCAATAGCTCTTTTTATCAAGGACAATTATTAGGCATCTATGCTGACCACAATAACAGACAAATGACGATCAACATTTCAATTTCTAGTATAAAAAATCAAAACCATAGGCATACCTAGGGTTCGGATTCCCTTTAACAACCTTTTGTCCATATTTACGCCAGCGATAACCATCATCCAAAATATCGACCTCACTTAGAGTTTGTACAACGACACGTGGTTCTCGAGAAATTTTATTGCCCATTGCACCAACTTCAAAGACAGAATTGTCTATCCTCCTGCTTTCAATTGATTAGGTTCCATGATCATTAACAAATAAAAAAAAATTCCATAATGAAAATAAATACAGACAGTCAGATACAAATATCAGACCTTCGCTTTGACTCTTGATCATCATGAGGAACAATGTTGTTGCTATGGGTATTATTTAACTGAGCACCTGCTCCTTCTATATCGTCCTCACTTGCTACAACAGAAGGAAATTCCTTAGGACTATTACGATCAGCTTGCTGAGATATCTGTCTATCTAGTTTTGATGATCTCTCTGCAAAAGAGCAAGCATATTTGATTCATTTTCATTTATTTTTACCAGCCATCTATATTATAGATTTATTGCATAAAGAGGAGTATCTTTTTTTTACCTTCTTGTATGTTACCCAAAGAAGAAAATTCATCATTTTTTTCCTCTTCGTGGTTGGAGTAAATTGCACTTACAGCTACCGATCGACGTGCAGGTTGAGGTTTGGGGTGATCGTGGTTACCCTTGTAAACAACCTCTGCAACTTGTCCATCATGAGAACGCTCCAACTGCTTTTTCATCTGGCAATTAGGATATGTACATTTATAATAGCTTCGTGGAAATTCACTTCCATTAACAAGCTTCTGCCCATACTTTCTCCAGTTATATCCATCTTCTGATGTTTTGTCTGCAACAGAAGCAGCATAACCTTTTTGATCTGTTTGTAATGCATGACAGTCATTATCTGGGTTCTTTTCCTGATGCATCTCACTAGAAGTAGCATCAGTAGATGAAGAAGCAATTAAAGAGTTCAGTTCAATAGGCCGATTTGAAGGAGATGCACATAGTGTAAGCTGATGTGATGCTGCAGAAGCATTCTCAGGTTTAACAGAATATGATTGCATTAACGCTTGAGATTGATATTGATTCTGGCCTTGTAGAGATTGCTCAGTGTGTTGTTTCTTGGATTCAAAAGACACCTTAATAAACACAAAATGAATTTTCCATCAATTACTACATTAGTTATTTAAGCATAGGCCACCGTTTTTTGTGATGCACAAGATTTAGGAGATAAGATTTATGATGTCTTTTGGTCCACTAACCAATCAGTTTGAACATTTCCATTCGTAAACAAGAAGCTGAAAATTTTCTTCTTGACATTAGTTTATTTTTATTTGAACTTTTTTGGCAACACGATGATAACAAAATATTGCAAAGTAATGATAATAGCATTATAGGCTAAAAAGTAGAAAACAGAAATTACCAGGTTTGATCTTAGAGGAGTAGAACCCAAGCACGACTTGGTATGCCGTTTAAATTCAAAGGCACCTGAGCTTCGTTCGCCATATGCATGACTTCCGTTAGAAGTTTCCCTTGCAAAAGATAATGAATCGGGACCCACACTACAATTTGGAATCGAAGGAATTGAAAAGGTTCCCGTCGTTGGAGATGGCTCTGGCTGCAACATAAAAAAATGATAATACCGAATAAATTCAAATTGAATTGGTATCTACTACCTACTGGCTACAGGCAAGTTAAATAGAATGTTGAGCATGAATCTACCAAGTGGGACAAGAAGAAAATAAAATGTCGTTCAGTATTTTTTAGATTAAGTTAGAAGCAAAAGCAAGCATATAAAAAGTTTGAAAACATATAACTTGGTATAAAGTAGATAAGATACAAGACAAACCCAAGTGGGACAAGAATCCAATTAAGAAACACCAACTTGTTGTCAATTGATCGAATCAACTTTTCATCCCCACTCAAATTATAAAATTAAATTCTACATAAGACGGATTATGCTTATCGAGATGGATAATCTAAATTCTATATCGATAGATAATCGGGTTTGGTTTAGTTGATGATGAAATCAAGGAAAAATCATTCAAGAATTACTGAAGTTTTGGGACAATGACAGAGCTCACAGAAGAAACAGTAAATGATCATTTTGCGTATGAACAGTAAATAGCATGAATGTTTATAAATAGTTGTGATTTCTGAATTTCTCATAATTAACAAGAACAAGACAAATCAAGAACAGTAATCTAGCGACAGTGAAGAAAAAACCCAAAAAAACACGCATTGCAGTAAAGATCAAACTAACAAACAAATCAAGAAACAGAAACAGCAATGCTGTTACAGCAGTCAGAGATGGTGATCAAACTAATAGAGATAAAAAGCTAACAAAAATAAAGAAACCCAGTAAAAATGGAGAGCATCCAACGGATGAAAAAGAAAAGGAGCGATCTTTATCCATGAACTTGTACAAAGAAGAAGAAGAAGAAAAGAGTCAAAAGGGAGAAAGAAAAAAGTTTACTATCGTTGCTTCTTTACCTTGATATTGGTGAGGAGAACGGGGGATTCGAGGAGAGCGCCAGGGGAAAACCCAGGTGAAGTGATAGTGATTATAGCACGCGGGGATCTACTGATCGGGAGTCTCGCCGGAGGCATCAACTTGTACTTTGCCATAACACCGGTTCCGCCGGCGATAGAGGAGCATCTCAGATCGGACGAGAATCCCCGAAATCCCAGCTCTTGAGGTGGCGGTGTGGAGTCCAAGGTGGATGGATCTCCATGATCGGCAGCTGAATCAGCGTGCATTGTTTTGGGGAGTGGGAGAGAAGAGTGTGGAATGAGGAAACGGAAGTTATGTAGATGTAAGACTGTAAGAGAGAGAGAGAGAGAAGGCGGTAGAGGAAGACGGGAAGAAACAAACACACGGATTGACGAACACACTTCTTATAGCCTAAGGGTAATTTTGGTATTTCAGTCTCTCTTTTAAAATTATAAATTAAGAGTGTTGTCGAAAAACAGTAACGGTTTAAGATCATCACCCATTCACCCCGTACCCGGCACCCATTACCCAATTAAGGATATCAAATTATCAACTCTTATGATTTTATTTATTTTTATTTATTTTCAAATCAAAAAAGAAAATCCTTATAATTAAATTTACAATTGATTTTGAATAATATTGATTTCGTTCCGGGTGTGTCGTGAACTTCAATATGACGTCGTACGTCATCAAATCGTGTTAATTAATATTTAATTAACTAAAATAATATACTGCATAATATACGACGTAAAATAATGTACTGTAAAAAATATTAACACGTTGCAACTCGAGTCTACCAAACTGAATACCTAAGTATTTGGTTCGGTTCGTTTAAATAGATGAGCATATTCTTGGGTTTGGGTTTGGTTCGTTTAATAACCGAATCTGAACCCGAACTGAATCGATAGTTCGTTGAATACTAAACATTTTTTACATTATTCTAAAAATAAACATTAAAAAAACTAAACATGTTCATCTGACCATCTTTGAAAAATAAACAATAAAAAAAACATTGTTTATAGTCTATTTTTTGTTGTTGAGTCCTTATTGATCTTTTTTTCTTGTTGATTAAAAACCAGATTATAAGTTATGAAATATATTATATAAGTTTATAATATAAATATAAAATAATAAAATATAATAAAACGGTTCGTTTAATTAAACGAATCTATTTCAATGTTTGGATTCGGTTCGTTTAAAAACCAAATCGAACCCGAAACGAACCGAATAGTCGAACATCGAATTTTTGTTAACGTTAATTGAAATGATTAATTTGACGTATATTGACATCGGTATATGTGATCATTACTGTATTGATTTCTACCCATTTATGTTCATAATTTCATATGCTCAACTCGTGCCCATTAAAACCCACCACATTACCCGTCTAGTATAAACATGTAATTTTAATATATTTTTTTGCAAATGGTAGTTAAATTTACCGACATTTTTAGTGGCCGACATGATTGGAAGGCTTTTTTGATTGACGGAAAAAAGGTTTACAAATCTACTAGATTCAAGTTTAAGTATATTTGAGTGTTTAAGTGACTTGGATAATTAGATACCATACCAATAATACCATGATACCATCCATACCGGTAAAAAGTAAAAAAAGTAAAAAATTGAAAACACACACGCAACTGCACAAGTACTGAAGCACACAGCAATCAACATACTATTGGGCAAATTGAGAACAATGATGTTGCGAAAAACAAACAAGGATCACAAGATTACTGAGATTCAGCAATGGAATATTGGAATCAAATCTCATATTCAGATAAATGATAACCTCATGTAGGAAGATAAATAAATAAATAAATAAATCCAAAACAGAGCACAGTCCAAGAATCAGATTCGGATGGAACGAAACTCTAGTAGGAAGGAAGGAAGAAAGGATTGACGACACCGAAAGAAGTGCTACTGAAGCAGAGTCTTAACTATAGCTTCAAAGATCAAGCATTACTGCACTGGCCTACCAGAGGTGGAATGCTCACGTTATTACTAATGGTAATGGACGATGACGCTTCAGACTAACAAGGATTAGCTAGCATAATTTATTTCAATAATATTTTCTAAAAGAAACTATTTACTGTTGACTTTTTTACATTATTTTACTGAATGCAAGCAAGAACTTTATATCAAAAAAGAGCACCAGCAGCACCAGCAGGCAATAGCACAGCAGACAGAGACCCAGTCCAACAGGCAACAGTGGAATTGAATCATCCATCACAAATCCTAAAAAACCCAAATAGGCATTCAAAGAAAAATCACTCTATTTAATACAATAGTCTTCTTGAGCACTTATTTAATCTTGTAATGACAAAAAAATTATTCTCAAGTCTAATATCTATCAATCTATTCATCTATTCGCTGTCTAGCAAACAGAATCAAGTAGTGGTGGTGGTGGTGGTGGTAGTAATAGACAGTAGAATGCAAGTAACCTCTTAATCTAACATTGGACAATGGTACAGACAAGGACCCATTTGGAAATCTGGGAGAAGTAGGCCACCCTAAATCATACATCCAAAATATCACAACAACTCAACAACCCAGTTGTCAATTTCAAGTTTAAACAAAAAAATGAATCAATACTGTAGTCTTGTGAGTAATGAATAATTTTAGTTTTCTAATAATGCTTGTTTGTTTTTGTTTGATGGCTAGGTTAGATGTCTGATGCTCAAGAACAATGAAATGAATGAATAGCAGTAAATAAAAAATAAAACCTCATCCACTCTCACCCCCACACAGTTCACACTGATAGATTTACAGAGCTAGATCTAACACATGAACTTCAATTGAACTAAACCATGTCTTTGAGGCTGTTTCTATTTTCTATCCTTTTCTCTTTTGAGTATTTTCTCCTTTTTTTCTTCCACTGAGTAATCAAATACAATAAAGAAAACACAACACTTTAAAAGCTTCACCCACTTCAATGAGAAATGTCAGTGGCTTTAAATTTAATGCCTGACCAGGTCAGCTGCTCTTCTCAGAAATAAATAAACAAATGCACAAAGATCAACTGCTCTCCATGTTTAGTTGTTTACCCTACCCTTACAGTTACAGGATTATATACTCACAGATTCAAGCCCACAAATCCACAATAGCAATGAAAAAATTTAAATACAAGAAAGGGCACATTTCATTAAATTAATTATAACAGAATTAACAGATGTGATAAGTTGAGAACATGTAAAAAGATGGCATCATTCAACAACAAAATTCAACAACAAAAAACAGTAACAATTGGGAAATCTGTATCTCTCCTCTAACTAACTTCTCTTCAAGGTAGGAAGTAGAAACCCAGTAAGGAGGAAGTCTGATTTGATGATGATCATGTTCTGTTTTAAAGAAAGAAAGAAACGGTTGAACCTGGGGAAGAACTTTCACTAACCCAGGAAAGGAAGAACACTTCTCCCAAATCTCTTTTCTCAACCCTTCTTTCTAATCTGTCCAAGATCATCAACTGATAATTAATAATAGTAATTGTAATAATAATAATAGTTAAAGACTAATAACAATAGTAATAAATGATTTTTTAGAAAAGGGAGAGAAAAAAAACGAATCCCCTGAAATCCGCCCAACTATCATCATCCATCCATCAATGAATTCAACCAAAATGTAATTATTTTACCACCCAGATTGCTGATTGCTGCCTAATGTTCCTGAACAGTTGTTTTTTGATCCATTAAGCAGCAAGTTGATCAAGATGCATCTGTTCTATCCATGCTCCAAGAACAGTGTGATCATCGGCAACCTGTGAATTAGAATTTCCATTACTGTCAGCACCACTTGTATTTTTAGCAACAGGAGAAGAATTCTCTACAACGTCCATTGACGGTTCCTTGACCAATGACTGCACCCAAGAGAAATCCGGCTCCTCTCCCCCATTTGTCACCAAATGCTCAAACGAGTTAGATCGACGGAGAGGTCGCATTGCTTGCTGCTCCTCTCCCCCATTGAAAGACCAGTCTAATTTTCCAGACGGTGAGCCCCATTTCGATAGTGATGAATTCACTGGAGATCCCACAATTGCAGACAGCCCGGTTCCTAGCTCTCTTGAACTCATGCTTCGCAGCTGTTGGAGTTTCTCACGCTGGGTGATTCCAGCCATTCTTGAGCTGATTGGAGACAAAGGCTCCATACTACGAGGAGACATCCGGCCAGGTGATCCAAAGTTTGCTTGCAGAAAAGAAGAGTGGCTACTTGGAATTTGCTGTTGATTGTCCATGTTCTTAGGGGAGTAGACATGGCCTGTGTTGATCGGAGAGAGCATACTCTGCTGTGAATGGAATTGGTGGAAAGAGGCTGGAGATTTGTGATGCGTAGGAGAGAAAACACCACCTCCTCCCTGATCAGAATTGTATCTAGGAGAAGATGCAACCTCTGCACAGAATAGATCATCGAGGTTAGATGGGGTCAGAGCTTTGGAACGGTTGGTGGAAAGAGAGCTCAAACGACCAGGATTTGACATCAAGCACGACATCTCCCCACGAAGCTGCTGCTGCTGCTGGGCAGCATCCATGTCCTGCAGCATAGATAACTCATCTGAATGAATATCACGGGCATGGATAGATGATCGCAGTCTACTGGACTGGAGACTTCCCCCAGCTAGATGGAGAGTAGGGACGTTGGGTTGCGGCCAGGCTCCTGTAGATGGAGACATTCCATTGGTAGATGGAGACATGGGCGAATTGAAAGGGGAGGGGGACATCATCGAGATGGAAGAAGGCGAGCAAGGCATGAGATTCATCACCATCTCCATGGCGGCAGCTGTAGAACGGGGAGACGGGACGGCCGAACCAGTGGAAACAAACAGAGGCCTCAGTTCTTCGCTGGTATGGGCGAAGAAACAGACTCTTCGGTTGCAGCTTGTACCATCCTTGCAAAGACGGGTCCTGTACTGCGCTGGATGGAGCCAACATTCAAATACTCCATGTGCATACTCACAGAGATCACCTCGACGGCATGCGCCTTTGCGAAAATCTGGGCATGGAACACAGCTGTAATGGAACTTCCTTGGATCCCTCCGACGAGCATTCTCTCCGGGATGAACAAAGGGGCACTCAGTCCAGTCATGGGAGTAGGCACGGGAGCAAGGTCGGACCTTGAATGAGTACATGCGGAACTCGTCGGTGGAGTAGATACTGTTTTTGATGTCGGGAAGCGATGGATCCACAGGATACTCTTTCTTCTCCGGTGCAGTCAACTCTGAGGGAACCTGAAACTTACCGATCTCCGGAGAGGTTGTAGAATCAGAAGAAGGAAAACCATCACCGTCAGGAGAAGATGACAGAGGCGGGGAGTTGGAACTCACAGTGCTGGTCGAAACTCGGATACCGTCATCCCGGCCATGCACGGCGCCATCAAACCCAAGTAGATTCTCAAGTTTAAATTTGACATCGTGAAGAATCGGAGAAACAACGATGACATCGCATGGTCGGAGTCCATTCACATCGACGATATTGGGATCGGCACCGGCAAAAAGCAAAATCTTAACAGCATCCACAGCATGTGCAGATCCACCAGAGGCGGCACAGTGGAGAGCGGTGGTCTTGTCTTCTCCACAAACCCTATTCACATCGGAGACAGTAACGGAGACGATGTACTTGAGAACATCAAGACTTCCATAAGTAGCGGCAACCATCAAAGAAGTCCTTTGTTCCAAAACCATCTGGTTGGAGAACTTTTTCCTTCCATACCATAGCTCAACCTCGTTGATGGCCAGAGGATTACGGTCGACGGAACGCTTAAACCCACCGAGATCGTTGTTGGCGGCGAGTTCAAAAAGGGTAGAGAACGAGTCATCGGTTTCGACGGTCAAATGGGTCATTGCAGATGTCACTTTTGCTTTTAGAGAAGAATGCTGATTAGACAACGATCTTGAAAATTCTGGAAGAGGCTGCGACGACGACGATGGCGGTTTCTTATTATCAAAACCAGTGCACATATTTTTCCTGCATCAAATCAGAAGCAACAACCACTATTTAATTCAATTCATTCACTCACTCGAAGAAGCCAAGAAAAAAGAGTTTTTAAAAAAAAAATCCACCAAAATATCGCAAAAAATCCAATCTTTTTAAAACATCAATAAACGAAATTAGAATAAATGAATAAATAAATAAATAAAGTGAATCGAACGAACCCTCAGGATTCAGGAGATGTGAAGAGTCAACTAGGTTTTCGAATACCGAAGAAAATAGGGGCAGAAGAAGATCGAAGGTTGAAATCAAGATCGGAGAAATCCAAAACAAAAACCAACACCACTGTAGCAAAGACAACGACGAAGACGACTAGGGTTTGGTAACAGTAGTGAGTACCGTAACCACCTAATCAGCATCAATCGTCGTAATCATGATCCAACACATCCACGCCACATCCATTTCCCCAAAAATAGAAAAGTCACAACTATCAGAGAGAAACGGAACCGCTGAAGCAAAAACCTCGTGGATTCCCACTCAAAATCCGAAAACGAGAAAATCCAGATCATGGGAAGAAGAGAAGTGGAGGGGGTTAAAAAAAACAAAAAGAAAAGAAACCCGAACTCAAGACAGACGATTGAGAAGTTCGCACTGCACACCTTACCAGTGAGCAGATCAGCTCGACCTCGCCGGAGTGAGAGAGAAGATAGGAGAGGTTGGATGATGGAGAGAAGAAGAGAGGAGGAAAAATAAAGTTGTTGATTTGTTTCTTTCTGTACGCGGCGTCTGACGTTTTGTTCAGAAACGAAATCCAAATAAAACGCTCGCGAAATATTAATGAATGCGGAGAGAGAGAGAGAGAGAGAGGGATGGGGCCTGGGTCAGGGTCACTTCACTGGGTGCAGTCGGGCAGAGTCCAAACAATAAAACATACAAATTTCTTCTCACACCCCTATATTTTTTTAAAAATTCTATAATCGTATGTGTCACTGTCTATCAGTCTATGTGATTCTTGTGATATGCATTTAAATGATAAAATATGACGTTTAATTAAGATAATAATGTGAGCTATCTCGGAATCGAATGCAGATGCAATATAAACGGTTGAGATTTGATGTGTCACGTACGAATCTTTTTCTATATATTTATAGTAAATATTTGTATTACTATATAATATATTGCATACTTACTTCAAACCCAAGTCATTGCCTATATTTATGTTTAAAATCTATATTTAAGTATTTAACGATCGATCAATTATTTAATTGATTAATTAATTTAATCGATATTGTATGAATTTACATGTTTTATGATTATCGATTATTATTGCAATTATAGATTTCTAGTATTATTGTTTCTTTTATATATTTAATAATCACAATGATTTGGGTCGAGTTTAACTCAATTGGTTTCGATATTACTCTCAAAATTCAGAAATTACATTTTATACGCAGATGCTAATATATATTGATGCATTGTCAAATATGATTAGTTTCAGGTGATACTATTCTGATCTCGAGGAGATATGGTATGCAAATTAAAGACAAAAATATCAATAACCATATGATATTGTGGATTTACTAATATCTTATGTTCTGGAATCACGCATGTCGTATAAACAACATGTATAGAAAGAAAATCTTTATGCAGTTTAAATTTAGAACTTCCATAAGTAAACAAGACTTGATCACGACACCAGAAATCAAATATGTAGATAGCTCAGAATGGATGGAAACACCTGTACATGTTATGAGAGGCTCTAAGTCAACTTAAGAGGAGATCGACTTTTCAAGAAGTCAAACAAGAAAAGTCAACCTGAAGTCAGGTCTGAGCAGTTAAGCGGTTACAGACCTAATTACCAGATTACCTTCGTAATGTGTCTTATAAATAGAAGGTCACTCTCATTTATTCGGATAGGTTGTGTACGAGAGAGAAATTCCTTAGCAGAGCAACTGAAGAAGACGAGCTGATTTTCGTGAAGTTTCCGACCCGACGTTTGTTTAAAACGTCGTCCAACCCTGATCGAGATTCACCTTCATTAACATGGTTGTTAGGTTTTGTTGTAGTGTGTAGATGAACATATTTTCTACTCTATGGTATCATTCTTAGACTTTTATTACCACATTAAAACAAGGGTCGCACCATTGTATAGCAAAATGAACAAGCATGTCCCACCATTCTATATTTTTATCTACCAACTACCACCTATAATTTTTACAGAAGAAAAAAATAGCATCCATTTATGCCATATGTTAATTTTATCCATCCACATTCCATAATAAATCAACAACAACCCTTCATCCTACTACTAAAGTCAAAAGAAAAATGAGCATCAATTTCATCCTTGCCACCATTTGAATAAATTATTGAAAGAATGTTAACTTTTTTCTGGCTCGTGGTGTACTTTTCATAATTGAAAACCAGTCATTTTCAAAAGAGGATTAAAAATAAAAAAATAAAAATAAAAACAAAAATAAAAATAAAAAGATCGCTGTTGTTGTTAGAAAAATGAATATTGTACACAACAGAACATGTTTTTCCTAAGAGACAGACAACCATGTATCAAAAATTTAAGAGAGGCTTATGTGGGCTGTGACAATGACTTGCACTTCGATTCTGTAACAAACAGAACATTAATGTTCGATTCAAAAACTTGTTTTAAATAATTCTAAATATCCACTGGCCTAATGGAAAATAGAATCAACATTCAACACCCAGAAGAAATACGAAAAAATACAGTGACAATTGTGACCTGATCATATTAATGTCAGATATACAAATTATATGTACAGTGAGAAAGATAAGAAATCTATTATCACAAAAAAACACCATCATCAAGGTAACACAACCAACAGTCCACAACCCAGTATAAGGGGGAGACTGGAGAGGAAGAAAACTGGAAAGATACCAGATTTTCAAACAATGGGCATACACATATGAAAGCAACATCAATAAAAAAGATAACAAACAAAGAATGAATGCTGTAGCCATTGGTTACCATAAACATTTTTCTTTTCTTTTCTTTACAATATATATCTGCACTTGCCACTTGGGTTGTTGTTACTTTTTTTTTCCATAAATTTTTATCTGACCTGCACTGATCCATCCCGAGTTAACTTTACGCCGAGATCATTAAACCGTTCCCTTGAATATTGTCTTGAAGCCATTCTCCAATCCGTGCCTGCTTTCATCATTGCCTTAAACTCGTCGTAACTTATACGACCATCCTGTTTAATATATCAAATCATGACTGTTCGTCAATAATTTCATACTATGTAAAAGGGAAGAAGAATACGTAACAATGGATTTCATAACGACCTTATCAGTATCTACATCACGGATGATGACATTGATGATATCATCAGGATTTGGACCCAAATCATCAACTAACGACTTCTTGAGTTCGTCAATTTCTATGAATCCACTCTTATTAGCATCAAAGTATGCAAATACTTTGCGGAGATGATCATCAGTGCCCATCTTTTTTATGTGAATGGACACTGCAACAAATTCTCCATAGTCCAGGAAACCATTTCCATCAACGTCGGCCTGAAACAATGATTTCAAACTTAGACTGGACGATATATTATATTAAAATATAGATTATAGAGACTTACAGCGTCCATCAAGACATTCATTTCAGGATCCGGGACATGTTGGCCAATCCTGCTAAGTCCAGATTTGAGTTCCTCGATGGATATCTGTCCTCTATTGCATGTATCCATCATCTGAAACATGTCCTTTATGCCCGTAACTTCTTCGTCAGACAAATATTCTGCTAAAACCTGTTACACACACATATATAAACAAATGGACTTTTTTTTTTGCTAGAAGTAAATGTTTTTATTAAATAAAATGAAGAGCCATGCCTTTCCTAATTACAATATGAAAGAGAAAGAAGAATGAGGGAGATGGAGATGGATCGAGACCCATCGAATCTCTTCTGTGTAGCAATTACAAAAAGTGATCTATTAACCAAGTGCTATGTCTCAGAAAGTTGGTCTCCAAACATGCAAACTCTTCCAATTGTCAACCACAGTTTTTCTCATAGATTTCAGATCTGAAAGATAAGCAGGAGGAGTTTTTTTTATCATTTGAAGGAGTAGAGTTCCAAGTGACCTTAAGATGTGCTGTCTCAGCCTTGTGTTCATCTCGGACTAGATGTGCCAAGTCGGTCCTCCTAAAGCATTACAGTACAGCCCTATGGAGGAACATGGTGGGTAAATTTTTGACAAGCTTCAGTGATATCTCCCAATCTAATGTCAGGAGGTGAGTGTTGCATGATGGGTGGCAATTAGAGATTTTCCAGATAGCCTGATTTAGGAATTAATAAATCTTAATTTAGAAAAATCTAGTGTACTAACAGTTAAAAGAACAAGTGACTAATGGTTTCGTGTTCTCATAAAGGAGGCATGTGGTTTGGATCTGCACCCCCTCCCAGCATTAAACACCAGCAGGATTTTAATTTACTGTTTTTTAATTTTCCACAATATGATACAGTACTTGGTTGGCATATGTGACCAGATCCCTATGGCTAGAGGGTCCTTATGATTTCTGGTTCTCATAGTCTCAATGATCGTACTTGAATTTCTCTTCACTCCTCTATTTTTCCAAGTGACAATGTTCCCTGATCTGTATTCCAGACAGATCAATTTTTCTCTTGAGACCATAATTTCTTTCCATTGGATGGAGTCAATGCTTGGTTTAATCTGAATGTCCTGAATGGCTCTATTCTTCATCCATGTGGCCATAATAGACGATTTCTCCTATATTACCGCAACCTTCGTGATGGGGGTTGCTTTAGCTATCATGTCCAAATTCCTAACTCCAGGTCCACCTTCATCATCCTTAGAGATGACCATTTTTTACCAGAATATTCCTTTCCTTCCATCCCAATTCCCAAATGACTGGGCATGATAGTGGTAAAAAGAATGCAAATTAAAAGAACAGCATAAATGCAAATGGACATGTATGTGTTCATAACTTTGTATCTAGCTAGTAGTCTACCATAAACACACTTAATGAAATAATAGTATGGATGTTGTTACCCTGAGAGCTTTCTTTTTGAACTTGTTCAACATGGAAAATTGTTTTAGCCGTTCTTTAACAGTTTCACCTAAAGGTAGATTGGGAGCTTTTTTTGCATTCAGAAGCCAAGGATGATCTGAAATAGAAGCATCGTGGCTGTGTTACATATGCAATGTTATTTCTTATTAGTCAAACTATATGCATGATTTCTTATTAGTTAAAGATAACAATAAAAAGGTGAAAAAAGTAGTGAATCCCCAATGAATGAGGAACTTTAAAGAGTATAACAAAACAAGAATGGAAAAGCCCCCTAGAGCATTGCAGGAAAAAATGGTCAAGGGATCAGAAGATTAACCTAATACTTCTTGTGCTTTTAATCGCCTCTTCGGATCAGGGTCAAGCATTCTCCTGACCAGATCTTTTGCATTATCCGATACTCTAGGCCAAGGATCTCTTTTGAATTCTAGCGCAGACCGAATAATCGCCTGTGCAACACCCTGCTCAGTTTCTGCATAATTTTGTTAAAAAAAAAGAATGGAGATTAAATTCATTCACATTCCAAATCAGGAAATAGATCCTATTTCATATTATAAAAAAAACAACCTGCCCAAAATGGGGGCACACCACAAAGAAGAATATAAAGAATAACTCCTGCACTCCAAACATCAACTTCGGGACCATAATTCCGTTTCAGAACCTCAGGTGCCATGTAATATGGGCTACCTACTATCTCACTGAAGTATTCACCTACCATGATTTATCACAAATTTATAAAAATCTCAATGAGATTATTCAGTTTGGGTTTGGATTATTCAGTTTGTTAGTCATATAGCAAGTACTGTGAAAGGGAATTTCAAGAGCAAACCCGGTTTAAAGAAAACGGATAATCCAAAATCAATTGCCTTAAGAGGTGCTGTTTCCTTTTTGTTTCCAAATAAAAAGTTCTCAGGCTTGAGATCACGATGTATTACACCATGTTGATGGCACAACTGGAATGAATATCAATAGGAAAAGGTGAAATTGAATTCTCAAAATTGTATGAAAGAGATGAAAATGGGACAAAAATCGAGACACAACACGACTGACCTGAACGACTTCAACGATTGTCTTAGTGACACCAGCAGCCGCCCTCTCTGTGTAATGTCCTCTTGCCACAATCCTATCAAAAAGCTCCCCTCCTTCACAAAGTTCCATGACAAGATGAACGTTGGCGTTGTCTTCATAAGTGTCTTTGAGGGTAACAATATTAAGATGCCGTGGCAAATGCTTCATGATCTCAACCTCTCTCCTAACATCCTCAATGTCGACAGATGTTCTGAGCTTCTTCTTGGAAATGGTCTTGCAAGCGTACTTAACATGAGTGGATTTGTCTGTGCAAAGGTAAGTGACCCCAAATTCACCTCTTCCAAGTTCATACCCAAGCGTGTACTGAGTACAAATGTCATTACCAGTTGGATTACTCAATACCACATTCTTGATCCCACCACGAGTACCCAAACCCTTCTTGGAAAATGGATTGGATTTCTTCTTCTGGTTGGGCCTGCTTTCATCTGAGTCACCATCCGTAGGTTTCATACAGCAATTCCCCATCAGAACCAACCAACGGAATCTGATATTTCCTGCAATCTTAACTGATTTTTCAGCAACCAACAACACTAAGAACCAAAAATCCTGTTCAAATTTGATTCCACGAGCTACCTACGGAATCCGCAACGTGTGAAAAGGAAGGGATTATCGACAGAATCCCACGAATAAAATAACCTGCAATTCAACAATAACAACAACGAAATCAAAAAATGGCCATCAGAGAAAATCTTCTAATCAACAGTAATAATAATAACCTCAATAAGACGGAGTGGGGACCCACGATTTTTTTATTCAGAATGAAACAAATTTAAAGAGGAACACGCGAATTGGGCTTTATTAAAAAAACAGAAGAATCGCACAATCATCAATCGAATGAATAATCCTTACTTGTTGCAGTAACAGGATGAGAATGAACGAATTGCGGGGGACATGTGTCGATGCAACTACATATTGGTTGTTGCTGAAGTTAGTTAGAAAGATCAAAGAAAAGATCAGTTATATCCATGCCACGCGTTCTCACCTCCTCCTCTTTCTCTCCACCTCTCGACTATATAACCTCCTCTCTGCTCTCTCGCTCGTTCTCTCCGGAGCTTCTATTTGCAGAGAATCTACGTGTTTGTGTATCTCTATTTGTACTTATCCTTGTCATTAAACTACAATGATTATTAACAGTAATAGAGTAAAATAGAGTAGTAATAGGTATTAACAACAACAACAACAAAACTTGGATCAATTGCTTCCACACCCCTGCACTATTAATGGATGGTCTAAACTCTAAACAAAACTTTTCATGAATATTTAATATACTCCTCATTTTTAGGAGGCAGGGGAGCTTCCAATGGGTCCGGGGAGGGTCCTTAAACTCTTAATAATATACCCGGACCACGAAAACAGACCCACACTTTATATCTTTACAGAGATTAAAGAAATTTTGAATGGATTTCATTCATGAATTATGACTGATGGTGATGGATGGATGACCCACACTTATTTAATTTAGAGCACAATTTAGAGCACACTTATTTAATTTACAGTGACAGAAAAATATTCACAATTTTTTAATACAAAGATTTGGAAAATAGTCAACAATTTTGTAGGGACAATATCATCTGTTTTGTCATACCTGTGAATTGGAACTAGTGTATGCTTTTTTGTTCATAACTTGACCTGCAATTCAGGAAAATGAATAACAAATCATAAACAAAGCTGGGAAGCTATATATGGCAGGGGCCAAGGAGTATAATCATCGGTATCATTTAGAATGATTCGTTTAAGGTTTCAATCCGGAAGAATAATTAGAAGTGCTGTCATGTGAACCAAGCAAGCCCAGATAAGCAAATTAACTACAGAACATGGCGAGTAAACTCTTGAGGTTTGTTGGGAAAAGGCACTATCTGAAATTGCTAAAAGAGATTGATAATTTAACGGTTGCGACGGCCGGTCTGTCGTCTGTTAGAGGAAATATGGAGACCTCCCATGTTCTTATGTAGACCTTCAAGCATTCCTTCGGACTCAATGTTTCTAGACATGACAAAATCACTGCACGTCTGTTTGGAATTTTTAATAGCATCCTTCAAGAAGAAAGAAAGAATGAATGCTCGATAAAAAAATTATTGTTTTATGGAAGAAGTATTATACAACAAAATACATTAATGGAATTGCAAATGCATTAAAAAACAAACAAACAAACTGGGAGTTAATGTAATTAACTACCTGAAGAGCAATGTAAAAGCTCAGACCTTGATTGATATTCTCCTTGATCTCCCAAAACTTTACCATGGCAGTAGCAACTTCATAGCATCTTTTCTCAATAGAAACTGATCCAAGTACATTCACAAAATAAAACACTGTTTTTTAAATGGTAATATGCAAAGTCAATGACTAATGTTTTTTAATATATAATTATAAATATGCAAGATCCAAACACAGTTACTGAATAAATCTATTAATTAGCCAATTAGCCTACTTTCAATGCCGCATGAGATTGTAATTAATTTTGAAAATACAAAGAGAACACATTTTGACTATGATTTTTGTAAGTAAATTCGACTTTGAATTCATATCGATTATTGAAAAGCTAACTAGATTTGACATTACCTTTGTAGTCTTCAAAATCACTTTTTAGAGCCTGAAAGTAGGAAAATAAAAATCTATCATAATTCGTAACAGAGAATAAAGGTTTACCATATGAAAATGATTTGGCATAAATTTTTGTAAAAGATATAAAGAAAGAAAACACGCAAAAAACTCAGTGAAATCTTTTTCATTGATGGAATATTCATAGGAGATAAGAAGTGGGGTGAGTTTGATCCATAAGCTTTCGCATTTATCTTTTAGTTCATCTTGACTTTACTTTTTTAAAATTTGGCTAACTAAAGCCCTATTTGGCATAAATTTTTGTAAAAGATATAAAGAAAGAAAACACACAAAAAACTCAGTGAAATCTTTTTCATTGATGGAATATTCATATGAGATAAGAAATGGGGTGAGTTTGATCCATAAGCTTTTGCATTTATCTTTTAGTTCATCTTGACTTTACTCTTTTAAAATTTGGCTAACCAAAGCCCTAAGTTTACTTTCAGTCCCTGTCCCGACTTAGTTTGACCACACCCCTTTGGCATCAAATCTTTACATCTTTAGCATTTTGCACCATTACTCTTTTAGAATCTCTCACTTAAGAACATTTACTTTTTATTTTGAATAATGTCTCAAATCTCAATTACCACTAAAATAACTAAATAATTATTCCATTTTTAGTTGATATCATGATGTTAAAGATTACTTAATAAAAAAGAATAATTTTTACTCCAATGTAGTAATTTCAACTGCTGAACTGGATCCAAACATTGTAGTGATTTTTTTCCTGAGGATTCTACAATGATAATCATGGAAATAAAAACACATCCAGATATTTGAAAGGTTGTTTCATTATTTCATCCCATAAGCCTGTTGAGTGTTGATCACTATAGTATTCAATCTAATCAAGCTTTTTGACGCGACCAGGCGATGCCTGGGACCGCATATGCGGTCCAATATGCGACATGTTATTTTTTTTTCAATATACCCCCTGTATTTTCTATATTTTAAATAAATCCCTGATATTATAAGTCATAATAAAAATCATAAATGAAATAATATAGTGACTAATGATACTTAAACTCTTAAAATCACAAAAACTTAAAGAAACATTCAAAACAACAAAACTATTAGTTTCAAACATCAAAGTACAAGTGTAATGCAAACACTTAGTTCTTAGTTCTAAGTTCTAACTACACTAGTGTGTCGTCAAGTTCATCTTCGACGTCATTCAAGTGCGGATCCATCAAGAACTCATCATCATCTTCATGCTCGTCATTTCTTCTTGCTCTTCTTGATGGTCCTTCATGCTCGGGCACACCACTGCTTCTGATTAGCCCATGTCAAACCACCATCTTCGTAGACAAATTCACCAGATGCTCCATCGACACCCGTTACCCATTCACTAGAGTAATTGATATCACTTATAGCAATGGGATCATAGGTCTTATCGTCTGTTCGATTTATTTTCAGAAATCGATCTTTCAAACGTTCGTTGTAGTTAATATAAACTAACTTGTGCAACCGATCAACTTCCAAACGATTTCTTCTTTTGGTGTGAATCTGATGAAAAAAAATAATTTGAAATTTCATTTACATCACAGAAGCATACTTGATTTTGTATTCAAAGTCGCAAGTACTTACAAAATCGAAAGTGCTCCAGTTTCTCTCACAACTAGAAGCTGTCGTAGTAAGATTTATGATCCTCGTTGCCAACAACATCAATTCCGGAGTTGGCACCCCAAAGTTAGACCACCAATTTACTGAAATCAAACATAGTGAATTAGTGAGTGACACCCCTAAGGCCCTAACTGCCTAAGTAAGATTTTAATAATTCAATCTTAAATTCTGAAATCATTTACTAGGATCCGTTGTTGGAAGCGTGTCGATGGCTACCTTCATTGAGAAGTCACCTGTTTTATTCTTGTAACAAATGAGTTGTTCCATGATTTGTGAATGCTCTTCAAGAGGTGTCATTCTTAGCATACAATCTCTGAAATCTTTTTCATATCTTAGTGCCTTCATAAGCCCTTCTCTAGATCTATTTCAAAAGTAAGCAATTAGTCTTTGAAAGTTGAAACCTTTAAAAAAAAAAGGTAAAAAGCTTACCCCTCCTTCAAATCGTAGTAAAAATGGGGGTTTAGAAATGCACCAGCTCCAAACAAAGGCTTCTGAAAATGTTTGTCCCAATGCTTGGTGAAAATCGCCTTTAGCTTAGTCAACAACACCGGCTTACTTGCGAAGTGAGTTTCAATTCTTTTTCTTGCAACTTCCAAACGAGGAATGACCTCTGCCATTGATGGTTTACTATCTTCATCAACCAATGTCAACAAAATCACCAATGGTTCAGAAGCTAAATCACCATACAATCATCTAAATTTTTCCAAAAAATACTGTTGAAGATATGACCATGAATCTGTTGTCCAATCCCAACATCAATCCATTTACGCCAATCTAATGCACTTAAGGCATCTCGATGTTTCTTAATGCTCTGTAAGGTGAGAAATGATGTAGCAAATCGAGTAACCCCACAACGGACTAACTCTCTGTTGTTGGACTTTTTCAAAAACTCGCAATGTATCACTGAATGATTGTAAATGTAGTTTGTGATCTTACGACTCATCACAATAGCATTTTTCAGAGAGCTAATCTTCCCAATGTCTTCTAACATCAAATCAATACAGTGGGCGACACAAGGGGTCCAATACAAATGATCATATTTCTCCATTAGTTTCTCCCCAGCTTTAACGTAGTTGCTCGCATTATCTGTACAAATTTGAATAACATTTTTGACTCCTATCCTTTGCATCGCTTTATCTAAGGTAGATGCAATGTAATCGACAGTTTTCGTTTCGGCTGAAGCGTCAATAGAGTATAAATAGAATGAACCCTTGCTTGAATACCAGTGATTTGTGATACCAGTGATTAGTTTGACCCAGTTACTTTCTCTAAATTTGTATCTGCACTATGTTCACCCACAAACTAGAGAGAGGAAATACGCTTCTTATACTTAAAAATCTTTAAGTGATCCAAAGTTCAAATTCTTCCCTGCCATGGATAAAATGACATCTGCCTTTCCAAAATAGGTGGTGGTATACCAGAATCAAAACGAGCTTCTGAGTTGAGCAAACTCTTGGGAATTCAAATTTCTCCTTTGCAGGTATTGATTGCTTCAAGTTTCTTGATTTCTCTTTTTGAAATTACTAGAGAAAAAAAATAAAATTCTTGTATTTTGATTATCTCAATACATATTTATGATCTTAATCCCCAATAAAACTAAGACAGGAAATACAAATTAGGTGATTCATTTAGAAGGCTCCTTAATAAATAATAATTATCTAATACTTGTACTAGACATGCCTTAAATCACAAATATGTCACTCATTGATTGTCATTACTTCATTTGTTATCATGAATTTCGGTGGCCGGTGATCAACTTTTCTCAGTGTAAGAACTAAAAATAAAATTTATGATAAATTTTCCCTATTTAATTATGTTGCAGGTTGTGCAAGGTCATTCACCTTTCAAAGATTTTGTGAATAGGTATTTCTAAGAAACACACATTAAATTCTTTAATTTGATAAACGCTCTTGTTGATCTTTGTATAGTACGACCTCTCTATTTTAGACTTGTGATGTCATCACTGTTCATATTATTAACATGAGATATCTTCTTTACAGATTTGAGAATGAACTTGTTGTTGCTGTTGGGAAAGGTGAACCAGCTGTGGTAATGTCAGAGTATGGCTTCAAGTAAGACTGCTATAATCACCTGGTTATTTTTTTAAAGCTTAAAAATAATTATACACAACTTGATTTTACAATTTAGTATTCATTTGCAGAAAAGTTATTTCAATAGACAAATATTCATCATATTTTGAAGCCATTGATCCACTAGCTCAATACAAGAATTGGGAAATCAATAAGATAAATGACAGCAAAAGCTCTGAGGAGTTGCCTGCTGGATGCAATGTTCTTTCAGATAGAGTCAAAGGAGTTTTCGTTGTCAGTGACCCTATTGACTGGGGAAGGGATATTCAGGTCCCACAGTTCTATAAACTAAATTAATATTACAGTACTCCTTCCATTACTTTTACACAAGTGGTATTTACTTTTCATCTTAGAAAGATAAATTTATTAAAATGCTAAAGATATATCTAGAACGTCGGAAGGATTCTTATTGAATTGCATGCTTTAATCATTAAATGAAATGAGAGATTTTGTATACAATTTTGATACAATGTTTCATGGTGCTTCGAAGATGGATGAATTTTCCTTGACATAGAATAAAGTTATTCTGTCCCATGTTATATATTAAATTTATAAGAAGTAAGAACCCAAATGATTGTGATTTAAATATTTGTAAAGCCTGTTGTTTATTGGGTACAAGTGGATTAAATGTCAATTCTATTTTGTAGGTTCTTTGTGATATTTTATTTACTGGCGGTCTTCCGGGAAGTGAGAAGGGACAACAGCCTCCTATATATTTTGCAAACGATGATTTTGAATACCAGGTAGGTCATGGTTATGTAAAATTCTGTCGTTTAATGATTTAATTTAATTTAAATTCATCCTTTCTGTTACAAAAATTCACAATAAAATTATTTTATTTTGAATCATTTACAAGACAGGGTATCTTTCCTTCTGAGCGCTTTGGTATGGGTGCTTTTAGACTCACACTGGAGTGCATTTTCAATAGGTAATTTTAGTGTTTCTTGAATCCCATATAGCAATGAATCAGTCAATAATAATAGTGTTATGGTGGTTTAAGAAAAGTCTTGATTTCATACAGAATGAAGAACAATAATCTAAAGTACACATGTTTTGGAAAGCCAAATCCATTTGTCTTCAAGACTGCAGAAGGTATTTTGAAGCATCTCATGTCAAATATATCTTATCATAACCAGATGTCTGGTGAACAAAAAAACATAACTCATTCGTTCAACACGCTATACATGATTGGCGACAATCCATCTGTTGACATCCAAGGTGCTAGAAAGGTTTGTTTTCTCGAAATTCATTTTATTTGTTGGAAATTCATCGAATTAACTTTCACTAGCCTTCTTAAAATCTAATTCGACATTGATCATCTAGGCTGGACATCCATGGTTTTCAATTCTAACCAGAACCGGAGTTTTTAAAGGAAATGGAAACCATCCACATTTTCCAGCGGATCTGGTATTACCAAATTCCAGCATTTAGTTTTTTCACAAGTGTGAAGTGAATTTTTTGGAAGTTTTTTCGCTAACTATAAAAATTGCTGGGTTTTTTTCAGGTTGTTGATACAGTAGAGGATGCAATTGACTTTATTTTAAAGAAAGAAAACTCCTGATTTCATTGTTCGAAATTGTGTGCTTGTTTTATCAACATTCGAAATGCTGTTTGCTTGTTTTAAGTCTTTTTGGAAGAAGATACTGATAAACCCTTGGATAAAAAAATCGTGTCTCAAATTACAATAATTAAAAAAATCGTAAATAAAGAAATCCATCCACACTAATGAGTAATGACACTATTGTCTTAAATTACAATAAAGTTATTATAAGACCTATTTTAGGTATAGATATATATATATTATGTACAATAATTTTCAAGTGAACCATTATATGGTGAGTCTAAAAACGTACATTCAATCTGAACCGTCTATTCTTACATCTTGAAAAAAAATACAAAATGTTTTTGTTTTTAATTTCTTTGTACTCCTGTTCTTTTTTCAGGTTTTTTGGACTCAATGTTTTTCTGTGTACCTCATCTTCCTCAATCCTCATTATTGTTCTTTTTCTTTTATTAATGTTGTTTCGATTTAATTTACTTATTTTTCCTCATCATCCACATTTTGTGTATCCCATTTCCTTTATTATTATTGTTTTTTTTATCTTACTATTGTTGTTTTTAATTATTGTTTTTCTGTGTAGTTATCTTTTTCATTATTGTTCTTTTTCTCTTATTAATGTTGTTTCGAGATAGTCTACTTATTGTTTCGATTTAGTCTACTCATTGTTTCTCACCACCCACCTTTTGTTTACTCATTGTTCATGACAAATGATATGATTCGATTAACAAGCATAACTTATAACAAAAGAACTGGATGAATGACTTGTTTCATATTCGTCACAAATAGTGTCCGACCTATTTGACGAATTATTTTTTTACGAAAATGTCTACAACGCCAACTAATCGAGGATATATATGAATCATTTGGTTAAGATTAGGGTCAAACCATCATTTACATTATATGAGTTTATTGGGTCATTAAAAGTTTTATTATTATTTATTAAAAACAAAGAATTGTTAAGAGATCACAAACACACTGACTAGAACAACACCATTTTCATCATTAGTAAACAATAACTTTATATGTGTGAAACAATATATCGATACTTTTAAAACAATATCTCGATTACTTTATTGAAAACTTTTAATATTTGCAAAAAAAAAAAAAAAAAAAAAAAACTTAGGGAACAATAAAATTATAATTGATGACTAATAATTTCATACTAATAAACTAAGATTAATAAAACTTACAAAACAAACACTTATTACGTATACATATTACTTGTTACAAACAGTATAATCATGATTGCAGAACACTATGTCTTTAATTTGTTAACAACATTGTAGTTCAAAAACAATATGTTAATAGAAAAAGAACAATTAAATACAATAGTTGCAAAAATTAGATAAATAGGGTTTACTTTGGTATTCGAAGAAATTTAACAAATAAAAGAAAAGAAATCAGGAAATATTTTGACTAGATTTAAATTATTCAAATATTTTAAATTTTTTTTGAAAAGAAGCAAAAATTAACAAATGAAGGGAAAAAAAATTAACAAATAATTTTAAAATTATTCAAATACTTATGTTTTTTATTTTAATTTTATCTTTGTAAAAACTTTTTAATTGCTTTTAATATAGGATTAAGTACCTTATCAGAAAAAAGAAAAAAATCAGAAAATATTTTGACTAGATTTAAATTATTCAAAGATTTTGATTTTTTTTTGAAAAGAAGCAAAAATTAAAGAGACGTAAAAGCTTAATAGGAAAAAAACTAGAACAATTATTGAATAGATTTTTCAAACAAATTGTGAAAGAAAAATTAGCCAAACAAAAATTAGAATAATTAATGAAATATTTGAAAATAAAATAAAATAAAATAAATCAAACAGGAAAACATAAATTATTAGAACAGCCCAATCATAAATTATTAAAAAGAAATTAGAAGAACAAAAAAATAGGAATTAATAGAAATACATTTCAACGATTGAAACATAACATTAAAAAACGAAAGAGATATTGGAAAATTTAGAACTACAAAAAAAATTCAGACATGTAGTAAACATTTTATAAAATAACAATCATTTTATATATTATTTAATGGTAAATATATAATATTAATTTAGACGTGTAGTTTAGGCTTAGATGCTGAGCTTGGGATGGTAATCTGCACTAGCGAACGGTTTTGTGAAATCATCTACACAAGCCATTCTTATACGTTCAGGTGTTGCTGGATTATCAAGTGGAAACCACTCTTTATATCCCTCTTCAGCTCTGGCAGCAATAATAGCATCCTTAATGGCAAACAGAACTGCCGAGGAGAGAAAGAATGGCGGCTCACCTACTGCCTTTGATGAGTGAATAGCCCTTGGATTCGGAACATCCTGTTAATGGATTAAAAAAACTACTATGTTATTTTTCGAAAAACATAAATAGATTGCTGTGTAATATAATTAAAACATTGACATTGAAAATTAAATAAACTCGGTATAATAAATCTGCAACAATGATTATAGATACTTAAATGCATAATTGAATTTTAAACTGCACCATGTTTTCATACTTTAAAAATCTAAGGTATGATGAGTTATGTAATTTCATTTTACAAATGAAGGATCAAGAAAAAATATATTAAAACGTAGAAAAGTGACAAACAATTAGGAAAGAAAACAAAATTATTTAATACTAATTCACACTTACTTTGATCAGATTTCAGTTTTATCCAAGACCATTTCTATTCTAGACATTATTATATTTCAACTCCTAGATACATATATTTAAGTTCCTGAGCCCATATCCCTGTGATAGAAACTACGAGAAATGTCTAAGATTTCTTAATTTGAAGTGAAACGCACGAGCATGAGGAATTCTCTGCAGAAACCCTATTTTTTCAAAATTAAACAGAATCTAATGTTTCTAGTTTTTCCAGAAGTGGTTGCCATCGTTATCATTTTATCTATGCACCTAACATGCCATTTTATGGGTTAAAAGCATCTACACACATGGGGGGTTTTCAGAATTCATAGAGGCCACTAACCAAGCACTATTAATTGAAGTCCCCTCAATTGGATGGGAATTGACATGAACCGACAGGCAGGCTGGTGAAGACTTTGTTCAATCCAGGTTGAATAGGGCTTTCTCGAACCAACAATGGATAGATATCTCCCATTTTTCAAGATCATAAAAAATAAGGAAACAACCGCAGAATGATCTTCTCCTGTTCCTGAAAACTTCCGCCAAAAAAAAAATTTGACGTGAACAGTAACTCCGACGACGAACGATGTCCCGGTCGGCGATGAACAGTGTTCGCGTTTTTTTATTCCAGCAACTTCTTGGACCTAAAACCTGGCTCTGATACCACTTGTAAGTCGATTTGCAATCCACGCACAGATCTGATCTCTCCTAATCAGATTCTCTCTATCTAACATGAGAATGGTGGCTCTCTCTATTCTCTCAATTCTGACCTCACACGAAAGTACTGATCTGAAATGTGTAATCAGATCAGAAAAAATAGTAGTGGAGGAAGGAAAAATAAGAACACACAACAAAAGAGAATGTTTTGTTAACGAGGTTCAGCTGTGCTTACTCCCCGAGGGTGATTGGGTTCCTCCTACCCTTGGTGACAAGAATTACAGATGGCAGAAAATTATCTAGCACATTAAAGAGAAAAATTAGATGTTATATATAATTAGTTATCTAAAGAAGCGGGCACTAGTCTTTGATAACTAATTAATCCAGCAGGCCCAATAAGAATTATTAGTCCATGAAGAATATTCTCCATCTAACTTATGCCTCCCTTATAATTTAATTAATTGCTCACTGAAATAATTACAAATAACTCCTTGCAATTAATTTCAATGCAATTAACTCCAATATCTCTCTGAAGCTTTGACATTAGGAATCTTGACAAATGATTTATAACAGGTCAGATTTTCAATCTTTCCTAACCAAAAGTGCAGAGTAATGGCGATTAGGGGGAAATTACATAAGTGAAAACGAAAAGAATACCTTTTTAAAAAGCACTTGTTGTTTTTATTGAAACTATAAAACTTAATAATGAGACCTTGAGCTAGTTGTTACCTTTAATAATGAAACTTTAAACTTTAGAGGAATATCGTTTACAGATGGGAGTTTATAATTTCCAGGTCCACAAGTGTAGAGATGACCAGGTTTAATCCAATTGTGTTCTTCATCACCCCATTTTACCTCCTCCAATGCAACCCAACCCATACCCTGCACAAATGCTCCTTCAATCTGCCAACAAAAATCTGAGGTTAAAACAGTCGAAAAGACTAGAATTCGGAAAAATTAAAATTATCATTCAGAGATCATACTAATATATATATTTTTTCATTTTGATAATAATGTAATAATATTATGCTTACACCTCCTCCTGACCATATCTCTTCAGGTAATTTATCAGTTAGGTTGACTTCTCTTTCAATATTGTACTCAATCTTAAAAAAGTTTACTTTCCTTCCACTTTTATCTATCATGGTGGTTCTGGGTTATGCATTTTAGAATATAATGATAAGGGAGAATTCACACTATAATTGACCTATTTAGTGGGTTGCAGGTTCCCCAATCAAGGGTCAGAACATTGACAACATCTCCAATTGGGTCACCTAATTCTTCATCAGGATTTGACTCTATCGATGACTTATCAGAATCTATAAATGGAATACGGGGATATACTCTTCATATCCATACATCATGAATTAAGACATGAGTATATGATAGCAATCCCAGTCCCACCCTTTTGTAGTGCTGTAGATTCTGAAATGTTAAAATCATATTTACTGCAAATAATTCTTCGTTGGGGTCTTGGGACTCCTACTAATTGTCCGCAATCTAAAATAGCACATACATCTGGAGGGAATAGAACATGAAGCTGAAGTTAGAAAAGCATAATCAGGATATGTAGTGACAAGGGATCTACTTTGGTATTTCCAAAGATACCAAAATAGATTTTAATCCTTGTATAAAAGACAAGCATATCTGTGAGGAGATAGTAATAGATATGTGAAACCGAGTTTCATGATCCTGACTCTTATAATTCCAATTATCAATTTATCTAGTTACTTTAATCTTCTCTAATAAAGATAAGTGAATTAAATGTATTTATCTCTATAGGAGGGGGTTGCCTGTTGACACAGTACACTTATTTTGTACCTCTATCCCTCATAATCAAGACAACTAGACAAGTACGCTAAGTACACTCCTCTAGCTAAGGTGCAACAAATCATTAAAGGCCACATAATTGTGAATTGTGATAGAAATAGAAATAGAGGCTAAATTGCCCATACCAGCTTTCTAATCGAGAGCATGGTTCTTTATAAGCATGTATATGGTATACCAAAATTTGTATATCCGCAACTTCAAATTTGGCAATTCGAATTCGGATATCGTTTTTAATATCCGCGAATTATTCGGTCGAATTTAGATATCTACCGAAACCACCAATAAAATATCCAATATCCAACGAAACCACCAAATGCTTTTGTTGATATTATTCATAATAAAACTTATATACTAATTAATACTTAACTTTTATGAGTTATATAACCATAATTAATAATTAGCTTATTAATATAATAAAATCGAATTCTATCAAAAAAATTTTCACCCTGAGTAAATTTGCAAGAGGTTTTTACAAAAATGGGATTAAAAATATAATAAAATTAAATACAATATTTCCTATGAATTTTATTCATATTTGAATATTTCGAGTATCTTGATATTTTTGGCGAATTTGAATTCAGACACTAAATTTAATATCCACAAAATATTCAGTCGAATTTAGATACTAGGCTATTCGTTTTGAATTCGGACGATTAATGAACCTACTTCTACATTTGCCAATTTAAAAAACAACCCTTAAATGATTTAAAACATTAGTATAAAGAACTTCTCAATCAAGAGACTCATTCAGTTTGAATCACAATCATGCTTCAATTTCAATTTCAATTGTAATTTATAAAGATATTCAATATGCTCATTCCTAAAATCCAACTGAATAATAAAGATGATGGAGAATAATCATAAATAAGATATTGAAACTAAAAAAGCGTATAAAATTCAAATATGGTTATATTTAAGTTCTTAACAAACTAAACAAACTACCTGCCCAATATCAATGGCCGGATTGATTGAATGTCCAAGATCCATAACAATGTCTGCCATCCTCGTGTGGAAATCTCCAGTTAGTGTATCAATTTCAACTTCAGCAAAGGCAGCTCCATAAGTGTAGTAATTAAATGGCATGCCTTTGCCAATTTTAAAGTCAAAGCCAATATCAGGTATGATGTAAAATCCATGAGCAGATAAGTCTATTCTTTCCATGTAGCATGCTTGTACCAGCTGACACAAGAAAACTTAGTGGTCTCTTTTATTTTCATCTTGAAAATACACTTTCCTAAAATATTACCTCACTAAAAGAAGTGTATTTTTTCTGAGAAGCAATAGGCTCCATCCGCGACTTAATTTTCTCACAAGCATCTAAAACTGCACCACCATATATGTCAGAACTTGCAGAAGCTGCAGTAGCTGATGCATTTGGAACCTGAATACAGTCATCGTCATACTTAAAAATTATAATTAATTAAATTATAATGTCATGTGAACATGTTCATCTCCTAATTCAAGGCTAGAGTGTGTTTTTGCTAGTTCATTTTATATATGATGATGCATTGATGCACCTCACCTTATCAGTACTCGTTTCCGATATAAAAACAGAACTTAGAGGAATTTTAAAAGCTGAAGCAGCAACTTGAGCAACTTTAGTGTGTAACCCTTGTCCCATTTCAACTCCCCCATGAGTAACTAAAACGGTGCCATCAAGGTAGACATGCACAAGGGCACCTGCCTAATTTAAAAGAATAACACAGAGATAATTAATGTCAAATAATAAAAATATGAAATTGTTCACAACTTGTAAAGTTGTAGTGGTAAAAGCCTCCTTGTTTTATATCAATTAGTTACCATTAAAAATATAAAACAACCTGATTCTAATTAGAATCAAGTTAACCAGAATTGAGCATTTCTGTGCTGTGCCTGCATTTTTGTTGTATGAAATATTGAAATTACAAGATCCTAAATATCTGATTGGGAAAGATTGTTACCTGATAAAGTCAGAAAAACATAATAGAACACATAATAAATGGTTGCATTACTTCCGGAGTTTCACAATTATCAGGATAAGAAAAAATAACAGTATTTTGCCCACCTGGTTCATATGTTTTGCTGTGAAAGATATGCCAAATTTAGTTGGAATCATAGAAATTCCTCGTTTCTTCCAGCGATTTTGAGTGTTAAATATATTTACAGCTTCACAAACTTTCAAGTATTGACTTGATTCCTTCAGTTCATCCCAGACTTTTATCAAAGTACAGTTTTCAAGCTGTTGGCCGTAATGCGACTCATATCCTTCTCTCTGAAGATTAATTTCCTGTACACAAAAGTAATTTAGCTATAGGAAACTACCTATGTTTAATATTTTACCAAGATTTATATTACCCTTATTTCTTCAGGAATTTTATGTAGTTCCATGGCAACTCGTTGAATCCAATTTTCTGCAATAAGCATACCCTGTGGACCACCAAATCCCCGAAATGCTGTATTGCTAGGAAAATTGGTACGACACACATTCCCCAATACCCTAATATTTGGTATATCATAAACATTATCAGAATGAAACATTGCACGCTCCAGAACTGAAAAAGAAAGATCCGAAGAATTTCCTGCGTTGTTGAACAGTTGAAGATCTAAAGCCATCAACATTCCACTATTCGTGAATCCAACCTAGAAAGAACAGTGAATTCCTAAGTTCCAATAGAATGGAAATGCAAATGGAAAATTCCCAAATATGCAAAATATAACAATTGAAGAAACTCAAAAGGTTTGACTATTTATACTAAAAAATAGATTCATTGCTGTACTTTAATGCTTTGATTATTTCTGGGTTTATTTTTCATTTTCTGAATTCCTCAAACCACAATCGTCAACTTCTTCAGTTCTTCTCCACTTAGCCCCTCTAAAGATTCTGATTTCTTCTCTACTTTCTCTCTTTTCGTTCTGTTTCTAACCCTTATTTTGTTATGTTTTGATTTCTCCACATTCATATGCAGAAGTTTTCTTTATAATTGGGTAAATGGATTAATCATGGAGAAAACCCATGTAAATATAACTAGCTAGTTAATGTATTAAATAACTAAGAGTCCAATCTTGCATACATAGTAAAAGCATGCTACATAATAGGCTCATCTCCCCTAGCAAACAGCTAACATAAACCAAAGCTTGCATACCTTGTACTTCCCTAGGAAACTGTGTCTTTGCCCAGTAATCATCATGTCTGTGTCCCTGTCTAGTGTGATCTTCACTGGCCTTTTTAAGAGGTATGATGGTACACAAGCTGCTGCTGCAATAATGACAGACCTTGTTTCTTTTCCTCCAAATCCACCACCAATGCGCTTAGTTTTGCAAACTACTTTGGATAGTGGGAGATTTAGAACTTTAGCGATGCTTTCCTGGTGTAGACGTGGATTCTACAGAAATATAAAGTTATAAACATTGGTAAAAACAGTCAATGTGTATTTAGCCACAAATAAGGGCAAAAAAGAGTAAATTGAAAAAAAGTAGGAAACTGTTTTCAGCATTAAAAAACGGAAAGATTTAGTATACTTGAGTTGAGGATATCATATGGACTTCATTTCCACCGTCAACTGTCCAAACTAAGGTGCTGTTTGTTTCCAAGTAGAAATGCTCTTGGCCTCCTACTTGCACCTCTCCTTCAATAATTTTTTCACATGCACCAGACTGAAAACACAAATCAACATTTCCTTTCACGAGACATCTTTCACTGTTTGGATAATAGCTACCAAATTGAATAGCACTTTGTATAGATAGAACTGCCGGTAACTCATCATACTCAATATGTACTTTATTGGCAGCCAACCTTGCATTTTCATGGGTATCAGCAACAACAATCCCTATAATCTGCAAAGAAATCACTCAATGAAAAATTATTTTAAATAAGAAAGACTATACCTATGTATAATAGTATATTTTCTTGAGGGGGGATACATAAATATAGAACTGAAAAATATAATGAAAACATGAAGTGGTATATTATTATACCTGACCAACACAAGTAACAAATTCAGAGGCAAAAACATCCTCATCTTTTAAAATTGCACCTATACGATTGCAACCGGGTATATCTTTTGACAAAAACAATCCATTATAACCTTGAGAAGACTTGGCAGAAGAATCATCAATAGATATTATTCGCGCATGAGCTTTTGTGCTTAATACAAGTGCTGCATGTAAAGCATGTGGTGGCATTGGTACATCATCAGCATATTCAGCTTCTCCAGTAACCTAAGTACAAATATTGCAAGAATAAAATATTTTAGCGGAACAAAACTATTGTTTTTATCTGCAAAAATATTGATGATCCATATTTTATGTGCCTTCAACGACCAAACAACCCAAACTCATCCTTAATTAATGCAACCACGATTAAAGAATTTTACACAAATTTGCAATTATCTACAGTTTCTATATACATACTCTATGATGACTCTTTTATTTTCTTGTGTGCAATATGCAAATATTATTTCCATGTATTGTGGTCTAGTATATTAAGGTAATTTTAAACAATGTCATGCACAAGACTAGTAATGCAACAAATAAAAATATAAAAACTAAAATTAAGTACAGACATTCAGTTAACTGTGAATGTTACCAAAATATCCTTGAATTATTGTTTGGAATTCAGATGAATATTGAAAAGTTAAATGAGAGTACACAATAGCTTAAGTTTTGCTGAGTTTGTATCATAAAAATATAATACTTTCACATATGAAACTTATGGTAATTTCATGGAAAGTGATACTTGAATGTGAAAAAATCTAATATGTTTGAATGATCCGAATTCTCAACAGTGAACTCAAGTAATTTGAATCTTTTGGGATATCAACAATGTAATTTATTATTAACTATTCAGTACACCCTACAAATAATAAATGTCAGGTTGAGTTTATGCCTAACAGTGATACAATTGCAACATATATAAACCTCTTTATCAACTAATAATGATTTTTAGATGTCAACTGTCAAGTAATTAAGAAATACTTGTAAGTCAATATTTTCTCTCTAATAAACATTAAAACTCTTTGTCGGATCATTAGTGATTGTGGGCTTCTCGGATAACCGACGAAGTGGAGAATTTGCATCCAATGACATGTCCTCAATTCCTATCTTTAGAAAATTGGGGGTCATGCTCCTTGGCCGGATATGGGTGAGTGTGATTACTGTGATGGGGGATTTACATACAATGATGTTCACTGACTTCGCTCTATTCCTGTCTTCGGAAGATTGGGGTTTCTCTAGAGTGAAGTGAATGTAATCATTTTTTTTTCTATTTGAGGTGTGTGATTAGAAGTGAATGTCCTAAACAGATTTCGAATTGACTAGTTACACGGTAAGCGGTATGAACATCTTTTGTCCTAAATCCTAAGGTTTCATGGTTTAACCTTGTCTTGAACTACAATAGCACATAATGTACATGTGGCCTTAATCAAGCCTTAGCCCTGATGAGTACAAACTCATAAAGCTTTTTGGTTGAGGGGTTGAGACACCTGTTGACTTGCTTCAGTCTCACCGATCATGATGCCTTTGTTCCCCAGTTCATGCCGACGATTTGCTCGCCTCAGCTCCATAACTGTGTCACCTTCATTCTTCAAGACCATTCTTCTGGTCAACTTTCCTTAGCCCCATCTACTATAATGACAATTTCTACTTTAACCATTTTGAGTTTCAGACAGAAGGAATCATACCAGTGAATCTTCCCTATGGTGTCAACGATTCTCTTCCCGTCATTCCCGATATAGAAAAAAACTCTCATCTTTCCATTAGGGCCATTAACTGTTCTTCCAAATCCTGGCAGTGTCTGCCACTGTCTTCTTCATGACAGTGTTGTCTACTGTTTAAGTCTTCTTCCATATCTATTCTTTATGTTAATATGCATATAATATATATCTATGTATAGAAAATGTACATGGAAAAAAATTGATGCCTGGATTACATATAGGCGACTAGACATACCTGACTATTATCTAGTCTCCTGTCTGCACAAAAAAAAATTCTATTGAACACTAGATCTATTACACTTGAGATTAATTAGACACTAATACACTATTGCACAAAGGGGATAAAGATATCGCTTCCCTTTGAATTAGTTATTCCTTTTATTTGCTAATGTCAAATACAATCAGCATTGCTTCAAAAAAAAATACAATCAGCATATCTTATCACAGACCACAGAACCAGCAGTAGGGTTTCCCCATGTACTCTGTTACATCTTTCCCTTCACACATATTCCCTTTATAAACATTCGCAGATAACAAACAATAGTGAAAACTTTTTATAAAGATATGCTTTAATGGGCTATGGCTTAGGATAAGGAATTATTGGGATACAAGAATTTTATTGAATGTGATATAATCTTTTGTGTCAATACACCGGTACATGTATGTCTAAATCTATTTTTCTTTAGTCGTTACATGGGCCCTTAAATCACAAGATGAAAAAGGCAGACATATCAGCGATTTTGTAATCACAAAGAAAACTTTAATAACACAAACAATAATACAATATATATAAATAAATAAATAAATAAATAAATAAATAGATAGATAGATAGATAGATAGATAGATAAAAGCTTAATTTAGGAACGCGCACTTGAAGTTTTGCAGAGAGATGAACAGAAGAAAGCCCTATAGCTGTTCCATTCTTTATCGATTGATAGCTCTGATGTCCACTAGAAGGAGGTCGATAGTAAGGCATTATTGCAGATTGATACTTCATAGGTAGGCTATTACCTCCATAAGACCCACTTTCTTTTATCATATCAGACACACATAAATAAAATTTGAAAAAAAAACTCAATGTTAAGGATTTCCTGAACTCTATCATGCCTCCAGGTGCATCAGCATTAATAGAAATTTCATCTTTCAAAAGATGCAAAGCATCGTCTAGCAATTTCTTATTCCAGACTTTTCCGATTAGAAATGCTTCTGTTTGTGAAGCAGCAAGAGAAACAGGACCTACTCCACCAAAAACTATAGAAGCATCAATAACACTATAGTCATCTACATTCTCTTTTAGAAATACACGCATCCCAGAATTTACAAGAGCTATATCATCATCTCTGCGATGAGCCTGCTTAAATTCTTTGACAAACTCAAAAGACCTGGTCCATGGCAAGAAAACTGAAAGCAAGATTTCAGACTTTCCTAAATTAACTTTTCGATAACCAAGGAAAAAGTTTTTGGACATAACAGTCCTAATAGTTCCTTCACAATTAATTATTTGAAAAGTTGCACCAGAAGCCATCCATAGTGGGTTTAAATCAGATATTGGGCTTGCAGTGCATATATTTCCTCCAACAGAAGCCACATTCTTTATCTGTTTTCCGGCAAACCACTTTAGTTGCTCTAACAATGCTTTGCATGCTGAAGTCTCGTGAGCCTTGCGTTCTGATATTGCCAGTTTGAGAAATTGTTGAAGCTCTGTTAGTCTAACAGAAGCACCAATCTCCAAACCTTCATTGTTGATTTTCAAAGTATTAAGCTCTGGCACGTGAGTTGCGGCAATAAGGATTTTATATTGGGCGTTCTTTAATTTCATTTCAATTCCCACTTCAGTGTTCCCAACCACAAGTTTAGCATCTGGGTATCTCGATTTTAAATTTAGAAGATGACGAAGGTCAATGGGTCGATACCATTTTATACCTCCAACTCCATCCAATTTCAAAGGCATAATTTTCCTTAGTTGAAGTTCGGAAGGAAAAATAAGCTCATTGACACTATATGAACTTCCATCAATTTCATTGTGAGAAAAATATTGTTTGCCATTTCCAGAAATTGAACTGAAAGAATCCTCACAATTATTAGTACCAATTTCACGACAGGAACAAGGTTTCCCGCTTGAGGGGCAAACAAAGGTATCGCTTCTTAAGCTTTTTGGTGATGATTCCGTATACAAAGAATCATATGATTTAGCAAAAACACGAAAGGCGTCAATAATAGGTCTATAGCCAGTGCATCGACACAGATTTCCAGCAAGACTTTCTTCAATTTCCTCTTCACTGGGTCGCAATTTACTAGAACGCAATAAAGCATACATTGACATAATAAAACCAGGAGTGCAATATCCACATTGTGAACCATGAGCATTAGCTAAAGATTCCTACAAAATACAAATACCATTCAAATATTAGACGCACATAATATTTCTCGATATGTGAAAAATATCAAAAGAATAGAAAGAAAAAATACTTCATCCAATATTCCAATAGACGAAGACAAATTCACCTTTTTTCATGATTGGTTATCAATGAGCAGAATATTTAAGGTCAACCATTAATGAGTTAGTTAAAATAAATAGAAAGAAATTGGCAATGGCCCTTGTCAGTTATGGAGATGTTAGAAGTCTGCAGTAATGCAGTCTCAACCTGTACTAGAGCCTAGAGGTATAGTATCATGATAAATGTATTCTTATAATCTGCTATTGCATTATCAGCCTGAGTTAAATCAGTTAATAAATGTTCTGTGTAATTCCACATTGTATAATATGCACCTAGTGTACTTGCTAGAAGATTTGGGAGGTTAAGATGTACCGAGTACATCTGCAACTTTTAGTCGGATTTTTCTTAATGTGCATCCACTACTCCATTACTGTGATTTTATTAGCAGCAATATAAATTTATCTAGTTAGGGACTTAGAGTCTTAGATCAATAAAAATTGCAGTATGGGTAGGTCCTTTCCACTCACAACAAGCAGGTCACTCCAGATGGAGTCAGAAGAACCCTCCAATAAGTAGTATCCTCTCACAAAGAGGTTACTCAGGTTAGATGTTCTCATTTGTACAAAAAAAAAGATTCATGTCAAGATCAGATTTGATTTCCTAGATGAGATGAGAATTATGAATTATTTAAAAGTTGATGTCAAAGTTATTGTTTGGGAGATAATAATAAATGGATCGGATCGTCAAGAATTAGTAGTAATGATTGTTAAAAATAGGCATATGCATCTAGAGAAAACATGAATAAGCATAACTAAAACTGGCATCATATCAAACATGCCTGTACAGGGTGTAAACCCTGTTGACGGTTTCCAAGGCCCTCCACTGTAATTACGTGCATCCCTTCTACTGAATAGAGAGGAGACAAACATGCATTGACTGCATAATGCCTGTTTAGTAGTGTTGTGAAATGTAAGAAGAAAGAAACTCAATCGTTTTCAAATATTTTAAAAAAACATACGATGTATTTCAATTTTGGGCAAATAAGAAAACATTAAGCTTTTTCTGTTTTTTTTACATGAATTAAAGCTTTCATTTAATAAAAATGAGGAAAATATACTTGATTATAATAGAGAAGTGAAGAAAAATGAGGGAGATGGGAACATGACCCATCGGCTCTCTCCTATGTAAGTATAACACTTAGTGCTCAATTAACTAAGTGTGTTGCCGCAAAAGGTTGGTCTCCCAAACATGCATGGTAAACTCCTCTAGTTGTAAGCAAGAGTTCTTGTAGATCTTCGATCTGAAGGAGAGACTGGTGTCTCTTGTGATTTTCTTGTGCAATGCTTCAGGTAGCCTTAATGCATGATTGCATGCTGCCTCGGTGTCTTGTTTCTCTTGGACCAGATGTGCCAAGTAAGCCTCCCTAGTGCATTCCATAGTAGACCCGATGGAGGAGCGTGGGTGAGTGAGTTTTAGGCAGGCTTCCATAACATCTCCTATTCTTATGTATTTAGGACTTTCCAGGTTGTGTTGTTTAGAAATTCAGTGGTCATGCTTAGGACTCAACTAGTGTACTCACAGTTTAAAAAAAGGTGGCTGATGGATTTTTCTTCCTTTACACATAGAAGGCATGTGGTCTGGATTTGTATCCCCCATACCCTGAGGATCGTGAATGTTTTCAACTGCTTTTATTTAATCCTCCAAATAATATTGGAGACTTGAAGTATTTGGCTAGGATATGAAACCATGGCCCTACAACCATAGATTCTTTATATTTCTTGGTTCTTAAATTGTCTACAATGCTTCCTAGTTTATTCCTTAAAGTTCCACCTCTCCAAGTGATCCTGTAATCTTCTCTACAGTCCATGCATGCCCCAATTTTCTCTTTTGAGGCTTTTTCAGTTGTACAAATATGTAATGATTCATTATTTCTCTAAAGAATAAATTGCCTAATAATGTGATGCATTATAAGAAATACTCAGTAATCTATATAAATCTCAAGTAACACCCATACTCTCGTAGTGTGTGCAGTTCTATTTGACTATCTGTATGTGTAAACATAACACAAACAAGGAATTTAAATAGTGACTAATATATGCTGAAAATGAAAATCTCACTGTGACTTTTTAAGATGTTGATCATGAAAAGAAACCATCACTGTGCATGCACCGCAACCACCTTCTCCACATCCTAATTTTGTTCCAGTCAATCCTGTATCTGCATTACATTCCAATAAAAAAACATTTAATGAAATTCTCAGATTTTTTGATTGGCTGTGAATAATACGAAAAGTTATGTTTTCTTCTTCAAGTCGTGTAACAATATGGAGGAACTAGCCGGTATGCTGGGATTCCCAATTGGCTATTTCCCGACTTCATATCTAGGTATTCCTATATCAGGGAGACAGGAAAGAAGTTATCCTACAAGACTGTGGTGGACTGGTTAAAAAATTAGAGGTTGTCTCGCAAGGTGGAGTGGCAAAGCGTTATCCTATGCGGGTAGACTACAAATGATCAATTGGGTGTTCAATGGGAAATTCAATTATTGGGCAGCGAGATCAATCCTTCCCACCTCTGTTCTAGATCGAATTACATCTCTAGATTGGAACTTTACGTGGTTCAGAAAAAAATCACGGCATGGGATACTATGACGTTTCCAAAGCATGAAGGAGGGACTGGGATTGAAGGATTTCACTATGGCCATGACAGGATTCAACATTGCTAGAGCAGCAAAAATCTGGCTAGGACCGCACTCACTGTGGACAGATTGGATGCAAAAGAGGTACATACACAACTCTACTATCAATAACATAAATATTTCAAACCAATAACATTCTATGTCGTGGAAGAGAATCGGTGCAGCACATGAACATATAGATAAATGTTTCCAACCCACTACAACTGCGGATCTGAATTGGGTTGGGGCTGGCTGACACCCCTCCTTCAAAAACATACATAAGACAATTCGAGATCGGCGACAAGTTGACAAGCTAGCTGGCGATGTTTGGGCACGCAAGACTGTTAAAATGTCAATATTTCTGTGAAGTCTAAGGTGGTTGAAATTGAATACCAAGGATAAATTAATAGCATGGGGGAAGCAGATTCAGCCCACATGTGGATTGTGCAATTCCAGTATATACTTAAGGTCTGTGTGGCTGTTTTTTCAGGAATTTGGGAATGTGATTTGGAGTATAATGAATATCCCGAAACCGAATATTATTACAAGAGACATAAGGGTGGGAGATTTATTCGAAGCAATCGAAAAAATTGCAAAAAATTCGAAGTGCTGGGGAGCTCACTCATTGGAGTGTTTCAAGTTGAGTGAACGCATGCCTCTCAAGAGCATAGCCGATGAAATAACCAATGATTTCCGATCCATCTATACTAGTTTTATTGAGAATTTTGCGATCAGCAGTACATGATAGTCCAGATCTTTCAAGGTAATTGACACCAGTGAGATTTGGCGATATTAGGAATTCATATAATCAATTGTAATTAATGTCTCCTATAACAATAATTTTATGGCTTAGCCAAATAATATATTTATCTTCATCAAGTAAGAAAAAGAATTCCAATATTATTGGGGAAACACTTAGGGCTACTCCGTTTACCTCTAAGGTACTGGAGCAACGTGAGATGAGCCGAGTCATCGGGCAACACACGGCGGACACCATTAACGTATACGATCGGCTCAACCTCCCATTCTCGTTCTTCTTCCACCGACTCCATGGATGATCCAAAGAGGTAAGGAGTAAAGGCTGGATACACTGGATCGGTTACCAGAAAAACAGTAAAGGATCTATGGATCAAATTACGATAAACGACATCATTTCAGACAATTTTTTTATATAATCTGTCTGTTTATCCCTTTAAGAATATATGCAACGGAGCGGGTTTTAAACGGGTTCAAAAAATCCCGGACCCGGTGAGTTTGTGGTCTGTATAATTGATTATGTTAATATCTTTTTTTAGAGGTGTTTTTTGATAAAATGTTAAAAGGTAATTTTATTTTAATTTATTGTCAAATTGGTTAAAATTTAACCGTTAAATGCCTAAATCATTCGAATGGTGAATTTATATATTTAGTCCATTGAATTTATATATTCTATTCCAATCCAGTTCTTCCACTCGTTAGATTACTATACAATCCCTGGTTTTTTATTAGAAAGTCCTCGGAAGATCAAAAATTAGGGCAAGGAATCTGTGACTATTTATACCTGGAACCTCTGTCAGCTTTTCTAATACGGAAACAAAAACTACTTCGAAACCCTACCCTCTCCGATATGAAAAGAATAATTCCATCCCCGTTACCGACGCTACCGTCTTCTGATGAAGAAACCGATGACGAGTCGTCGGAAACCTCGAGATCTGAGGACATAGTGGCCGCCACGCCCCCGCCTACGACGAAACGGAAGTACTCTTCCGTCCAAGCAAATGAGCCGCCAAAGTCGTCTTCTACTCAAACCTTACCCGTCTCTGGGATGACAAAAAAAATGTATACCCCCCTACGGCCATCGCCACCGTCTGAATCAAAGTCTGATGAAGAAGAAAGCGATGGCGAGTCTGATGAAGAAACCTCTAGATCAGAGGACATAGTGTCCACCACGCCCCCTCCTAACAAGAAACAGAAGAACTTTTCTGTTCAAGAAAATGAGTCGCCAAAGGCAAAGTCGCCTTCTACTCAAACACTACCCGGCTCTGAGATGGAAAAAAGAACTGAAATTCCTCAACCGCCGTTGCTACCGTCTGAATCGAAGTCTGAGGGAGAAACCGATGATGAGTCTGAAGAAACCTCTAGTTCTGGGCACATGGTGGCCACAACGCCCTCTCCTTTGAAGAAAATACTGAGGTCTAATGGCAAAGAAAATGAGCCATCAAAGCCAGAGCCATCTTCTACAGTATCTGGTTCAAAGAGGCCTTTCAGAAGATTGTGGACATATGAAGATGAGTTGGTTTTAGTCAATGGCTTGGTGGAATACCAGGAGAAGTATGGTAAGTCTCCAGTTTCCGCAGGTGATTTTTCTGTGCTGGCCAATGAATTGAAAGGTAAATTCCAGTTTGATTATTCGATTTCTCAACTTATGAATAAAAATAAAGGTTTCAAGAAAAAGGTTAAAAAGAATTTGGTCAATGGTTATACTTCTTCTGCAAATAAGGATAATCAAAAGTGTTTGGATATATTGAAGAATATTTGGAGAGATGAATTAGAGGCCAAATTTATTACTAGTTCCAAGAAACAGAAACAGAGGCAGAAGAAAAACATTGTGGCAATATTGGATGAAGTTGAAGTTGCTGAGAATGAGGAAAGGGATATTGATGAAGATAAAGATAAAGATGAAGATGAAGATGAAGATAAAGATGAAGATGAAGATGAAGATGTTTATATATTAGAAGATATCATTGACAAGCATGCCGAAGGACCTTTTAAGCGGAAAATGATGAAGCGTTTGATGAGTATAGATCCAAAGACAAAGCAACATTGGATAGACATATTTATGGAAAATATGAATTTGCGAGGAACATATGAGATCAATTTTATGAAGAGTTTATTGAATAAAGATTGACGGGAGAACCGTCAAACAATGGTAATGTAGGTTTAATTAACATCATTCAACTTTTTTTTTGTCATTCTGGATATTTTTTCTTTTGTTCATTGCTGCATTTTTAATATTTATAATCATCATCAATCACATCATCCTTGACTGTCTTGGATCTAATGCGTAACTCTTTATGTTTTTTGTTCCAAATCTTTAATGTTTTTTCACTATTCCGACACTGGCTTATTCTGCAATCTCAAGAACATAGCCGATGAAATAATTAAGGATCTGGAAATCATCTTCCGGACTGATGATCTAGTGTTATTGAGAATTTAGTGAGATTTGCACCGGTGAGATTTGCACCGGTGAGATTTGTCAATATTAAGAATTCATATAATTAATTCTTATGTCTCCTACAACATTTTATGGCTTACCCAATTAATGAATTTCTCTCCATCAAAAAAAAAGAAGAATTCCATTATCATTTTGGTCACTATCTCAGATTCCCAGGTGTGCATAGCTTGGATCTCCATCTGCGACCTCAGTTGAAACCAACATCTGCAATGTTTAAGACCTACTTCAAAATTACCTCCTTTGATTGTGATTTGTTCCTCTTGTGCCTAAGTTTTGTTCCTTCCAAATCGCCCACGACGTTTCCGACGAGCTTGCACATAGTAAGCAGTTTATCGGATAGTTTGCTCCCCTTGAGTTCTAAAAGCTAAGGTCTAAAGGATCTATGGATCAACTTGCGATATAATTTGTCTGTTTATGCTTTTAAGAAAATGTTCAACGGAGCGGGTTTTAAACCCGTTTAAAAAAATCTTGAACCCGGACCCGGTGTGTTTGTGGTCTGTACAATTTGATTATGTTAGTATCTTTTTTTAGAGGTGTTTTTTGATAAAATTGTATTTTTTTTAAAACACAAAAGTCTGAACGTGAATAATTAAATTGTCCAAAAAAGAAAAAATAATCTTCCACTGCCGTCTGCGGAGAGTTTTGGGAGTTTATTCTCCACTAGGAAATCCTTTCTTTGGTTTGGATCCCGATTCTATGGTCAACGTTGTGGGTTGAAGACTTTCTTCCCATCCTCTATGTGTGGATAGATTTTCTCTCAGACATGCTTATTTATATATCTATCTCATTAGGGTTCATACGGACAGAGATTTCATAAATTGACTTTATTCCGTTGGTGCTCGGAGAAATCGGAGTTGGGTATTCTCGGATGCAGGTTTTCCTTTTCTCCTCAATTTTTCTCATAAACGAGTGTTTTTTTCTATCTAAATGTTTGTTTTGATCATGGGTTTTTGTTCATGGGGCGCGATCTCTCGGCCTCTTTTCCTTAATCTATTTGTACATGTTTGATTTACAAAAATCAGATCTTTAGTACTTGCTTGCTGTTCTGACTTTAATTTGACACTCTTTGCATCAGTGGATTGACTGTGTGATCTTTTCCGTTGTTTGATTAGTTTTATTCATTTTTGGACAGAGATGAATAACTGAATAAGTGGTTCCTTCACCAATTTCGAGTACCCCAGATCTTTTCCTCAAACTAACAATTCAATCAATCACCCAATGCATATTGCAGGCTGTTGGTTAACAATTCTCTCTCAAGTCTGAACCAGAGAATTTTGTTTTGTTACTCACTCAGTCATAAAGAGTCCTAGAGTCAAAGTCATATACACAACGAAAATTCAGAATTATACTTCAAATAATGGCCTTTCTCAGACGAACACGAATCAGAAATGGTGGTTTTAGGCGAATAGTTTTCTATTTTCTGGTTACTCTATTTGTTATTTCAGTTGTGGTTGCACTATCAAAGAAGTCTATGAAACTCGGAACTTTGTATTATGAAAAATCATATGCTGATAATGATATTGAAGATCATGTGCAATGGTGGGATTCAAATCTCATGCTTCCCAATCAAACTGAATTGTCAATTGCATTAGACAAACAGAACCACTTGCCACCGCGCAATTTAGATCTTTTTCCAACTCTGGCAAAAGACCATATCAAGATCGTACTCTATGTTTACAACCGTCCCCAATATCTTCAAGTAGTCGTCGACAGTCTAGCTAAGGTGGTAGGAATTGAAGAGACATTGCTCATTGTAAGCCATGATGGGTTTTTTCCAGAAATGGATGTTATTGTCAAGAGAATCAGATTCTGCCAAGTTAAACAAATCTATGCTCCCTTCTCTCCACATTTATTTCCCAATAGCTTTCCTGGTGTTTCTCCTGGTGATTGTGAAGGCAAAGACGAAGGAGTTGCATCCAAGAAAGCCTGTGCAGGTGATTCCGACCAGTACATGAATTATCGTTCCCCAAAGACGGTTTCTTTAAAGCATCACTGGTGGTGGTTGATGAATACCGTGTGGGATGGATTGGAGGAGACAAAGGGGTACTCTGGACATGTTCTTTTCATAGAGGAGGATCATTTCATTTATCCAAATGCTTATCGCAATATCCAACTTCTTACCAAGCTTAAATCTTCGAAATGCTCAGATTGCTATGCTGCAAATCTTTCACCCTCAGATGTACGGTCTAAAGGAGAAGGCGTGGATAGTCTTATTGCAGAGAAGATTGGCAATATTGGGTATGCATTTAATCGCACCGTTTGGAATCTGATTCACTCCAAAACCAGAGATTTCTGTAGATTTGATGAGTACAATTGGGATATAACAATGTGGTCTACTGTTTATCCATCCTTTAAAACTCCAGTTTTTACCTTGAGAGGGTCGCGAAGAAGTGCAGCTCATTTTGGCAAGTGTGGGTTGCATCAGGGACAGGGAACGAGTAATGCTTGCGTCGACAATGGTGTGGCAAATTTTGAAGTCGAAGAAATCGATAAGGTTGTTAACATAAAACCGGATTTTGGCGTTTTAATGTTATCAAATCAAGGTGGGTATCAAAAAGGATTTAAAGGATGGGGTGGATGGGGGGACAAGAGAGACCATGATCTTTGCATATCTTTTGCGAAAATGTATCGTGTTTCTCAGACTTCTTAAAATCATAGTATACACATTCAAAGAAACGATACCCGGCTTGCTTCTTCGATGGTATTGGATAAATCTTCGTAGTTCAGACTTCAGACTGACTACCTATATTTTTTGCTGTTGTTTTTTAGTTTTAGCAATACACTATTCTGTTTATGTTTTCCTTGTATCTGTAATTCATTTGACAAATTCAAAGATTATTTCATTATACAATGTATCTATCATCAGATAAATTTGAAAGTGATTCGAAGATATACAGAGATGAAATAAGAGGTTCTCAAGTTCTCAAACTATGACACCCTTTAACAAGTGGTTAAAACTACACAATTGCATACAAAACTAGAATAGAGATGACCAAGAAGTAGATCAAATGACCAAGTTGTGGTGGATTCAAGCAGCTCGAGGCCGAAGTCGCATTTCTTCCATTGCTCGTTGTTTCCAAATCATGCTCGATCGGACAAGTGAAGCCACAACGACTTGGACGAACAACTCGATACACGCCTTTACTGGTCAGAATAAAAACATCCTTATTGTTATCCTCACCAAAAGAGTATATGTATCCCAACGACGGAAGTGAACTTCCCTCGACAGAAGCACATGCCATAGGCAAATTATCATTTGAACAAGCAAAAGTCGTCAATGTCTTGTTATAATCTCCGCTGCCTACCGGATCTTCTGTGGCTGCCCATAGCTTAGTTGCATAAAGATCAGCAAACAAATACCTGCAATTTAAATATCACAGGTAAAAACATACAAAAGAGACAGTTAAGTGAATTTATAACAACTAGTCATGTTTTGAGAGTCTAGAGTTCGAATTTTGAATTTTCATTACGATATAACTGGTGATATATTTTGTGGTTTTCAAAACAAACAAATATTTTACCTTCCGAACATACAAGGGTCAGTTTGGGATCTATAAACATAACCACCAGTGATCGACGCGGACGAAGATTGAGGGATGTGTTTGTATCCCATTATCGGAGGAATTGCGACCAGAGTTACATTAGCCTTAGTTGTATTGGGTTTGGTAGATGCAGGAGGAACGAAGAGTTCAGGTCCCTCATAAACATTCCAACCATAGTTTCCATCTTTCGTTACCAAATCCACTTCTTCATATGTATTCTGCAACAGAGCATACATAAAATGATTGAAGTTCATCACATCCAAAATTGCATCTTTCTTACCTGACCAACATCGGCGCAAAAAAAATATTCCGGTCTCTCCGAATCAAAGCTGCATCGCCATGGATTTTTAAAGCCCATCGCCCAAATCTCAGGACTCAATTCGGCATCTTCTATGTAGGGATTATCTCTAGGGATGGAATAGTTTCCCCAAAGCCCAAGATTGTCGATCTCTTTGGAACCTATGAAACCAATCATTTGATCACATGATTTAGTTCAGTTCAGTTCAATTCAGTTTAAACACAAAACTCCAACTGCTTACTTGGCATGTTATCCACATCTAGTCGCATGATCTTCCCAAGCAGAGATTTTTTGTTTTGAGCGAAGTTGTTAGGGTTTTTAGTGGTATCACCGTCACCCATCATGAAGTACAAATATCCATCTGACGGTCCGAACAGAATCTGTCCGCCATGATTGGATGCATAGGGAAGCCCCATAGAGATAATCTTCCTCACTTCACCTGGTCTTGCGGTGGTCGGAGACGAGGAATTCGCAGTGAACTCAGCGATGACACTTTGGTATTGGCAAGGCTGCACACCACCGTCTTCGTCGAGCTGTGAAGGATCACATCCGACTTCGGAGTTGCAGGCGCATCTCCCATTGCAGTTTGATTCTTTCGTCTTGTCGCAGTTAAATGAGGCAAAGAACCGGCCGTTTGAAGCGAAATCGGGGTGAAACGCCATCCCCATCATCCCATACTTGGTGTCGCGGTGAACTAAATCAGTCAAGTCTAAGAACGGCTCCGACAAGTCTAACCCTAATTTCTCACCTGACCCATGTTCCGGTATTGTGGCTAACCAAATCTTTCCTTCCTGGTTTGCCAGGAAAACCCTGTTGGATCCATCGGGATGCGGCGCCATGTTCAGATAAGCTCTATCCCAGAGTCTCTCTAGGCATAATCCCTTGGGCGATGGTGGAATACTGGTGTTAAATACTACCGTTTCTCCGTCAAAACAGACCGACGTGTTCCCTTCAAAGGATCTACAGAAGTCTGTCTTCGATTGCCAAAGATCGATGAGGGTGGAAGCAGGTGATGTTACTAACTGCTCACCTCCACCGCTGCCGCTGCCACTGCCCTTCAAGGATGCCGCAAATAGGGAATTCTTTATCGGAACATCTTTGCACGTATCCCAAATTTGGTCGCAGAAGCCGGAACTGCAGAGAACCGGAACTGTTCTCCTCGTCTTCGATTCAACAGTATATAGCTCACCTGAGAATGGATCACATCTCTGTTCCGAAATTACACAATCGTCACTCAATCATTCACTCAAGTCAACAAGAAACAGGTTGTATAAGAATTTAACTCACTGTGCAGAGCATAGATTTGATGAGAGAGGAGCATGAGGCATCTGAGATGTTCATGGCCGACAACTGTTTCTTCAGATTTGAGTCATCTGTGGAATTGCAGCAACTAGTCCCGTTGTAAGAACAGAAAGATAGGGGCAGTTTGGGTGTCACCGGAGCTCCTGTTCATGAAAAAGAAAAACAACCATCAACCAAAACATGGAAACGAGGAAGACCCAACTCCAGAAAATCATCGAAACGATGAAAGCAAACTTACTCAAATCAGTGCACAGTGGGAGAGCAGAGGAGGAGGGGAGGAGGATTGCGATGGAGATAAACAGTAGAGAGAGAAGCGGAGGAGAAGAAGCCATGGTTTCTTCAGTGTCAGTCAGTCAGTCCCAGTCTCAAACACTTGCATCTTATTGAGTTGCAGATTCAATTATTCAACATCTAAAACTATTTTAGACATTAAAGTCAACAGCTTATGATCGATTTGTCGTCGTCTTGTTTTTCCCTGCCGTTTTTCAAAATTTCATATCTTTCATCATTCAAAGATCCAAAGTCAAATCAACACACACACACACATCACGGATTTGACCGATATTTAAAGATGGATTAGAAAGAGATTTAAAAATAGATTAAAGATCAGATATTCAAGACAAAAGATTCCAGGGAGATTTCATCTGAATCATCACTTTAGGCTATATATGATTATCTATTAAGATTTGTTGACTTTCATCTATAAATCCTAAATAAACCTTAACAGTAACCAATTGAGGTAAATAAAGCAAGAAGATTATTAATATTGTGCCAACTTTGCATCTGATGAATATTCAAGTCAATCAACTGTTTCTAGATTAAGTTAGATGAAGATGACAAGAATACCAAGATGATTGTTTTTTTCCCTGATAATTCTCTCCCACACTCATGGCATTCACAAGGATAATCTTTCTACGCCTCTCTACTAGTGACACAATCTTGGTTGTTTCATTGGAGAAAAATATTAACTGTCAAGAGCACCAAGAGACTTCATGTCCTCCAAGAAAGCTGAATATGAATCATCAATGCTCTGTCCTTTTGGTGCCGAATTTGATGTCTGTGCTTCTTCCGATCTCCAAGTAGTTGTAGGGATTAGTGATCTTGAGATGCTTGTTGGTATAAGGGGTTGGGATTTCAGTTTTGCTTTTGGTGCGCTGGTTTCTCTCCTCACGCGGACAGATGCAGGAATCTACCACAAAATATAAAAAATAACATTTGATAAAATTCAAAACAAAAACCATGACGAATGGAAACATGCACAAAGATAAATCAAACACAAACTCACCATAGCCGTAAGTTCAGGAGTGTGCTGTGCTAATGGTCGTTTTACTACTGTTGATGCTGCTGATTTCACATAAGATGGTTTTGGAGGAACAAACATTCTTGCAGGATTTTCATCTTCTTGAAGAGGCTGATTGAGAAATAATGGTGGCCTCATCATTGTTGGTAAGCCTCCCATGTTTGATAGACCTGGTGGTCCAGCATACGGTGTGGGTAACATTCCAGGAGGAGGGGGATGGTTAGGAAGTCCAGCAATGGGTAATTGTGTCCTCATATCTAGAGGAGGTGGAGGTGGAATGCGTGAAGTTGTGCCTGGTGGTAACATATCACCTTGTGATGATGTTGGCTGCCTTGGTGGAGGTGGGGGTGGGGGAGGTAATGGTGGCAGATGAATCATTGGAACATCTGTTTGTCTTGGTGGCAGCCCTGGAGGCGGAGGCGGTGGTGGAAGCCTAACTGATGCCTGAAAAATAAAGATTTACAATAAATTATGTCATTAGAAGAGAGAGGGATGCAAAATGACAAATAGTAAAAAATTACACTGTCAAATTCATTTGAATTTTTTTCATCTGAAGCGGTATTCTGCTTATTTTCAATATCAGATTGGTTTGTTCCTGGAGGAGGTGGAGGCAGAGACGACTGGATACGAATGGAATCTATTGGTGGAGGAGGTGGAGGTGGTGGAAGTGGAGGCAAAGAAGAACTAGTTTCTGATTCTGGTTTTGAAGGAACAGGTGGTGGAGGAGGTAGAGGTAAAGATTTTGGAAGGTCGCAATCTTCAACAGAAGACAATTCATTAGAAGCTGGCAGTGGTGGCGGAGGTGGAGGTGGTGGAACATCTAAGTCCTCTTCTTCAAATGCAGACAAAGAGGATGCTGCTGCATTGCTTGAAGAAGCACCCAATGAATTCCTTGGTCCTGTACCCAATAAATAAAGAAATTGCTTTAATATGTTTCGTACATAAAAATACCATACAAAAACATGATATATGATTTATAAGGAAATCACAAAAAGATACTGACCTATTGCTGATTTGTACATTGGAGGCTTTCCAGGAGGTGGCGCACCAGTTGGATTTAATGTGGGATGATAGTAAACCGAATCCTAGATTACAAGAACTAATTAGAGCAATCAGAATAAAATAATACTTGAAGGCATTTATATTAGATATATAATCACAGTTATACAACCATAGATACCTCTGGTTTTAGATGATTAGCTCTATCATCTTCCTCGGAGGGAGTCTGCCTTCTTAGGGGGCCCAAGTGGCTTACAAATTTTATAGAAAAATAAGACTTTAAAGTTTCAACATAATTGTATGTGAGATAAATATATAAAAAATCACAAAACATAATTTGACTAGTTACCTGAACATTACTGGTGTTTCGCCTTTTTCACGCATTTTATCTTCATATTCCTGTTTGATGTGTATTTTAAAAAAGTGATTAGAAAATAGAACATTTCCAGCAAAAAATGTAAGAAAGCATTTCTATGGAAAGACGCCAAATGATCATTAATAGCTAACAGTTTTGATTTTTGTTAGAAATAATCAAAGATTATTTATCAGCTCAACTTCCAGTAAAACTGTAAAAGAAAATTTTCAACAATATTATATAATAAATAAATTTTAATAAACCTATTATAATTATATAATATTTACATTGACAGAGAATAAAAGAAACACACAAAAACCTTAAGTTGGTAAAAAACATGAATAATCGAAAATAAGGTAAACACTTAAACATATGGATCATTCCATTTGAAGAATCAAGATGATGGAACAGAGACAAGATGAGTTCTATCGAGCCTTTTGATTAAACAAAAACATAAATAACGAAAGAGGTAGATGTGAGAGTTTTGTAAACGTCTCTTTTGTTATTTATCATTTTTCAACCTAATGAGAAAATGTGTTAGTCAACTCAGAATACCACTTCAAAAACACCTCGATTCAAACTTCAAAGTAAAATAAATGTTGTTCGCAACAATGATACATATTAAATATTTAAATTTACCTTTCTTTTCTTCAAAACCATATTTAAAGTATCCTCAAGTTGTCTCTTCTTGTGCTTTCTTGCCTTATCTAAAGCCCCATCTGCTTCTATTACACGAAAACAGAACAATTTCATTAGATTTTCATTTTTCTAAGTGTAAAAGCTCTTTTAAGATTTTTGTTTTCAAACCAATTATTTGCAATATATATCGTAAATTTGAAGGTTCTGAAAATTACTGATATGTTGAGATAAATTCCTACTGCTAAACAGATGAAGACGAAGTGGCAAACTTGCCAAAATGAATGAATGTGACTTACTCATTGTCTCCAATTTATCAATCTGCTCCTTGATTGATTCTGGATCCTTCTTAAGAATTCCAACCTCCCTAACTTTCTTCCTCTCCTTCTTATTCTGTGAGGTGCATGGTGTATACAATAAACAAGTAACAAAACCCATAAGAAGAAGAAGAAGAAAACAGGCATATAAACAAACACAAAAAAACCTAGACCAAAATGAAGATTGAATCATCGAGAAAGAGAAAAAGAACGAAATAGATACCCTTTTCAGCTCCTTCTTCCGAAGTTCCTTACGATAAGCATCGGTGGGGTTCATCACTTTCCCTCCCTTGGTCGTCTTCATCTCCTGCTTCGGTTTCGGCCGCCAATTAATCCACTCAGAGAAAAAACGAAAACACAAGGATAAATCGCAACTGACGAAGATCTGCGGGGGAAATTGCAAACGTTTCGGACACTCGACGGAAGAAAAAAACACGGAAAGTATTCGGATCATTAAGGATTTAATAGAGTATCCATTTAACATGGTCCATTGATTTTAATCGGTTCTATTCGGATCTTCAACGAAACACCCGATTAACCTTTCGTAGATTCGTGACATGTAAATGAATTTTATATAAGAAAAATACACGTGTAAATTGAAAGCATCGTCGGTGGATGATAAATTGATAATTAATTATTGATAAGATCAGATTGTCATGCTGAATCATATCCACATTTTTTATATTTTTATAAGATCACATTGATAATTAATTAAAAGAAGAAAAAGTTGAAAGTACTTTTTATATTTTTAATTTATTTATAAAACTAGAAACCTAGAAGAACATACGGAGATTCTGGCAATTCTGCTATTTTATAAATTGAATCACTCCAAAAAAATTTACTCTTCTGCAATTTAAGGAAATGGAACTGATTTCCTCCCAGAATTCTCCCTTTGAATGCATTCTCTTCGGTGCAGATTAATTATTCTCCCCTCAAAATTAATCATCCATGCATGTGTTAATCTGATTACTAAATTCGATCTTCTTTCTCTATTCTCAATCTGCAGACCTGGATGACACCTTGTATGATGGAGAAATTGGAATCCATGGATTCCTCAAGAAGAACATCGAAGGCAGATTAATTGATCATCTTCAACTTCAATATATATTGATTTCAACCTATTCTGTTCATTCATTCATTCATTATTTATTTATTAATCGATTCTGTCTGGTTATGCAATTCTGTAGATTTTCTATCCATCAAATGTAAGGTGTCGCCGGAAAAAGCTTTCTCACTCCGGTCAGAGTTCTTCTGCTCACATGGAAGCTCCCTAGCTGCCCTTCTTGTATATATATCTATATCTATTTTCCTTTTCCAATTTCCACTATTTTAATTCGGAGAATTTGATTTTGTTAATTGCAGGCACTTGGTTACGACATTCATCCTGATGAATACCACAGGCAATTAATTTTAATTAATCAATTAATTAAACATGAAAGTAATTTAAATGTTCAATTTCTATTTAAATGTTAAATGGTTAATTTTAATTGCAGTTACGTACATGGAAAACTACCTTACGAACTCATCCAACCTGACACCAGTCTTCTACACTTGCTTAGAAGCATTCATCAAACAAAAATTGTATGTTTTTATTTTGGATTTTTATATACATATAAGCAAGCATTGAGGGAAATGATGAAAAATATTAAAGATAGAAGTTATAAAGACGTGTCACTCTATTTTGGAGGCTACTATAAAATGTTATTGGATGTTTATCGTGATATATATGGAAAAAAATACAGACAACACGTTAATAGGTCTTCTGAAATAAAGACATCAGTCTATCATTTCATCCGAAGTATTATAAGAAAAGTGTTATAACTACATAACTAATTAAAAAAAGTTAATAAACTTTTTACTTTTTTTTTTACTTCTATTTATATTTTTATAATTTAGACATTGTATTATATACTCTATGCGACTTCAACCTAGACAAATTGGATAAGATGTGAATTTTTATCCGATCAAATATTTTCATCTGACTTGACTTTTTACTCTGTGTAGTTGTTCACAAATTCAGATAGAGAGCACGCAAAGAAGGCGTTGATGAGATTGGGAATAGATGAGAACATCTTTGAAAGAATCATTTGTTTTGAGACACTCAACCCTCATCTCTTCTCTGAGGACCCATTGTCACCCAATATGGACCAAATTGTCGTGTTGAAACCATCACCATCGGCTTTCCATGCCGCCATTCGAATATCCGGCTACGATCCCCATCGAATGGTACATCAGTACATATATTCAGTTGCTACTACTAGCTTGTTCTGATTCTAAACTAACTTAAAAGGGTTCTAATTGCACTCACAGTTGTTCGTAGACGACAGTGAGAAGAATGTGGTTGCAGGGAAATCTCTAGGGCTCAACACAGCTTTGGTAAGTTAATTAAAAGATGATATAAAATGATATATCAGAGTTAAACGATCCATATGAAACTATATATATAAGGGGAGATTCATATGAGAAACCTTAAAAAAAATATCTGTTGAGATAAGATAATGATCATAATCATAATCGTCTATTTTCTACTTGTGTTTTATCCAACATTTTATGTACTTGGTAATTCAGGTTGGGAAAAAAGTGATGAAGTGTGAAGATGCTGATTACTTGTTGGAAGGTATTATGAATCTAAGAGAAGAAGTACCAGAGATATGGAAGATGAACAATTGGTCAACCACATCTGTTAGAGCTTGATCATAAATTTTATCATGATTTGTGATCAATCTAATGTGAATAATAATGTTTATATGGTTTAAAAAGACATAAAACCAATGGACTACTTGTTTCAAATTTCAATTATGTACATATATATATGGATACCTTGATCATTCTATATATGACTCAAATCTGGAAGACCAGCAACATGGAAGATCAAAAAACCTGGGTGATATCATTATATAAATTTAAAATTGAATTTCATGATGAAAAAAGTAAACCCTACCTTTGTTTAATGCTTCTGCTTCTCCTTATCAATCTTTGCTCAATAAACGCTTCAATGTATCCAAACACTTTTGAACATTCTCATTTGCAGAAATATAACCATTGCCCAAATTCTTTTTAAACTTTTTCTTTAAACCTTTAATTTTATTCATAAGTTGAGGAATCGAATAATCTACCTGGAATGTACTTTTCAATTCATCGGCCAGCACAGAAAAATCACCTGCGGTAACTGGAGGCTTATCGTTCTTCTCCTGGTATTCCACCAAACCTTTGACTAAAGCCAACTCATCTTCGTTTGTCCAAAATCTGTTGAAGAACTTCGAACCAGATACTGTAGAAGACAGTTCTGGTGACTTCTTCAATTTCTTCGAAGGAAGGGGCGTTGTGGCCATCATGTGCTCAGAATTGGAGGTTTCATCATCAGAATCGCCATGGGATCCTTCATCAGATTTCGATTTAGACGGTAACAATGGCGGTTGGTGTAGAAGACGGCTTTGTCTTTAGTGGCTCATTTGCTTGAACGGAAGAGTTCTTCCGTTTCTTCTTAGGAGGGAGCGTGATGGCCACCATATCCTCAGATCCGGGGGTTTCCGACGACTCGTCATCTGTTTCCTCATCAGACTTCGATTCAGATGGCGATAGAGGTGCGAAGTTGTTTTTGTTTCCGTGTTGGAGGTTCCACCATTCCTGTGTATAAATAATCAGAAATTCCCTCCCTAATTTTTTTACTGGAAAAATTACTTTAATCTTCCGAGTTTCCATTAAAATTACAAAAGACTTCCATGAGGGATTGTATAGTAATCTTATTTGTAAAAGGACTGGACTGGGCTAGAATATAAAAAAAAACATTGGACCAAATATATAAATGCCACTTTAAAAAAAATCAATTCATATGTGCACACCCGAGCGTGACCGTTGGATGGAACGTCAATGGTAAGATGTTGATTTTCTTAATTTTTATAAATTTGGTGTTGGTGTCTGTGTCGGTGTAGTGGTAGGACCTGGGTCGGTGTAGTGGTATCTGTCATCTTCGGTTCTCGGCCCTGTGTTTCTTTCTCATTCTCCGATCTCGTCCACGGTTTCTAGTTTTTTTAGGATTTTTCTTCATTTATTTCTCCGTTCTCCATCTTCTTCCATCTACCTGGAAGGAATCCGACGTGGTCAAGTTGATCGTGATAATAAAAATTTCGAAAGGTTGATCAATGGCACTATATCCGTTAATGACGTTAGTGATGAAATAGATCACGAAACTCGACTTTTTCGAAGAACAAATGACGTTAAAAGAGTCAATCAGGAGCGTCTTAAAAGTCTAGGGAAGGAGGTAGTGAGATGGTGTGGAAATAAAAGAAGATGGAGAACGGTAAACATGGGTCAATTCCATCTGAATGTCGAATGTGATTTCCCAACAAACTGATTCGAAAGCAAATTCAATTTGCGGGTTTGGAGCATTGATTGGAGGAAGTTGGAAGAAGTCTCCACTAACAATCAATTGAAGACCTCCCCAAGGTTTATCCCCTTTGTACTGAGATTTGCGGATCGTGCTGGACACAAACTCAAGATTATCGAAAACCTCACCGTCGATCATGCTGATCTCATCAATTACTACCGCTTTAGCTCTCTTTTAAGGACATAAGAGATTAGTTCTTTTTTGGTACCTTTTCCTAACCCAACGTCGGCGAAGGAGTAGTCCACCTAAAGCACATGCGGCAACGCCAGTTGAAGCAGTCACAAAAACTGAGTTGGGATAATGAAGTCGTCGGAGTGTGGAGACGGCGTGTCTTAAAAGAAAACTCTTACCCGTCCCGGCAGAACCGGTAATGAAGACCGATTTTCCAGTAGCGATTGCAGAAATTAGTTGTTCTTGCTGTGTGCTGAGACTGATTTCGGACATGCCGTCGACAGAAGATAGAGATTTCGGACCATCACCGTCACTAGAAAAACCGAAGTAATTATCTCTGGACCTCTTCCGAACGCCCTTGTCTTTCGACGCCATTCGCGAGTACAAATCATTGGAACTCAAACACAGCTATTAACAACAGAAATTTTATAGAACCAACTATAAAATTATAATCTAAATTAACGTCTAGATTTCTCGAATACACAATTCTTCGGGGCGGCAGATTTAAGAATCTAAGGTCCTCCATGCAGCAGAGAAGGGAGCAGCATTGGGGATTTATTCGATAGAGATTCTAATTTAACCCAAATAACTATCCGGATTCTAATTTAAACCAAATAAGAATCCGTTAAGCGAAATTTACCCAATAAGGTTACCGGATAAATTGCATAAATAGTAGAGGGTTGGGATTCTTCTTTCGATTCAGATTCTGTCGTCTTCTTTCTCGATGGGTTATGTAGAATTTCGTCTACTTCTTCCAGATTCATCGTTCTTCTTTCTTTTCTAATAGCTCTGTCTATTCGTTCTTCTGTTAGAGTAGATCTACTTCCGACATCTTTTATTTCACTTATTATTTTTTATTACTGCTAATACAGATCCAACTTCGTGTCTTAGGAGAAAGAAAGGTGAGGTATCTATCAGTCTAGCAGGGCGAGGGCACCGAACAAAATAAGAGCGCTCAGTATGACAGTCTTTTGGAATCCAGGTTGCGCATTCGTTCGATTCCGGTACCAACTAACTCCCCAGGTTGCGGCATTAGAGATTTATAACTATCTAATTATAGATTTTATCTCTATCAGGTAATCCAGTATTAAATTTCAATCAACATACTAATTGAATTCAAGTAATCCAGTATTATAACATTACGTTTATCGAATAAATGCTATAAAATATGGTGTAGTGATTGGAATCTGTTATCCAGACAATGGCTTCATATTATGTCGTCTTCCTTCAAGATGGGTTTATGAAAATATTGGTTCGTCTTTTTCTCAGATTGTTCGTTCTTCTTTGTTTTTTCAGATTCTTCGTTGTTCTTTGTGTTCTCTTCGTTATTCAGTTAATCTAGATCTACGATCATCATTTCTCTGCTAATTATTATTAATTATCTGCAATGTAGATCTAGCTACGGGGTATGACGTGTTAATCTAACCAGACGAAGGTATGAAATCATGTGAGAAGTATCAAAGTAACATACTTTTTTTGAAATCTCTGTTCATCCTAAAAATTAAATCTGTGTTCATCCTAAATATTAAAGATGTGCTAACAGAAGTAATGCTTTTCGAGGGCTTTCAGAAACGTCGTGCCATGAAGACTAAAGGTTTTCCATAAATGCCATGAGGACTAAAGATAATCTGATTAATATCTTCTCAAATCTTCTGACGTCAAGAATCTGAAGAAAAAAAATATAATATTCATTGATTAGATAATAAAGTCATTCTTTCATGTATTAAGAAGTGTGTAATACAGCTCATGAATGAAGAATGTTGAATAGGAATTTTCAAAAAATAGTTAAAATATATTTATCATTAAATATATTTTAATTAGTTAAAATGTATAGTTAAAGTGTTTTAAAATTTATTTATGCAGTCTAATTTTTTTTTTTAATGGCGATTTATATTAAAAGTAAAAGTAAAATAAAAGGAATTACAATCTACGATATTAAGAAAGATAGACAATTAATTAAATAACTAAAAGTACGATAGGATATGTGGGCTAAGAGTTGATCGGATGACTGGGAGGACTAAATAGGAAATTTTATTTCGATCAGATGATCAAGAATCGATTAAGACAGTGTAACCACGGATTAACACAGTAGTTAATATAAGAAATCATGTTCAGGTGCACTTAGAAGATACGAAACAGGAGTAAGATTGCATGCAAATTTAAAAGGTATGTTTTTCTATTTTAAATTAAAGAACACCTGGGGGACATAACTCATAAGTACATTGGTACAAACTTAGAAGATTATAAAAGAACACCTGACCGTTCGAATACATAATCCATTTGTTTTCCATCTAAACCTACCCTAAACATATTCTTCTCTCCATTACGTTCTTCACTTCCGCGCCGTTAAAACATGGTGAGGAGAATGGAAACAGGAGGATCGTCGTCATCTGAGACGCTACCTAAGAGAGACAGAGGTCATAGACCTCACGGAGGACGACGACGACTACGTTACCCTGCCATCAAGGAGACGTCATTTAAACCCTACGACTCCGGAGGAGTACGAAGGACTTTCACTAGCACAGCCCGGTAGTCGCCGAAACTCGTCAAGTCATCCGGTAGAGCCTCCGCCTCAAACACCGAGAAGTGAGCCAATTCCAGAATATGTGCCCACAATGTGGGTATCTTTTCATCGCCTTCCTTTACACGGCAGCTTCTAGTATGTTCAATCTTCCAGATCCAGTGGAGCCGTTGAACTTCGACTGGATGGACAACTTGCAGTCGGGAGATCCGTAAGGAAAGGTCGAAACGACGGTAGGCGAAGGTCCAAGCAACGTTAGGTTAAAGACTTTTGGGTTCAACATTAACACTCCATCGTCTAATGGAGTTAATGTTCGTTTTTACGTTAGTCTAGTTTAGTTCTTATTCTTGTATATATGTTCTTGTTCGGAGTTTGTCTCCGATCTATCTTGTTCATGTTGGTCGTTAGTTTTTAGTTCATGTAGTGTGTTTATGTTTACTTTTTTATTTTTGTTTAATTCATGTTTTATTTTGTGTTTGTTTAGTTTTTAGTGTGTTTAGTTTTTAGTTTGTGTTTATCGCCCTTCTCTTTATTCCAACCAGTTTATTTTGGTAATGGTAGCTTGATATAAAGTAGTCTGATATAATGACATCAGTGCACAAAATCGTCGTGCTATAGAGCAGTTTATAGCATAGGGTTTATATATAGTTGGTATAGATGTCCAAATCCGATATCTAGCAGTAACATCATCGTACACAAATCTCTCCTCTCCAGATCGCCGTGTCCTGATATAGCAGTTTATAGCAAAGAAGGAGCACTCTCCTGTCCAGAAAACCTGGATGGTATAGCAGGTCAAAATCCGAAACCTCGCACAAAGATCTCCGTGTGCAATATCTACAAAGATCTCCTATCCAGATCCGTGTTAGTATATAGCACACTCCATCACAGTTTATATCATAGGGTTTATAGCAGATGTGTGCTTGTTTATAAACTTGATATGGTATATAAATAAACGGGCTGTAATAGCAATTATTTATTTCAAGTTTTCAAGTAATATGGTATATACCCAGAGACCATCACTGTGATCTCATTGGAAAACTCGGATTCTCTGTACGAAGGTCAACTGGCAAGAAAAGGTTGTATATAAGAAGTATGTTTGTTCGAAAGAAGGTATATCAACAGTTCATATAGAAGACACACCATCAGACAATGGCAAAAGACCCAGATTGATTAGAAACTCGAGAACAGGTTGCAAAACCTTCATCACTTTCAAAAAAGTAAAAAATGGATGGGAGGTCACAACATTTAATCATGTACACAACCATAATTTGGCAACTCCATCGAAAAAACGATTTTTACCGATCAATAGAAAAATTGAACCTTTCATACGGAATATCATTCACGATCTAGATGAATCGAATATAGCTTCAAGCCAACAATTTTCTTATGTCGCAAATCAGTGCGGAGGATTCGAGAATTGTGGCTTCACTAAAATTGATTTTAACAACTTACTAAAAGACGATTTGAAAAATATTAAAAAGCATGACGTCGACATATTGTTTGAAAAATTTAGCACGCTAAAGGAAAAGGATAGTGATTTCTACTACAATTACGTTTTAAACAACGAAGGTACGAGACAAAAATTTCAAATTTTAATAAATTTGAACATCTTTTACCTGTCAATAGAAGATTGTAACCCATAACGTATAACAGGAGCTCTAAAACATTTATTCTGGGCTAATTCTATAAGCATAGAAGATTATAGAAGATATGGAGAGACTGTAACATTTGACACAACATACAACACAAATAGATATAAGTCAGTACTTGGCATGTTCTGTGGTGTGAACAATCACTTAAGCTCGATTCTATTTGTATCCGCGATTATTTCCAATGAGGTAACAAATTCTTTTATATGGATATTTACTGAATTCAAAAATTGTATGAAATCTGCATCAAAGACTATAATAACAGATCAAATTGCGACTATGAATGTGGCTATAGCACGAGTTTTCCCAAGTACTTTTCATCGTTTGTGTAAGTGACATATTACAAACAAACTAGGTGATAAAATTGGTGTAATATATAGAAACAAAACTGAAATGGAAAGGTTCAACAATATACTCAACAAATCTGATTCAATTGAGAAGTTCGAACGTGATTGGAATTTGTGGACCAAGGACAACAACATTCATGATAATGATTGGTTAGAATCGATGTTCCAACTTAGACGAAAATGGTGTCTAGTTTACATGCGTGATAATTTCTTCGGAGGTATGTAAAGTACACAAAGAAGTGAAGTTATGAATAATGTTGTTAAGACTAAATTGAAAAAGCATTCAACTTTATACAAATTAATTGGATTTATGGAGACACTACAAAAAACACAAAAAAACAAACAACCAGAATTTGATCATAATGACAGAGATGCACCTCCTCATACGATTACATCATTACCAGTTGAAAAATCGTTTCTCCAAATTTACACATTGGAAGCATTTGTACAATATCAGAATTAAGTGAAGAAAAGTTTAAATTATTATATCAACAAACAGGTTCGAAATCTAATATTGTTAATTGAACTATTATTACTTTCAAATCATGTTACAGACATTAATATTTTTATTTTCACATCTCAGAGTCCGACCAACTTTCTGGTTGTTGGATTATATACCCAATTAGTCACAGCAAAAATTAACGTCGGCATAGACAACATTGCGAAGTGTAGTTGTCAATTATTATTTTACAAGGGTTTTCCATATAAACATCTCATTTGCATGTTGACGAGCAATGGAATAACAACAATGCCTAGTTATATGATACTTGATAGATGGAGAAAAACTATATCTGTAGGTAACAGCCAGCAAGATCAATCGCACGGAACAAATGAACTAAATCTCCTCCTCACAAGATGTCTAAATATTTCACAATTTTCAGAAATGGCGTCCGAAGAAATCAAGAAAGAATTAAAAATCGTAGTAGAAAATTTTGATGTAAATTTCGGAAGAACAGTTGAGAAACCAAAGAACGGATCAATAACAAGGTTTGTAGATGATTCTAATTGGGTAACTGTTATTGATAATCCTAAAGTAGCCAAAACAAAAGGGAGCGGAAGAAACTTAGGAAGACCTGGCAAAGCAGATTCAAGTCTTAGAGAGAAATTATAATACCGAAAATTAAATATTGTGGTAAATGTAGAAAACAGGGACACAACTCTAAAAACTGTAATGTTCATGTAAACGATTACCAAGGACCATAATGCATTGACGAAACACAAGTCTGGAATGTTTCATTTCTAATCTTTGGTACTTGTTTTTTAGTTTAAGTCAATGGATATAAACCTTCAAGCAGTAGATGTTTCGTGTTCGCCTTCTCATGTTTCATTACATCATATGCAATAGATCTTAATCTTTCAATCATATATAGTCCTCCATTACAACCAGTATCCTTCTCTTGTGAAATTGAACGTAGTAATTGATAACTTTGCTGTTCTTTAATATTCATTATTACTCGAATAAAATAATAAAACCAGAAAATCTGCATTTCCAAAAAATAAAGACGATTTAATTCATGAAAAACTAATTCCGTAATCCAAAAAATTTACGTACCGTTTGAAGAGAAGCTTCAAGATTCTGTTTCTCAAAAATCTGATGATTTGAATCAAAATGAATGTATAAATTTTCATCTTTATGCCACATGAGAAAATGTCAGTGATCATTCGTTCTAATTGGGATGAAAACAAATCTCAACATCTTTAAAGAAAATTTCATTGACGAAATTACTGCATTTCTAAACCTTCTGAGTCTAATTGGTTCAGCATTTTCGGGATAACTAGTTGTCAAACAACGTATATCAGTATCATCAAAAATATCTTATTTCAAAATTATCAATGAACATGTATTATATCCTTCATCCCTTGAATTAATATACCATTATAACAATTTACAAACTAAAATTATTGGATGTTAGGAAAGTTGAGATCAAACTGAAATGAAAAAGATAGATACAAAAATTAATATACGTACGTTTGAATCGTAGACTTTATGATAAATGACATCAGAAACATTTGGCCAAGGCAAGAAATAGTTTTATCGAAATCAACGACAAACCTTTTTTTATCTATAATTATTAGTTAATAGAAAAATAAATTATCAATAAATGTAAAAAATGATTAGCGATAATGAAACGTTATAACTAAAACTACTTACGATTGTTGTAACATCAAATGTTTAGTTACATTCAACTTTGATAGTCCAATACTTTCGGGTGGAATATTTTCTTTGCTTTTACTCTGTTCATTTAACTTATTGAATAAATAAATTCAGATAATGATGATCAAAATATATATATTAACATAAAAATTATATTGACTACATAAACTTATATACCTTAAACAATGATGCAATGACGCAATCGGTTGTGGTGTTAAAATTGGCGGAGAAAAATTAATGCATCGAGCAACTGCAGATAAATCTTCGTAGTTATGTTTTCTATTTAAACGAATTTTGGCCTCAACCTCCTCCGCACTACGTATTACGGAGTCCCAAAACTCTGGGGAGTTCTGTACAACAGAAGGATAGGAAATAACTAGAGTATTGCAATTGTCATTGACAGAAGGATTAGAGAAAGTTGCATTAGAGTTCGATCGATCAATGCACATCTTCGACTCAGTCGGAGTGATACAGTTTTTCTGCAAAATATCTGAGGATTTGATAGACTTAATTGATTTTATTACTGATATTGACTTACTTCGATCAAGAACGTCTACAATTGTATTTGCAATTGGTTGTTCAGACAAATCCTGAGTATTGAAAAGGTCAAAACTAGGTCGAAGAATAGACTTAATCGGACTGACATAATTCTTATTAAGAGTCAATGTGACTAACTGAATTAACTAAACCTTCCTTAGATACTGATGGATTTAGATTATTCAATGGCATATCCAGAGGAATATCAATAGACATCGGATCTGAAAATGTTGATGAAGATGGCAGTCTCAATTGTAACTCTGCATTTGCTAGTAGTAATGAATTACTGTCGTCGTTACTGTTAATAACAGTATCTGAGATAGCCTGGTGACAATTCTATATCATTCATAATGTCAATAATAGGAAGAACGATAGACTTGATCGGACTAACATAATTCAAATTAAAATCAAAGGCTATAAAAGTTTTTTGCTGCGTAGATTGCATATCCAATAGTTGAAATTTTTTCATCAACGGACTACATGACTTACTAAAAGAGGAATGAATTTCAATCGGATGATCTTTGTCACCTATTGAACAAACTAACTAATTAATGAATCTAAAATTTCAAATATAAAGAGAGAAGATTAATATATTCAAATTTGTAATAATTAAAATACAATAAAAGATTTACCATATTATTCAATATTCATTAAAAATAAATAATAAATATACTATTACCATAGCTTTTGAAGAAGAAACATGATTTTTAACATTGCCAAACTGTAATAAGTTTAATAAAATTTAATAAAAATCTAATAAAATCTAATTATTTCAAATCTTTTTGATAATAAAAATTAGGTAGAATACAACCTTATCATTGACATTATTTATCTTCAATTTTCTAAGACGAAGAAATTGATGTAGAGTAGGTTGGATTAAAATACGAGTGTATTTCTTGCATGTTTATATAATATATTCTACATTGAATGATTTAAACGAAGAGATCACTAATAATTTCATAAATTCAGATAAAATGGAACGACAAAAAATGTATAATAAGAATTAGAAAATGGAATTATTGAATATTAATACAAATTCTAAATAATTGATATTACACCTCTAAATAATGTTGTGTGCTCCTACAAAAATACCTTCCAAATATTCAAAAATAATTATTTAAATACAGATTTTTAATTAAAATTGAAAAAAATAGGTAAATAATAAAATCTTATATTCAAGAAAAATGCACATTCATAAATGTATTTACCAACCCTTTCACCGTTTTTCTCACGCCGACGAACAGAATAGCAAGCAGATTCCATGTTCTTAAAAATTTGATCAAATATATATTAAGACCAATTAAAACTAGGAATATCTTCCAATCTGTCTATATAATAGAATAATTTCAATGGAATAAAAGTTTTGGAAGTAGGAGTCAAGAAACAAGAACATAAAAGGCATAACCAAAACCGACAAATGTCATTGATATTCTCTTTTTCAAAATTCATAGATAAAACAGCAGATTTAAAATCATCCTTCATCATAGCACTGTAAGTAATAATTTAGAATAATTAGGTAAAATTTAAAGATTAGTTAAAAAAATATAAAAACTTAGATTACCTAGATACTTGTTTAACTTAGTAATTATTCAATATCATCTATTCTACGGGCTTGAATTACAACACTAGAATAAGGAAGAGAAAATATATTACCAATATATCCTTAAGATAAAATTGATAATTACCAATATATCTGCCAACCATATCATCCAAGTGATAGGAATTGACATTCAAATCAACATATTTAAGGAATTGATCAAATCCTAAATTTTTAATTTTGATAAAAATAATGAAGTATATCACGAACATCATTGAAGGTGAAAATATATCCGTTGAAACAACATCGAGATTGAACTAGTCAATGAGCTGCAATATCAAAATTGATACAATTTCATTTAAACATTGAAATCATGTAAATACTTACAATTCTTAACGCCTCGAACATAACTACTAGGAAACAACTTTTGAGGAATTTGTTGAAGATGAAAACAACGTTCTTCAAATGATAATGAAATTTTCTTCTGCAATCTAGGTCCTAAAAGAAAAGAAAATTACATAAGAAGCAATATATATTAAAAAATAAAATTATTTGACATTAGAAATTATTAAAAATATAAGGATAAATTTCAAATATTAAATTTTTTTTTCTTTGATATAGATGGAAGATTGATATTTGGTACGAAATCATTGTTATCGATTGAATTAATCTGGAATTTAATGAAATAATAATTAATCAGTAGGAAAAAAGAAATCAGATGGTAAATAATAATACTAAATATATAATTTTAAAAACAAAGAATAAATTCCAGTGCATAGAATTTTTTTACCTGCATATGGATGACTAAATTAGAATAATTATGAAAAATAAAATTATCAAAATTACGATGATAAAAAAATTAGAATAATTATAAAGAATGCGTATAAATAAAATAAGGATCATTAAAAATAGTTATAGAATAATAATAATCAAACCCTGGATATTGTCTTGTTAAATTCTGTTGCACCATTGATCGTAAGAACATGTTTACGTTTTCGGTTAATCTTTGAATCAAGATTACAATGTAGAAGACCGAAATATGACCGAAAAGAGTGATAGATTGATTAGTCGAATAATCGGAAATATGAGTTGAATGTGTAATGTTGTTATCAATAGTTGGAATACTGGTATGTAACTGAACACTATGACCAAAAAATACAGTTGATCATACAGGTTGAACAAAATACAGAAAACTATAAAAAGATTAACTAAGAAACTTGGACGAAATATGCAACTAAATTAACATAGAACTTGGACGAGAACTCGAAACATCATACAGAGTACGATGGTTCGTCAAAAGTATTAACTGCGACTCAAATTCTCGAACGGGGATAAGGGAATAACAAAGTAAAAAGATCATAAAAACATATCAACGGAAAAAATAAATATAAGGCAGAACCAACCAGGATACCCCAAAAATCTAAAACATAAGACACCATTAAACTAGTAAAAGTAGAGGATTACAACTTAATAATCAATGAATGTAAACAAGATTAAAAAATAAACTAGTCAATTAAAAAAGAAGAAATACAACTTTCAGATGGAACTTAAACAAGATAAAAACCAATCACTAGCAGGTAGCTAGTGTGTAATTTTTAAAAACAGAGAAAAGGATTAAAATATTGCAGAACCAACCAGATGACCTGAACGAGGATCTTAGACAACCGGAAAACCTATAACACAGACACCAGATTATTTGAGAACAATGCACCACGATATTCGAAACTACATTAATAGAACTTCGACCAGAACAGGAAAAATCATACGGACAAAGGACGGAGAAGCATTAACTGCGATTCAACTTCGAGAACGTGAATAAAGGAATAAGAAAGTCATAAGACCAAAAAAAACATATCATCCGGAAACACAAAGAAAATATTGCAAAACTAACCTGATGAACGGAACGACAGTCTCAGACACCCGGAAATATTGGAGACCTATGAAAATGGAATAAAAAAATCACAAGACAAAAAAAACATATCAACGGAAAACAAAGAAAAGGATTAAAATATCGCAGAACCCACCAGATGAACTGAACGACGGTCTTAGACAACCGGATAACCTAAAACGCAGAACACCACAAAACTAGTAACACAACAGACAACAACTAAGAAAGAAGATTATTTAGGAAGAAGAAGAAATGTAAGAGCTTTTGGGTTTTTGTTGTTTCTGCAGGAGGTTATCGGAGGTTCTGTAGGGAGGTTATCGGAAGTTGGTAATGGTTTGTAGCGGTGTGGAAGAGGGTAGTAGAAGGTGGAAGAGAGCACAAGTACGAAGAAGAAGATAAGTAGTGGGTTCTTCGTTTTGATTGTTGAAAATGGTAAGATTTCATATCAGTTAAATAGGCAAAAATTTATTTGAAAAGACTAGTAGACAAGATTGCTAGTAGTGTAATTAATTATTATTATGGTACTTACTAGCTTTTTTAATAAGATTTTAATGATGCTACTAATTAGGTAGGTGCTCACTGTGCACTCTAAAAAAATTCAAAATTAAACACACGATTATATTTTAAATATTAAATAGTTAATACAGAAATTAAACAACTTACATCAATCATAATATATCATAATCTACTTCAGTTCAGTTCAGTTCTCATCGAGCTTCGTCTTCCGGTGAGTTTTTGGCAGTGATTTTATAAATTGGACTATCCTTCCGGCGATCTCTTCCGACGCACCTTCCTGAAATCTAGTTTAGTCACATAATTCATCAAATTTAACATAACTTAAGTGTCAATCAATTTAATCACCTGAGGCCATCGGCCGCCTAAATGTGAGAAGAATGCCGCACGAGGAGCGGAGGATGCGACTCGCTTTCCTTCTTCGATCCACAGATCTGACGACATATGCGACCACAAAATTTGCAGAGGGACGTCTTTAACCTCGTCGGAATAAGTCCAGTCTCCGAAGTCGAAGCTGTGGTTAAAGCTTTTCCCGGCAACCGCCGCCGCCTGTCTCGCCCCTTTTTTCTTTAAAATCGCACGGTACGCCTCGACAGCCGATGAGTCGATCTCCCTCGAACAGCATAGATTTATCAGACTACCGAAAACCCACTTCGATCCGACAGCGATGTCTCTCACGATCGGAGCAGAAAACATCCAGTAAGGAAACGCCGGAGCTCTCGACGAAGAATCGATGAAGGTGACGCTACCAACCGACCCCGAACTCGCCGACGAAACATAACTAGCAACGACTTGCATTGCGGAATCGTGAGCGACGAAATGAATGGGTGTTTCCAACTCTAATGAATCGATCACCTCCTCGATAACCTTAACTCCTAATTCATCACCGGAGACAGAACTCTTTGCATCTTCGTCGTAAGGAATGTAACCCATAGAAATCAAACTATCGAACCCCCAGAAAATTCCTTTTTCTTTCACAGATCTCCAAACCTTCCAAACCCCACCGTTGTCTCTGTCGATGAGATCAGAAAAACCAGATCCCGGTAAATCGAGTGCCACTGCACGAAACCCATTGGACTGAAGGTTTGCTAGAATCCTCCGGAAAGAGAAAGAACTGGAACCCAAACCGTGGATCAAGAGAACCGGTTCTTCCGATTTATCCCCCCGATCGACTGTGAAGACTTGGGTCGGCAGCAATGAAGATGAAGAAAAATGTGCTTTGACAAATACACCATCTGAGTAGTGATCGCGAAGTGCCGGAGGAAGTGACCGGAACCAAGAGGAGTTTTCTCCATCACCATCGACGACGTTGCTGCTCAAAAATTTACCACTGTAGAAAAAACCAGTGATGAGTGAGACGGCTAGCGTTACGTAGAACCAGAAGGTGAATGGCTCTCTGGTTCCTTTTCCATGGCGCTGCTCTCCTCCGCCTCTCATCACTACCTATTACTTAATTCACCTTCTCCGATGACTATTATAAGCAGTATTAGTAACAAGTGCTGAATATTTATACACTTTGAAAATTAATACTAATGGGCCACCCCATCTATAATATAAGGCCTGCAAAAACCAATAATATAGCCTCCAAACTAGACATAGGAGAAGCCTTAAAAGTTGTTGTAGCAAATGAGATGCAACTTTTAAATGAGTGTGCGTTTTATGCGTGTTTTATAACATTTGTATGCCTCTAGCAGCGGTCTGTGGTGATCAGTTGCTTTTGGAGCACCTGGGATAGCCGCGACTCACCTTTCCTAAACCTTTGATTCCATTTTCCCCAAAGATACCCGATCGACAATGCCAGTGAACGCGATCCAGTGGAGGCCCCATCACAACATTTTCCTCTTGAACCTTTGAATTATGTGTCACCAATTCTCCAATCCGTTGTAGTGCTAGGACTCCTGTTTGCGATCTTATCTGTTAAATCGTTAAATTACTGTCTAAGTTCTCTTGCATAAGAGCAATTGAAAAACAAGTGGTCCGAGAGTTTCATCGGTGGAGGTCAGGACATGGAATTTGTCAGCATCGGAGATTAAATGTGCGAAGTTTGCTCACCACTAAACCATTATCAACATCGGATTCGGATATCTTCAATATCAACCATTAAAATTCAGATTCGATTGATAATTTCGTATATCGGAATAAATATAAATTGACTTTTAGAGTGATTAATTAACTTTATTAATAGTGATTTTTAAGATTTTTTATAAAAAATTTCAGATATTCGAAAATTAATATTATTGGATTCATATTCTTGGTATCCGAGTCAAGTCTGATGGATACAGAAATTTACTCACCACTATTTAATGATTCTCACGAATCGCACTGTCATTAAGTTAGTGGTGAGCAAAAAATTGGGACCATATTTATTGACAAACGCCACTACAAGAAACATTTTATCGAGTCAATTAAATGAGTCAAAAAAAGTTGTTCCTTTTTTTTGAAATGAAATCTTAATCTTCCAGATTTTGACCAAACTACCAAAATTAAATTATTTTTTTCCACACTGTGTCCAAATCCAGTGTGTGTGAAATATTATTCTGTGGGTATTTGTTTTTTTAGTAAAGGAAATGATTGATAAATTATTGTGGGTGATTGAATTATTTGATCTGTATTGTCTATATTCATTATTCAATTAGGAACTTAGGATCAGAATTCAGATAGAATAAAATCCAAATCCAAATCGGAATTAGGAATCTCTGCTGCAATTCCTCCTCTGTCTTCCCAGGACCGACGAGTTCTCAGAAGAAGAAGATGGCGGAGGAAGATGGGAGGAGAGAGTTTGAGGCCAAGATAACGCCGGTTGTTGTCGTGTTATGTATAATGGCGGCTTTTGGCGGACTTATGTTTGGATACGACGTTGGCATCTCCGGTGAGTTGGAATTTAAATCTTTTTTGTTTTGGGTATTGGCCAATGGGTTCTTTTGATAATGGTTGAATTGGTTTGTGTTTTTACAGGTGGAGTGACTTCCATGGATGATTTCTTGAAGAAATTTTTCCCGGTGGTATATCACAGGAAGCATTCAGAGAATCTCGAAAGTAACTACTGCAAGTACGATAACCAAAATCTACAGCTTTTCACATCGTCCCTCTATCTGGCTGGTTTGATCGCTACTTTTTTCGCATCGTATACGACCAGAAATCTCGGACGTCGTCCAACTATGATGTTTGCCGGCGGGTTCTTTCTCATCGGAGTAGCTCTTAACGCCGCGGCGCAGGATCTCGCCATGCTCATCGTTGGTAGAATCCTGCTGGGTTGCGGTGTTGGATTTGCTAATCAGGTGTGTATGTTGTCTGTTGGATGATTGAATTGGTTCGTTGATTTGCTAATTATTTGGGCTTGTTTGCAGGCTGTTCCTCTATTTCTGTCGGAGATTGCACCGACGATGATCCGTGGAGGTCTCAATATATTGTTCCAACTCAACGTCACTATAGGAATCCTCTTTGCCAATCTCGTCAACTACGGCACAAACAAGTAAGTCGTCGAGAATCGAGAATCCTCTTTGCCATCTTCTCCGATAGGGTTTTTAATTGGTCTTCATATATTGCAGGATCCAAGGAGGATGGGGGTGGAGGGTGTCACTTGGTTTGGCCGGAGTTCCGGCTCTGATGCTGACAGTCGGATCTTTTCTTGTAACAGAGACCCCCAACAGTCTGATCGAACGTGGACGTCTGGAGGAAGGTAAGACCGTTCTCCGTCGCATTCGTGGCACCAACAATGTCGATCCAGAGTATGAAGAGATTCTGGAGGCAAGTTTGAGAGCAAAAGAGGTCAAACATCCCTTCCGCAACCTTCTCAAACGACGTAATCGACCTCCTCTCGTGATCGCCGTACTCTTACAGATCTTCCAACAGTTCACCGGAATAAACGCTATCATGTTCTACGCACCGGTGCTCTTCAACACGCTAGGTTTCAAAAATGACGCATCACTTTACTCCGCCGTAATCACCGGCGGTATCAACGTCGTGGCCACTATAGTCTCCATCTACTCCGTCGATAAGGTCGGGAGACGCGCTCTACTCCTTGAAGCCGGCGTCCAGATGTTCTTGGCACAGATCGTAATAGCCATAATCCTCGGCATCAAAGTCTCCGACCACTCATCGAACCTCGGAACAAGCTACGCCATCCTCGTGGTAGTGATGGTATGTACTTTCGTTTCTGCGTTCGCATGGTCTTGGGGGCCACTGGGTTGGTTGATTCCGAGCGAGACTTTCCCATTGGAAACGAGATCTGCCGGACAGAGTGTGACGGTGTGCGTTAACCTTCTCTTCACCTTCGTCATCGCTCAATCATTTTTGTCGATGCTCTGTCACTTCAAATTCGGAATCTTTATATTCTTCTCGACTTGGGTATTGGTCATGTCGGTGTTCGTCTCGTTTTTCCTGCCGGAGACGAAGAATGTTCCGATCGAGGAGATGACTTACAGAGTGTGGAACAAACACTGGTTTTGGAAAAGGTTTATTGATGAGGATGAACAACAACAAGAGGAACAAGATAAATTATCTAAAATGTAATATAAGCCCTAATTTAATGGCTTCATGAAGATTGGAATTTGGAAAATGCAATTTTTTATTTAGTTTTTAAAAAGAGACACTGAAGAAGTCAAGCTGGAAGAACACCACCGGCGGCAACTATGGTTGCTTCTGCTTGAGCCTTCCACATCGGTTTCAGAAGAATGGAAAGTTCAACTAGTTTGTCCGGATCAGGGATCATTCCCTTGACGGCGGAATGAGCAGAGAAGCGTTCAGCCCAGCTCACCAAAAGAGGCGTCTTTTCCTCATCCAAAAACTTCAGCCCTGTTAATTTCTCAGTGGCTTTCATCCAACCCAAAGCCGACACCCAATACGATATCAACGTAGCCAAGGTTTTCCCCTCCGAAGAACCTCTTTTCCTCACCGCACTTTGCCAAAACGGTCTCCAAAATCTGCAAGACCGAGTGAAGTTCCTCTACATTCGTCGCCCTCACCGCCTCCGTCAGCCCTCTGGCCGCACCTCTCATAGCCGGGTGCAACTGCAATTACTCAAACCATTCATCGATCGATCATCAAACGTTGGAAAAGTGAAGATAAAATGATCATTGATTTTATTGGATTGGATTGGATTGGATTGAATACCTTGTCTTCTATAAAGACGCCCCAGAACTTTGCGACGGCACGATCATAAGGGTCAAGGGGCAAGATTGGCGGGGAATTTGGAGTATTCCAAATGGCATCGATGTACTCGACGATGACCGGAGACTCACATATGGTACGATCGCCGTGGAGAAGCACCGGGACTTTTTTGTAAATGGGATTGGACTGTAGTAAAAGCTCGCTCTTCTCCCTCAGGTTTTCCTCCACGTACTCGTAGGAAATAGCTTTGATTTTCAGAGCTATTCTCGTCCGCAGCACGTATGGACTCGCCCAAAACCCCAGAAGCTTCACTTCTTCTCCGGCCATGATTTCTACAGCAGCGATGAACTGAAGATCGACGATGGTGGTGAGATCTCAGATCAGTGTAGTAGACAAATTGGAATTTACTTTACAGTATGAACAGATGTCAATTGTCATTATTAAATAATAAACAAGTATCCGATTAAAGTCCGAATGAATGGATACCCGATTAATGTCTGGTGTTTAAAATCTTCGATTAAATTTTAACATTGAACCATATCATTGATATATGTAAATTGTAATTCTAAAAAAAAACAAGCAGTAGATCAATGAATAATGACGATCCAAAATGATAGATAACAAATCTAGATTGGAATTCACTCTCAGAAGTCAGAATGCTTCAAATAAATGATCAAATGATGATAGATTGTAGAAAAAAAGTTCATGATCTAGTAATTACGAATCACATCCGACATCAATGGACAGCCTTCATGCTGAATTCCCAAAGTTGTTTTGCCAGTTCGACATCCCCAGATTTAGGAATTGGTTCATATAGATTACTGTCACTAAAGTACTTGCCACTAACACCCTTCACTTGAGGATTCAGTGCAATATAGCATGTTGTTGCAGCTCCCTGAAAGCAAAGTATACTCAATCACACAGTTACAATGGAAATACAGAATCCAATCAAAGAATTTCATTTCATTTCGGCAAAATATTATCTATGTTTAAATTTTAATACAATTAATTCAAAACTACCTGATGAGTATCCTTCATTACTAATCGTCCGGCTGTTTTTACCCAAACTGTATAAGAAAATAAGCCATTAAACTACCAATTTGACAGACATTAGATCAAATAACTGGACACATAACACAGAATATAATAAAAATTATTCAATTTCTTCATGAATTAATCACTATGCCACCTCATGTTCCACCTCATTTTACTTTTGATAAAATGGGTTAGAATTAGTAATAATAACTCATTTAGATTTTAGACTGAATACAAATCTTGCCAATCGAAACAATCTGCAATCAATGAAACTAATTGCAATTTCTGAATGTGATTTGCAATTTGGAAATCGCAACTTGCGGCTCCTACATCGTTTATTTTTGTTATTTGCATCTTCCTTTTTTGAGGGAGTGGAATACAATGGCTAAAATTAGAGGACATGCTTTTCTTTGGAGCTGCAATAAGAGAGAGATACCAACATAATTCGCTATATAAAATCTTGAGAAAAGGATGCATGCTAAACCAAAATGGACGAGGATTTGCTTACTAAAGTGCGATGGCAGATCAGATGGAATTCAGAGAATTCCCTGGAACCTTTAGCCACTATAGCTATCACTTTCTAGAGACCACACCCAAAGATCAATAGATCAAGGATACTGTTATGTCCATGCCCAAAGATCAATACATCGGATAGTTTAAGTGGCAAGTTCTTCAAAGTTTATTTGGACTTCATTTGTAGGGAAGTCACTAGTGTTGTTAAATCAAAACTATTTCCAAACAAGAGAAATCCAATACTTTTCTCATTAGAAGTTTTACAAATCAAGCTTCCCTGCTTAGACAGACCTTCTAGAAGGGGACATTGCCTAGTAAATACCTTAGGTTGTTGCTTAATACTAACTCCAATGGTAGTTTTTGGTACTGTTGAGTGTTCGGAGCTACTACGTAGGTTCATGGAAACTTAAGTTCATTCATTACATTGATAGGATGCCATTGTTAAAGTGGGGAATATATGGGAAGCTTCTATTCTGGCTCTAGTCATGCAAATTCCTTGACATGGCCCTCAAGAACTATATAAGGGTTTCATTGAATGATCTTGGAATTCTTCGTACGTATATAGAGAGGGAGAGATGTAACAGGGTGCATGAGGAACATCTATCTTATGCGAACTTCATATTTAAACTGGCTTGGAACGATTTGCTTGTTGTTTTCAACCCAACCAAGCAAGAAATATGTATTTTCACCTATTGGGGATTTAGTGGCTAATGGCTACTGATGGTAGTTAGTCCCTTCCCACTAATTTAGGTGTGCACATAGTGCATATGTCGATGAAGGGAAAGGTATACCACCACTCCTCATTATGGGGAGAGAATATTTTATATATTGTTTCTAATCCTTTTTTCATTATCAATATGAAAATTTTAGCCTTCGTAAAATAACACTAACAATATATATTATAATTGCTCATAATAAATATATAATAAAAATCAATTACTATCAGTGATCAATCAATTAATAATTTATTTCTTTACGTGAATCTTCCCTATGTGTGTATCTTCTCCTCTCTATATAAAGAGGAGGTAATGTCTATGTAATTAACACAATTCAGTAATATATTTTTCTCTTTTGTTCTTACAGTATATTTTTCATTCACATAAATCATAAATGAAACTATAAAAGTATTTTAAAACCTTACAGTTAATAAAATTGTGATCTCGCACGAGATTTGTCCTGATGGTTCCTGGATGGAGTGAGTTGGCTGTTATATTCACTCCCTCTTCCTGCATAGTCAGATACAATGATAGATATTATTAATTTAGAGTTGAAAAATTAAACGCAAACCCATTTATTTTCCTCTGAATGCTTGGAATGGAAAGCAATGAAGAACGAGATTATGATGCATCAATTGTTTAAGTTTCGTGATTATGATGCATCGATTGTATAAAGATATGTTTGATAGTTTATTATTGAATTTTCTGGTACAAAAATCTGACTTCAGAATTCACCTAAACCCCATTTCTAGTTCTTGTTTAGGGTTCTAAAGAATTAGAAATTTAGAATTACACAAACCTTCAGACGTCGGGTGAGCTCGTTGGCATGTAATATATTAGCAAGCTTAGTTTGCCCATATGCGTACATGGAACTGTAGCTGTAATTCACATAGAAAATAAATATTAAATAATAATATACTCTATTGATGTCTATATTTGTGTTTACAATATCAATTAACATGGGAAAGAAAAATAATTTTACCTTGATTTGTCATTGATCTTATCAAAATTAATTCCTTCACGAGTCGGAAATAATTGGTGAGCCAATGATGAAACATTCACAATTTTTCCTTCAGTTTTGCTGTCGAGACATGTTTTTTTCATATTCTCCAACAAAAGATCTGTCAAAAGAAAGTGTCCTGTACAGATTTATCATGGGAAACTGTAAGCTCTTCATTCATGCAAATGTTTAATTAAAAGATCTAATAAATTACCCAAATAATTAACGGCAAACTGCATCTCATAGCCATCATCTGAAAGCATGAAAGGGGGGGCCATGATGCCAGCATTGTTACTTCAAAGGAAGAAAAAAGAGTGTTAATGCTGGCCTTGGGTATGATTTAATAATCCAAATATTGATTTTTACATGAGAATATTCAAGGGATAATTTAATTCATCGAATTCCTTGACAAATTTCCTCACAGAAGCAAACGAGCCCAGTTCAAGCTGTAATACATCAATTTTAGCAGAAGGAGTTTCCTTTAAAATTGATTCTTTCACAAGATTCCCAGCAGACAAATTTCTAACAGCCATGATTACATGAACTCGACGCAATGCAAGAACCCGCGCTGTTTCAGTACCAATACCACTCGATGCCCCTGTCAGTATGATAAGTAATATAAATCAATGAAGTGATTTCATAAGATATAATCTTCAATTTATATCTCATAAATGTTGATAAAACATATCAAAGCATGGTGTACATAAGATCTTATCTCAACAATCTATGTACCATGGTAATTATAAATGCATACACAAGGACATCATAACCAAATATTGTGTTTCTACTCTACCCAATTTCTTCAACCCTCAAATCAAATAAAGAGATGAATAAAATAAAATAAAGATTGGGGGCGGGAATGCGGGATGCGATTAAACAAAAAAGAAATCCAAAACCCCAATTTACAAGCAAAATCATTGTAAACAGAAAAAAACAAATAAGCAAATGCGATGAATAAAAAGAAAAGAGAATGAGATTCAAGAGACTAAACCAGTAACAATAGCAGTGAGACCAGTTCCATCGATTCCTTGGGTCACTTCTTCCGCAGTTGAATACCAGTTGAACCCAGACATCCCTTTCCTGTTAAACGGCCACATCTCTCCCAGCTGATCTGATCTGATCTGATGATCCCTCCTCTTCCTGCTCCTCAGCAGAACGTTATCAGAATCCTGTAGTGATTCGTGATAGGGATAAACACTAACAGCTTTATACTGCTCTGCTCCGATTGTCCACTAATATTCGAGCACTTATCTATTGGGCCAACGTCACCGATTCACCAACCAACAACTATAATAACTCATAATTTAATATTACTCTAAGGAATCGGCAATTACACAATTATTGAATTAGGATTTAGGAATCAATAATTCTATAAAATCCAAAAAAAATCAAAAAAATCTTATTTGTAAACTTATCAAAAACAACTTCATATAAAATTATAAAAAAAATCTAATCTTTAAAATTTGACTTTGGTCGTTTAAATCTAATCTTGAATTGACTTTCATCTAGATTTCAGAAATCTTTTAGAGAGTTTAGATAACGCATTTGTTTGCCATGTGTTCGTGTTCAATCAGCAGATATTTTCACACAAGCATAGTCTATTTAAAGCCTCCGCTTCCTCCCCTAAAGAAACTAGACAAGACTTGAAATCTTCGTATGGTATCCATGGAATTCTCTATAAAATATTTTAATTACACCATATTTCAATTTTCAAACTTTTATTCAATATTTTATTTGGACACACAATCACATTACAATATCAAACAGATCTCAAGTTGGAATGACACCACCGGCTGCAACTATGGTGGCTTCTGCTTGAGCCTTCCACATCGGTTTCAGAAGAATGGAAAGTTCAACCAGCTTGTCCAGATCAGGCATCATCCCCCTGACGGCGGAATGAGTACAGAAGCGTTCAGCCCAGCTCACCAAAAGTGGTGTCTTCTCCTCATCAAAAAACTTCAGCATGGCTAATATCTCAGCTGCTCTAATCCCACTCAAGAATGAACCCAAGACGATGTCGATATACCCAAGGTTATCCCCTCCGAAGAAGCTCTTTCCTTCATCACACTTGGCCAAAACGGTCTCCAGAATCTTCAAGACTGAGTGAAATTCCTCCACATGCTTTGCCTTCGCCACCTCCGTCAGCCCAATCACCGCTCCTTGAATAGCTGACGGTATCTGTAAATATATAATTCGATAAATGAACTCGTTAATCAGACCAAGCTGGAAAAATCAAACATAGAATGATGAGTAGTAGTGGTGCATGCCATGCCTTGTCATCTATAAAGACGGCCCAGAACTTTGCGAAGGAGCGGTCATAAGGGTCGAGCGGCAAGATAGGCGGGGAATTCCAGGTGGTATCAATGTATTCGACGATGATCTGAGACTCACATATGGCACGACCGGCGTGGAGAAGCACCGGGACTTTCTTGTAGATGGGGTTGGACTGTAGTAAAAGCTCACTCTTGTTCATCATCAGGTCTTCCTCTACGTACTCATAGGAAACATCTTTGATTTTCAGAGCAATTCTTGTCTGCAACACAAAAGAACTCGACCAGAACCCCAACACCTTTACATCTTCTCCGGCCATGAGGATCACTGGATCACTGGATCAGAAGGGATAATGGATTTTTAAAGAAAAATTTAATTTGACATGTTGACTCTTCCATCACGGAAGTTCCAATTCATCACGGAAGGATTATAAAATCAAATCCTAGCAGTAACTTTGGTTCCACCATTACTGTTCATGAAGTTGGAATTATTTTTCCGTTAAACTCTGTAAAGCTCTCGGTCTCGGATTGGTTGCAAGGTACATGTTCATGATCCACTGACCATCTTCTCCAAGCAATAACTTTGGTTTCGACCATCCTCCAATCTCTCCGACAATGGTATGTGGTGGCTTACCCCGGCGAGTATTTACCGGAGTGGGACACGATGAGTTTTGTAATCGATATACAGTAAACCAAACAAGTTCGAGTATAAGTCTTGAGTTTGGACAATTCGATTTTATAAGCAAAAGTTAATTAATTTATTAGATAATAAAGTTATTGATTTATTGACTCATTCACAATTTTCACTCCTGATAGCTAGAAAGGTAGAAAGTGAAACAACATTTCAATTTTAATGCATTTATTAAGCTGGCAGGACACCTCCGGCGGTAACTATGGTTGCTTCTATCTTTGACTTCCATAACACCTTGACAAACGGGGAAATCTCAACCAACTTTTCCGGCTCCGGTATCAGATCCTTGACGGCGGAATGAGCACAGAAGCGTTCAGCCCAGCTCACCAAAAGTGGTGTCTTCTCCTCATCTAAAAACTTAAGCTCCGTTAATATCTCGGCTGCTCTAATCCAACTCAAGAATGAACCCAAGACGATGTCGACATAGCCAAGGTCATCCCCTCCGAAGAAGCTCTTTCCTTCACCACACTTGGCCAAAACGGTCTCCAGAATTTTCAAGACTGAGTGAAATTCCTCCACATGTTTTGCCTTCGCCACCTCCGTCAGCCCAATCACCGCTCCTTGAATAGCTGACGGTATCTGTAAATATATAATTAGATAAATGAACTCGTTGATCAGTCCAAGCTGGAAAAATCAAACATAGAATGATGAGTAGTAGTGGTGCATGCCATGCCTTGTCATCTATAAAGACGGCCCAGAACTTTGCGACGGAGCAGTCATAAGGGTCGAGCGGCAAGATAGATGTGGAATTCCAGGTGGCATCGATGTAGTCTACGATGATCAGAGACTCACATATGGCACGACCTGCATGGAGAAGCACCGGGATTTTCTTGTAGATGGGATTGGATTGGAGTAAAAGTTCGCTCTTATTCTTCAAATCTACATTCACGTCCTCGTAGGAGACATCTTTGATTTTCAGAGCTATTTTCGCCCGTAGCACGAATGGGCTCGCCCACATCCCCAACAACTTCACTTCCTCTCCGGCCATTTTCCTTATTTCCACGGAATAAAGTGGAGGGTTGATGGGTTTTTAAAGAAAAATTTAGCCGATCGGATCGACAAAAAATCGCATAGTCGCATGTGATGTGAGTTCCCACTTCCCAGTTCCCACACATGGAATAATTAAAAAAACACCAATCCCAAGAATACTAGGATAACTATGATCTGACATATTGATTATAAAGAGTTTCAATTCATCACGAAAGAACTATAAAGTCAAAAAAGAACTTCAGTAAATCTTAATTTTTTCTCATAATATATAAAAAAAACTATAAAGTCAAACCCTAAGTAAATTACTCCCAAATCCTCCAAATGGTTTTTAAATCCTCCAAACTCCAAAGACATTCAATTAAACTGTTAGGTTTAATAATATAGTATTATCAAAAAAATCGTATTACCTCAATGGTTAGGTTTCTTTACTCTAAATGAATAACCGATTAAAAGCTTAAGTATTCCAAATACCAATTTTGTTTTCTGAACCAAAAAGAACAGATAAGTATAACAAAATATTACAACAATTACACTAGCTTAGAATATACTTAGTTAGATTTAAATATTGAATCCTAACCCGTCAGTCCAAAACTCAAACTGCCCTTGTTTTTCATTGCTGAAATTGAAGACGACCAAGCAACACCTCAAGAGAACCTCCAAGCAGCACTACCATGAAAAATATCATTCACATCAATATTAAAATCCAAAGAAAACCACTTTTCTCACTTCAGATTCATATATTTGCTGAGCCTAAGAAAGACAAATGAAAATGTGAACTACAAAATTTTAAACATATATTCCTGCTAAAAAGGATATTACAAAATTGGATGACAATTTAAGAATGAAACAGTTGAACTTTTTCCTTGTTATCAATACTTATATATAATGGTGATTTAGCGACGATAAAAAGTTCCCCATGAAAGTGGTATATGATACAATGTGAGATTGTATACAGGAGTTGAGGAATCCAACTTGTAAACAGTGTGTTGGTTACTGGGTTGTATATGCTCTAATAGATAACCAAAACAAATATTGGTGAAAAGATGTTTGGATGCCTCTGCTGTTAATCTGAAATCAAGAGACTGTGCAAAAGAGGCTGCTGCTCTGACTGTACATGTCTACTGGCTAAATTTCCGTTGCAATACAGATCACTGCCAAAAATATATATATTAGTTCAAACCTCAACAGAATAAATTACATGAAAAATAATATACTATAGAACAAGCTGAGCGATGAGAATTCACAACACTATCTTATGACGTAATGTTGGTGGTGTTTGGCATAGTATTCGATTAGCTTTAAAGTTGGTGATGAACTGATGATAGATGTAGAAGCATCTATCATAAATGGAAGTGATAATTTAGAATGTAATAGAAACCTAAATTAGTGGGGATGACCTACGACAACATAATCTCATGAAGAGTTATTATGGTGGTTAGAACAGCATCAAAACCTCATACTAGTAGATTGAAGCTCCAAAGTATCCGGATCTTCATTTTCCTGGATCAGTACAAAAAACAGAGTAAGTTAATTTTTGGTAAAAGATCATTCACAATATAGATAAACATAAAAAATACCTCAATCAGCAAATCCTTCCTTGTGATCAAACCAAGTGTATGAGATGCGCGAGGAACAACAAATACATGTCGCAATCCAAGCTGACGGAAAAGATTGTACACCTGGTTTATGGATAAGTGAAACAATTGTGAGGAAAATAGAATTATCTGGAATTCAACATTGGAATTGAAAAACTTAATCACGCTTACCTTTGCCAAAGACATATCCTCAGGAACGATGTATGGAGATGGGTTCAAGAAAGGAAGAAGATCTATGTACATTCCAAGTTCATCATCACTTAAGAGTATATGCTCTATGGATAAGCCCTTGCTAGAAACAGGTTTAACAAAATCGCTAATATAGTGCCTGGATAAAAGAAATTGTTAACAGACTTAAACACATACAAAATCAACAAAATTGAATAAATCATTAATCATCTATAACCTGCTTGAAATGGGTCCACCCTCGAGCTCACAAGGTAAAGAGTTATTCTGAAAATCCACCTTGGATTGCAGCAGAACCAATAAATGACTAAAAATAATAAAATTAAAACAATTTAGCAGTGTAGTGTTCAGCTACGGAAACATTTGATATGCAAAAGCTACTAGATCAACTAGTCACAGAAACATATATTTTATACCTTCGGAGTATAAGGCCGATAACAAGTGATCCTCCATTTCTTCCACTATCCACAACCTGCATGAAAAAAAAGTCACATAAAGTTTTTCAGAAAGTGAATCAGATATTAACTCACCGGGAAGCCATTGTGCTTGGTACTTTGTAAAACAGACACTGCATCAGCAACTTTAACAATACGGGGTAAGGAGACAACCTTTAATTAGTGTCGAGAAACAAAAGTCAGTTTATAATTTTTTTATAAAGTTAAATATCATTAAAACAGATAAAGAAATTTGGACATTGCCCACTAGCCCTATTACAATGACATGGGAATGAGTAAATAAATAGACTTATAGTCATTAATTTTATATAAATTTCCCTATTGCTAGCTGTTTCAAAATGCTCGACTCCCATGCTGTCTTCACATTTATTTTAACTAATGTGTACTTGCTTAACTTGAAGGTTCTCCACCATGACAGAAACTGCTGAACCTTCCTCTCAATTAATCTGTTGACGTTATCCATAACAATGTCTCCCTTTGTTAATTCCCCTCTGATATGGGGGAGCCCTAAGCCCTCCACCATGACAGAAAAGGAGGCTAAAGATAAGCAGTTGTGGATGATTTTACATACTAGAGGGGAGATACCTAGTTACCCTAGACCGACCCTCCTCATATTGTCCATAAAGTTCATATTGTGGGTTAGCCTTCACATCAAAACAGATTTTACAATCCTTGAGAATCTCAGTAACTACCACTTCCACAGGTCTGAAAATTCCAGTTCACCTTTTATTTCTTTTCTGCCACAAATGGCAGGTAATCCCTCCAAGTAGAGTTCAGAACAGCCTCCAGCAATTAGAGCCTTTCACTATTTGACCAAAAATAGAAGATTCTCTTTATATGAGAGGTAGTGACGGAGACCTCAAAGATCCTGACACCAAGCCCCCCCAAATCCTTTGGAAGTACCATTCTATTCTGAGGGGAGGGAGGAATGGAGGATTTCTTACCATCCCATATAAATCTACAGGCTAGGCTAATTGTCTAACATTAGAGATGACTGAGTCAGAACATGCTTCTGATATCCTAGTATAGTGCAACTATACCATATTGAGAATCTAATAAAATATTCTAATAAAGCTTGCCAAGGTCCTTATCAGTGATAGTTAATAATAGGAAGGTGATGAGATAAAAAAACGACCTCTTTCAGCAATGAAACAGTAAATAGATCTGTATAGATCAATCATTGTTTGATTGAATCTACACATAAAAGAAGTAGAAAAATGAAAAGGAAATGGTACACAAAATTTAACGTGGTTCCACAGACGTTTTAGTAATGGCTTGGATGTATAATCGCCAATCGTTGGTGAGAATGGTAAAATGATCACACAAGATACAAAGAGACGATAGCTTATATACAGTTAGGTTATTCTTGGGTGGATGAGGGGATCCTAAGATACATGTGTGATGTCCTTTATGACATCACAGCTTGCCAAGATGTCATTGGTCTTATTTAATGAAGTCACATCACCCACTTAAGACTTGACTGCAATTAAACTTTAACGAATCAGTCTCAAATTTAAGAAGCTAATAAGCATTATAGCTCCCCAACTAGAAGATAAAAGAAGGATCTCTTAATGTCCCGGTGTTAAAAAACGCCCCGTTAGGACGGACGAGTCAACCCCACCCCGTACTCACCCCTATCTCTAACAGAAGGGTGTGTTAGAAATAATAATAGGATCACTTTACAGGAAAGATGCATTAGAAATAACAATAACCCAAAAGAAATGAAAAAACCTGTCTGCTCCTGCAAGCATCCCTTGCCATAACATTTCGCATATACTGTTGGGGTCTAAAATCAAGTAATGGAATGCCTTTCAGGCGAGCTTGTTCATCATAGAGACCTTCATTAAACAGATCCCCAACTGCCTAAAGTGAGGGGGGAAATCTGAATGTCATTTCTTATTTCTTACATAACTTGTAACTAATAATGTATGGCTATTAGCAGAAAAATACCTTTGATATAAGAAGAACAAGCATGATTAGAGGCAGAAATTTTAAGTTATTTGTAATTTCAACCATAATAACACACAGAGAAACTGTCATTCGTATAGAACCTCCAAGAAAGGATGCAGCACCGAGAAGAGCATACCTGAAAATAATGTAAGAGGTGTATAAAAAGAGGTTTCTTCAAGAAAATAATGCGCAATACCATTCTCTTAACGTAATTTCCTTAAGGCAAAACCAATGAAAAAGAATAAAAAATATATATTGTCAATTTGTCATTATTGTGCATCAAAAAGGACTAGAGCCATATCTCATGAATCATGATTAGTGCCAAAATTGTGGTATTAAAATGATCAAAAAACATGAAGAAAAGGCAAACATATACTATTATATATAATAATGAATAAATTTATCTAGTGGAACATAGAACTAAAGTGGATTTAAAGCTTTAAAGTTTAAATTATTTCAAAAAAGAAGAATGTTATATTCTTCATTTACACCTTCCATGGAGGAACTTAATTACATTCCTTTTCCAAAGTTCAAGCGTACTGTAAAAAAATTGTTCTCAGTCAATTGTTACGAGTTTCTATTGTCTTATTCACTTCTTTGGTAATCTAATGATTTATTTGGTCACGAAACCATCTATTCTTAAAGACTTCATTCAGATTTATAATTTCGAGGATGCATTGTGCCATTGTCCTTTCTATTCATTACTCGATAGTTCCACTGTCTATATTCCATTTTCCAACAACCTAGGAACTTTCCATCCTATACCTCACTCATCTCATCCAGAATCAGTCCACTATTGTTACAGCCCCAGATACTCAATTCTGCAATTACCAAACATTTACTACCTACATAGGCTCTTATGATCTCAAACATTTTAAATCCAGTCCTCAGCAATAAAGTATTGATTTGTAATCGGAAGTTCCGAGCACATTGAAAACATCTAAGTATCTAACCACTTGATTATATCTGACCATTTTGAAATTTGCCCCATACCTACTGATCATTGCATTTTGTTCATTCTATTGGATGGAAAGAAGAGATTGAAGAATACCCACCAACTAACTTGAAAGTGATATTGGATGCTATCTGTAAGTAGTTTCAATATAAAAATCTAGAAGAGAAAACACATGCACAATTCTAATAGAACATGTAACTAAAACTAGAGTAAAAAAACTTCTTTCTTGTATTTACTAAATTGGAATAAAGCAAAAGATGAAGTAATGATCTTTTGTCATAAAATGGAATGGAGCAAAGAACTTGTAGAAACTGAAATTAATCAATTATTTCCACACAAAATACTTACGTTCCTTCCTCAACATTCAGCTTTTTATAAAACTTGACCACAAACATGCCAACGAGACGACCATATGTGGATCCAATCATTATGCCAGGTATAAACTGACCAGCAGGGACAGCCGTTCCAAAAGTAACTACAGCCAAGAAATAGAACATTGCCTGAAAAATGTGAAGCAATAGAAGAATAAGTACGCTAAACATACAATCCATATTCCAAGACGGTTACAAAAACAAGTCAGTGTCTTAATGAGCGATGTCTCTCAATGTTGGGTAGATCAGAGTCATACAAGTTAAAAACAGATCACGAATAAAACATATTTTTTATTAAGGTAAATTTCCATTAGATATGATGTGAGCCTTTCCCAGTTTTATAAAATGGGAAAATGGGAATGGTATTAAACCTTTACAGATCCACATCGATGAATGTATGTTGGATACCTTTAAACACACATAAAACATAGTTCTAAGATAACATGCCAAATTATTGCAAGAATAAAGGTATAAAAGAAGAAAAGTCCAATGTAGCTATATAAATCATGAACAAAACAAACACACCCTCAATCAATTGGGTTTGTTTAGACTTGAGAGAATGCTGGTTACAGAAGAGTCGATTTTATCTTAAGAAATGCTTTACCTAAATCAGCTTCATTAAGAGGAGTCAATTCCAAATTAACATTGTTAACTTCTTTATTGTTCTTAAATCTTAATTGCTTGGAATTCAGAGTTCTGTCTCTCAGTGGCATGTTTATTATTTATTAAAAGAAGTATTTTTTATTATTAGTTCAGTAATTGCTGTTAAAACATTTTAATTAATTTGATCGATCAGATACACAGATCACACATGAATAGAAAAAAATACAATACCAGAAAAGTTAGAAGGCTTTGAGCACTATATTCATGTATTGTTTTTGCACTGAATAAATTTCTAATGGCATCATCCTGAAAAAATAAAATGATAAATATTTGATTCAAGTGGCATTGTATTTGTGAAAAAAGCAGAACCTGAGTATTGAAGAAAATGGTGGCTAGGTCATTGTATTCATTATCTTTTGAACAGTAAAACTGCAAGGATGATAAAAATAACATAAAAAACGTGATTTTAATACCATATTCATAGATGGTAGCAAAACATAAAGTGACTAAAAATATAATGGAATAAATGTAATGGACACAAGACGGCAAGTATCAGAAATTTACATCTACATAGTTTCCGTATGTCCCGGGTGCATTAGGACATTCAAATCCGGAATTGACTTCAGAGGTAGGACACGGAGTACATTTTCTTAAAAGTGGTAAACCGAAAGAAATAATTGATGTCATCAATGATAAAAGACAAACCTCAATGATCTGCACCATAAGATAAGATGTCAAGAAATAATTCAGTAGAGAATAAGTACCACAGACCATGGTAGCCATTAAATTCAAAAACTAACTGGGTTACAACTTAAATTGAAGAAATCAAGCACGAACCTTAACTTTATTTCCCATTCTATGCAAATAATTTCGACGCAAATAAGTTAAAAAAAGGGTAAGCTGATTAAATAAAGCTCCTGAAATAAAATATTCACGATCAGAAAAAATAAGAATATTTGACTTCAGAATGCCTAATGACTGTCTCCACTTACAAAAATTAGATACGATACATATCCACTATGAAATTCTTACCTAATAGACCACCAAGAATCCCAATTATTGCCATAGGCAACAATTCTTGAAATGAGTAATCTTCCTGCCCACTGTAAGGAAAAATACACTGGATAAGAAAGACTAATAATTAAAATATGATCTCATTAAATGAAATTCTAACCCTGATATGTCCCATATAATAAATCCACCAGAACCAAAATGGCCACAGTTCCCATTTTTGCACCAGCCCATTGCAGAACGTACTACAACAGCCACAATCGCTGATGTAAAAAAGACTCGCCACATGAGATGGCTTCTCCACCTTTAAAGAATGGAAGTTGAATGAGATATATAGTATACTAAGAAAATGAAGAAGCAGATGAAAGATTACAAAAGAGAATTCATTGGCACATTGTAATGAGTCTGCTTAGAAGAAATACATTGAGATATCCTGGTTCAATCATACTTGAACAATTTTTCCTTTTGCTAAGGGTAAATTTCTCATATTATAATTTAATAATCAAAGAAGAGGTTACAAAGAATGCATACAAATACAATATTCTCTTCTTGTGGTGAGGAGTGATACACTCAACTCTTAATCTACATCCACACCATGTGACCACCCAGATTTGTGGGAGGGATCTATCTACTAATTATGACTCCTGGCTACTAAATCCTCAATGAGTTAATGTACTTAACAGTTAACTCTCTAGACGAAAATATTTGTTCCTTGTACATGATGAATCTTTCCAAGCCAAGTTGGATAGTGAGTCAACATCTAATCGTGCACCCTATTATATCTCTCCTTTTATATATACCATATGAAGACTAATGGTCATATAGTGCAGTCCCCATATAGTCATCTTCTTGGAGGAATCAGTTTTCGATCAGTAGCATGTGAAAATCCATGTCGTGATTATTATCAACGATCCATATATTCATCTTACACACCATCCTCTGCCATATTAACTTGGAGAAATTACGGTAAAAAACAGATAATCCTCTATCTCAAGCTCTTGCTCGGCACACAATATACAAAAGTGTACTTTCCGATTTGTCCATCTATTTGTGATTTCTCTTGTTGGGAATATTTTCCATCTAGACCTTGAGACACAAAGTAAAAATTTGTGAAATTCACAGGCGACATGCATCTCTCTCTTACTGGGTCGTAGGCCATTTTTAAGGAAGACTTGCTAGATTTCCATCCTCATATGTGTGCATTGCCTTGGCTCAAGCATGGAGATATGTCTTCTCTTTTCTCCAAGATCTCCAGCCATATTGGTAAGTCAAGTAACTTCCTTTGCAGTTCTGGAAATCATCGATTCTTACTTCTTAGGTCTCTTTCTCATCCATTTCCAAATTGATCCTTAGGACACCATGTTTTCAATTCCCATTACCATTACAATAGTCTAGACTTTGAAGGCAAAAGAGATTCTTTATTCCCAACCCACCATGTTCTCAAAGAGTCTAACCAACCAGATCCCAACCGATACCCTTGTTATTGTCCCACAAGAACATGTATATGATGTTTTGGGCCTCCAGGTCTTTGGAGCCAAAATAAAAGCTTCACAATTCTCATATATTCCCCACTTTAACAATCGCATCCTATTGGCATATGACAGGCGGCATAGACATGTGGTAGCTCAAAACCATCAACAATACAATGAACCTAGCATGAAGTAGCAGACCAAGGAATCTACTCAGCAATACACCCTTCTAGAAGGGAATGGGAAGAAAGGCCTTACATATACAACTAAATAGAAAAATAGTGGATTTCATTTGACTGACCTGTGTCTCTTCTAAACTCTTTAAAGCTATTCATAACAGATGCAATTGACTTCTTTGTAACTTTTGAGAATACTACGACGCCATTGACATATATAAGGCGGTATTTAACTAGACTGGCACCCAACTTGAATGTTTTTAGGTGTACACTTTCTGCTTTCGATTGAAGAGAAAACTCAGACACTCCATTGCCAAAGTGAATAGAAGGGGGAAAGAGTCTCTCTATATAAGCCCTCTTGTGACATAACAACAAACAACCCATACAAGAAGTTATGTTAAGTTGTTAACTAAAATCAAGAAAATGGTGGTGAGTATGCATTCGAAGTTGTACATAGTTAGATCCAACGCAAATCAATCTTTTGTATCAAAGGTCATTGCTATATCAAGTATCAACCTTGAGACCAGCTTTTCTAGCCCCCTGCATGTGGAATTAAATCCTCTCAGAAATTTGAAGCCAAATTTTTTTCCCCTACAGTCTCCCTTTCAATAAAGCAGATTAGTGGTTAAAAACTGCTTTAAGCAGAGCACTGGCGTCAGACTGTTTGCCGAGATTTTGGAGATCGCTTTGGATGTAGTATTGCACCAAGATATGGACTTGAAATTTCCCATTGTTGTATCTCCCTTCTTCTTTGGTACATGGGTTATCAAGCATTGGTTGGTTTCTGAAGCATTTAATCAGCGGTGATTGGTGAAGAAAGATTTAACTACATTGGTAAACTCCCTACCAACAATATCCCTACAGACTTTGAAGAACTTACCTCTGAAATCATCTGGTCCTGGGGATTTCTCATTACTGTTATTAAGGATAGACATTAAAAAATTATATGCAACAACCTTAATCCACAACACAAGTTCAACAAAAAAAAATGGGATTCTTTTTTTAAAAGAGAGGAATTCAAATTCATGAAACAACAAAAAACAATAACTACAGGAAAGGCACGATAGAATAGATAAATACAAAAGAAATGCTTTTTGAAAGAAAATATTCAAAGATTGAAATAATATGGTTCAAATGTTTAACCACAAATTATTAAGTGCTGTGAGATTCAAAGTTTAATATTTTTTAAAATATTAAACTATATGTTGCCAAGAGTAAAAAAGACCTCACTTACCAGGATGTCATTTCTTCCAAAGCAAATAAAACACCACCGACAGGGGCTCTGAATGCAGCAGCAACCCCTGCTGCACATCCACAAGTTACCTTTAAAAACAGAAAAAAAATTCAGGGAGGAATAGATTTATAAGGGTAAAAAAATACTATGTATAAAATTAAAGTAAAACAGCTTCTCCTCTAATTTTCTAATCTACGAAAATTTAAAAAGGGCACAACTCACAAGGTCTCGACGGTCTCGGTCACTTTGGAAAATGGGCAACCACCTTGAACTTATGTGATATTTTGCCGATCCACCCTATATGTCCACATATATTAGAGGCCAATTATATTCACAAATGAGGATTTACATAGGGTCGTAAAAATGAAAGAAAAAATAAAGAGTTAACAGAAACCTTATTGCAGGCATATATTAGGTATTAACAATTTAGTACCTGTCCTAACAGGGAAGCAATACAAGCACCGGTATGAACAAGAGGGCCTTCCTTCCCTAAAGCAAGACCACCACCTACCGAACCAATACTTCCAAATATCTATAGGGGAGAGGGATTATAATCAATCAAATATGATGTTAAGACTCAAAATAGATTGATGACCAAAGAGGAAAAAAAGAAATAGAATTTACATGCATACCTTTCCGACCAATGTACGAAACAGAAGGATTCCATGTGTATCAACTCCTGCACATCAATGTTTGTTGTGTCCAATATTCACTGGAGGAAAAATTTACATAAAATTTTGTAAACGGCAAATAGTTTCCTTACCATTTAGGTAACCTTTAATTTCAGGAATACCAGAACCTGATGCTGCTGGTGCAAACTGTGTGATGATAAAAACAGAAGAAAATACCAAAGCTAAGTTGATTATTGTATACACCAAGAAACCAGCCAAATATGAATGCTTTATTATAGCGAAAGTTGCAGCAAACTTCCAACCGGAGAAGTTTTCGACTGCTAGGTTAATAAAGACTGCAGCCAAACCTGTGCCTGAGGTAAAATGTAAAATATAAGCATACAACGATAAAAAATGAAAGAAAAAATTACAAAACCTTTACTTGAAACGTCTAGAAATGAATTCCTCATTAACAACAATTGTTCAAAGAAATTTAGGGTTAGGTTTTTTTGATGCAATTAAGTTTTTCATTTCTTAGAAAAAAATGAAGGGTTGTACCCTAAGAGTTACAATGGGAAAAAAAAATATCAATACAAATATGTAAAAGAGCAATAAGCTCTACTAGACTCTCTCCACTCAGCCATATTGTCTTAAGTGCATTAGACTATCTGCCTCCGGAGGTTGTCTGCAATCTGCATTGTGCATTGTGCTGGTCTCCAAGGGGTGACAATAGTTTTTCCTGAAGCTATCAGGCTTGAAGGAGAAGTTGATGTCCTTGATGACCACTTTGAAGACTACTTCTGGTGGCATGAGAGTGTTCCATCTCTTATTCCTTTTTTTTTTTTTGAGAAATTAAAACTTTCATTACTGAAAAGAGGTTGGCATGGCCCAAGATTACAGAATAATATAGGGAAATGCAAGTCCAGTAAATGTAAAAACATTGTCTATCTCTTATGCAGCTATGACCCTGACTAACTGGCCAAGGATTGAAGCCTCAAGAGGTTGGACTCCCATGAATGTATAGCTTGTATTTCAATCTGTGAAAGATTGTGCTTCTTATAGAATGTAGAATCATATGTAATGCTCACATCCTTTATAATTTCTCTGCTGGCAATTTCTGGGGGCCTTAGGGTGTGTTGTTTTAATCTCCTATTCCTTTCACACGATATGTGCCAGGAAAAAGATGCTAGCATAGTCCAGTGTACCCCCCAACAACTGGACTTGTGGGTGAATTTTTGTATTGTTTCCATAATATCCCCTATTCTAATATCTATTGCGGGAGGTGGGGATTTTACCCACTAAGTGTCCAAACAGCATTGTTAAGACAGGTAGTGGTCTCTAGCAATAGGGATCTAGTGTAATGGCAGTTAAAGTTAAGGTGTTGTAATGTTTCTTCCTCATTTCCACATAGTGGGCAGGACGTATTTATGTTGAGTCCCCAGCTTTGCAGTCTAGTTAAAGTGTTCAGACTCTTAACCTTAATTCTCCACAACAGCATAGAGAATTTAGGAGGCTTTTTGGCCCAGATCCCTAGATTTATCTCTTGTAAGATGCCTTTGGGCCTTAATGTTTCTGAGTGCTTGAAGGAGGCAATTTGTGTGACCCTATAGTTACTCAAGCAGTTTATACATTTCCTTATCGTTTCCTTATTAGCTAGTATAGTTTTCCACATGTGTGAGTCCAGAGTAGGCCTACACTCTATCTCCCCAATGCTTCTTCCTTTGATGTACCTAATTCCTTTCTGTCTAGATATGCCAAAACAAGGTACCCAGTGCAGTCCATAATAAACCCCAAATTGGTGAATGATGTGGTAGTTTTTTATAATCCTGAGTAAGGTCTGCTAACCTGATATCTGGTTGAGTTGTACTGGAGGTGGTGATGTTTAATATTTTCCAGAATATGTCATTGAGGTACTATGTTACAGGAGAGTAGGATGATTCTAGAGTATATGCAATTGAAGAATAGGTGTCTTCTGGTTTCATCCCCTGCATTACAGAGGATGCAGGTTAGTTGTATGGGCATGCCCAATCCACTTAATCTAACATATGTGATTAAGTGCCCCCATTTTATTCTCCATAGGGAGATGGGAAATTTTATGGGTTTGTGTGCCCATATGCCTTCAGCTAGGTTATCCTTGCGACTTTTGTCTCTTATTTCCTCACAAATTGCTGCCAACTTTTTGTTTGGGCTCCCATTCTTCTACTCGATGGGAAATAGACTGTTTGCATTTGGTCTCTCTTCTATAGTTCTATTAGATGTTTCCAGAAGTGGGAATCTATACTATTTTGAATCTGGATATCCATTAGTGCTTTCCCTTTGATGTACCTACCTTGGATCCATTTTATGAGGATAGACTCTGATTTGTCCCAGAAATTTGCTATTCTTTTTATGTTTATGGCTATGACTAGGACATCTAGGTTTCTAACCCTTAATACCTTAGCTTTAGGCATGATCATTTGTTTCCATGCAATGCCCTTCCCCCCTTTTTACCATCCCATATAAAATCGTAGGCCAGTCTCCTCACTTTGTTTATTATGGACTAAGGTAAGGTCGTCCCTTGGACCCAGTAGGTATATTTTCCGGCTAGAATCCAATTTACTAGTTGTATCCTCCCTCCATAGGAGTGGCATTTTCCACTCCATTTTATGAGCATGGCTTCAATAGGTCGTATCAGTTTCCAACATTGGTTAAAAGATTTTTTTTCTTACCAGATATTGGGAGCCCCACTCTGATCCTCAACACATATCTTGGAGAAGGTTATGAAGCTTTTCGTAGGGTTTACCTCCAGTCCTATGTAAGAGGAGAACTTCTCTAGGACTGCTTTTACGACACTTAGGGATTTTATACTTGCTTTAGAAAAAATCAAGATATCATCTGCATAGATTAGGTGAGAGATAGAGGTTGCCCCATTACTATATCAAACAAAATTTGGGGATAGGGAGTCCCCTTGTCTGATACCTCTTTGATTCCTGGGAGGGTGAGCCTTCAACTAGTAATGAGAAGGAGGTTGTTGAGATATAATTCCATATCATTTTGCATAGGTGGGGGGGAAGCCATATGCTTTAAGTGTGAATATGATCATATGATAGCCTCCCATTTAACTGTGTTAGGGTGATTTTAAGGTCAATGTTGAGGCACCATATTTTGGGTGTTCTTTTCCATATAATATTTCATTTGCTAATAAAGTGTTGTCTGATATGAGCCTTCCATGGATGAAGGATGTTTGGTTTTGTTTCCATTTGTGTCCTGTCATGTTCTGGCTTCCATCTTTTTTTTTGATGAAGTAAACATTTCTGAAAATAAGAGTTGGGCAAATGCCCGATGATTATAAAAGTAAGGAAATGCAAATAGAAGTAAATGTAAAATCATTTACTTGTTAAGTATTCTAAGTGTTGAGTTTTTTGCCTTCCTCTGCTTAGTGGCTATGCTCAAAAAGCATGGTATTCTTATCTCCTTCCTTGAGCCAAGTTACCTTGCTCTTTTGTTTTAGGTCTGCTTCTTCTTTTAGGAGCAGAGCCTTTAGCTTCTTCCTTAATTCCACATTTTTGGTTTGCAATTGGGTTGGTTTCTAGGGCTATTGCGGTGGAGTCTAAGCTTAACCTAGTCTCCTGTATCAACTTAGTTGAGTTGCCTTTGGCTGCTGCCCATTGTTTTGCCCTGGATTTTGCCTCCTATAGTCTATATTGAAATCTATAGAGGCATGTACCCCTTGTAGTTTGGGCTAGTCCTTCCTTTATGGTTTCTATGAAGGTTTCCTCCTCTAGCCAGGTTTCTATGAACATGAAATATTACCCTTAACCTTTTTAATAGGAAAAACTGATCAAATCCTTTTTCAATATCAGTGACGTTCTAAATTGAAAAGGTTCTTGATCAATTGATCTGATACCCTTGACTTATGAACTTCCAAAATATTACGAATAACATATTGAATACCAGATCAGGGGTTTCCTACGATTGTAAAAGGTACTAACTCACTTTAAAATGGTACCGGGAGTATAATTTAGAAATCGTAATGAAAAATCATTGCTGATTATTCAGAAATTTATAATCAGGTTTTAAATTTTGCGCTTTCAATTCTCAAATTCTATTTTCTCCTGTAACAAACTATGATTAGAACTGTGAACTAATAGACTACAGGAAAATTGAATAAAATCAAAATTTTACACCAACCACCCATAATCTTGAAAGGCGAAATTTTAAATAACTCACCAACACCAATCAATAACGAGAAGAACCACTTAAGCATCACATAGTACCAAACGAAAAACTTTCCTCTCTTTGCCTGCAAAAAAAAAAATCTAAAAAGGTTAAAAAATGTAATATAAACAATATATTAAACGATAAATCAATCAAGAGCACACCTGCTCTTCCCTATACGCGTAATTCTCGATAACCTCATAATCCAGACTCTCCGGACCACCTCCGTTTCTGTCTGTTGAGAAGAGCAACTCCTCTTCCACCCCGTCTTCGGAAGTCGGAATCCGAGACCAAACCTGCCGCGCCGCATCGATCCCATTCTGGATGTGGCTCCCCAGCATCGTTGGGGATTTAAGATCCGGAATCAAAACCCTAAATTTCCACCAGATCACGTGTGAAAAAGAACAAGACTGGAAGATAATAAGAAATTAAGATGAAAGACGATCATCTTGTACCTATGACTGGCTCCGACGTGTTAATTGTTAAACCACTTCAGACCAAAAAGTAGTGCGGTAAGATGCCTTGCAGAAATTGCGGGGTTAAATAGGTGCGCTGTGACAATTGTACATTTTTATTTAATCAAGGAAAGAATAAAATCAGAAAAATTCAAGTAAGATTAACCTCATTTAATCTCAAACAAACGGCCGTGAATGTAAAATATATCAAAAACATTCGTGTAGATAGAGACCAGAGGGATAAATCAAGAGCAGCGATTAGCGAAAGTATGAGCTAGAAATGCCCAACCGACACCAAGCTAATTTTAATGTTTATTATTAGTAAGGTTGTGTTGTAATTTATATTTGGTAGAAACTTGTATTAAAGAACTGTAATATTTAGGCTAATGGTGGGTTGAAATTCAACTAAAAATAGAATTCTGACTTATCAAAAAACATAGAAAGTAAAAGCGGGATAATGAAATGACCTAAAAAATTATATCCATAAGAGAATCTATCTCTCTTAAAAGATGGACTTCCTTTGAAAGTAAAAACGATATGAGTAATCACTTGCATGTAGTAGACCGAAAAGTGATGGCAGAGTTTTCCATAAAAATAAAAAAAATGTCAGGAGCACACCAGGGTTTTTTCACCCGTTTTTGTCCAAGGTCCACTACGCGAAAACGATGAGACATAACTCGTTTTAAAAAATATCTAATCAGTCTCCAAAGGTTATTGAAAGCCTAAACGATCGTAAGATCACTTGACTGAATTAATACGAAAGGTGTGGGGGATTGTATGTAATCACACCTTTTTTGTATTAAAATTTATTTTAATTCAAAAAAAAAAGTTCTCTTACTAAGTTTAGCACGACAGTATATTATCCAAGGTTATATATGTAAAATAATCTAAAGGATAAATTAAAAAATAGACTAAAATTTGGTTTTCGGGTAGGACGGGATAACGTCTCTTCCCAGTTCCCTCCCTCTCTCTCTGTCAATCCAAGAGAAAGAAGATCGTCTCATCTCCAATGGCGACTGTAAGTCTGAAACTACCACAAATCAAGCATTCTCCTAGATCGACCGCTCATCTCACCTACTTCACCAAACCTATCGTCAGCTTCTCCTCCTCCCGTCCCCACTCCGTGGTCGCCCCTCTCCGGTGCTCCAGCCCTGCACCTTCTGTTACTGTTACTAGCAAGGAAAATTCAGAAGACGAGGAAGATGATGAAGATCCGTTAGCTGAGGTATGTTATTACGATCCAGATGCTGATTCCTCTGGGGCGATGGAGTGGGAGCTTGATTTCTGCTCTAGACCAATTCTGGATATAAGAGGGAAGAAGGTTTGGGAATTGGTGGTCTGTGATGCATCCCTCTCTTTACAGTTCACTAAATACTTCCCTAATAACGTCATCAACAGTATCACTCTCAAAGATGCTATTCTCTCCATTGCTGATTCTCTTGACCTGCCTCTGCCTCAGAAGATTCGCTTCTTCAGGTACATATAAAATACATGATCAATCGATCATTCCTCTCCCCCCCCCTCTTCTTATTCCTTATCTTCTTCTACAGTTGTACTCTCTTTAAATTTGCAGGTCGCAGATGCAGACTATAATCACAAAAGCTTGCAATGAACTTGAGATCAAACCCGTTCCCAGCAAACGGGTAAGTTCGTTTGTTTTGAGAGAATTGTCCGGGTTTCTACTTAGCAGTTCGCATCTTGTGGATTCTCACTTGATCTATCTTGCTGGTGAAAAACACCAACGCTACTATTTGGTTGCAGTGTTTATCACTACAGTTGTGGTTAGAAGAACGATACGAAACAGTGTATATGAAGCACCCAGGTTTCCAGAAAGGATCAAAGCCGCTTCTTGCACTGGACAATCCTTTCCTCATGAATCTTCCGGATAATCTCTTTGGGGAGAAATGGGCATTTGTACAATTACCCTTCACCGGTAATTAATTAAACACGCACTTCATCATCATCGATTGCCTGCTCGGTTAATTTTCCTAAACCAGATAATTAATTAATTCTCCTCCATAGCTGTAAAAGAGGAAATATCACCATCGGAGAAGAAGAAAAGGTATTCGTTTGGGGCAACCTTGGATCTTGATCTTTTAGGCATTGAGATCGAAGATTCGACATTAGTTCCTGGGATCGCCGTCTCCTCTTCTCGCGCATTGCCTCTTGCAGGTAAATCAACTCTAAAAATTTGGAGGATTGACTCAATTGGTTTTCAATTCTCGAAGAATATTTATTTTGTTGAGGTGATACAGCTTGGATGAATGGGCTGGAAGTGTCTTCAATGGAGGTAGATGCGAAACTGGCATGTGTGATTCTTTCTGCCGGAGTGTCTTCAAGGTACAAATACGCAAAGTACAAGAAGAGTCCGGCAACGACGAAGGAAGCCGAGGCATGGGAAGCTGCAAAGAAAGCCTGTGGGGGGTTACATTTTCTCGCTATTCAAGAGTCATTGGATTCAGATAACTGTCTTGGTTTTTGGCTCTTGTTGGATTTGCCTCCACCACCCGTTTAATTTTGAATTCGACTACTGAAGAATTCAATTCCTATTTTCAATGGACACCGAAGTATCAATTAATTACCCTTCTTACCATTTTCAAAAAAAGTCTGTCGCTGTTTGCAAAATTCGGCGGTTACAAATTTCTATTCGTCTTCACTGTTGTGAGATTGCAAATCTCCCGCAATGGGCGGCGTCTCTGTTGCGACGACGATGGAGTGCATCTTAGCTTCTCCTTTCGCAAAGCAACAGCACTTCTCTCTTCTTTTAACTCTTCAACTTCCGACTGGAGCTCCATCACCTGTCTCTGTAACTCTGCCGCTCTTTGCTCCGACGATCTAGCTCTCTGTGTCCATTCCATCACCTGAGCGATCCAAATTAAGATTTCGTCGGAACTACGGGATAATAAATAATAATTCCCGAGTAAAGAAGAAAAAAACGACAAACCAACCTTAGTGTTGGTTGATCGGAGTTTGTGATTGGACTGGATAGCACAACGCTCCCAGAAATCACGTGAACAGTGAAGGTCATCCATCTCTTCTCTCACTTGTTTGAGCATTTCTTGCATATCGCCCCACTGCTCTGTTTCTACCTTTACCTCCTCCATTATTCTCCTCACCACTTCCTTGCACTTTTCCCAACACTCTTCCTGCAAATAAAATAACAATCAATCATGTGATTTGATTATTTGAATTCTGGGCAAGATTAGGTAGACATGTAGTACGTAGGTAGGTATGTGGAAGTGTGGAACCCTAGATTCTACAATACCCTTTGTTGATGATGGCGGTGCCCTGAAGATGCTGCAACTTTAACTGCCTTGGATAAAGCAATTGCTCCTTTTCTGGCGATTCTGGCACTTCTGCTGCTAGTGGCGGTGGTTGTGAGTAATGATCCATATGCTTCAATTTTCTCCAACATACCTTTTGAGACGATCTCCATTTTCCTCCGCAACATTTCCACCTACAGTAGATAAATAATCGGGTTTAGCTATTTTGAAAGAAAAAAAAAAGCATCGAAACAAGAAAACTATTCAGATTTCAGGCGGAAAAACCAGGAAACGGGAGAAAAGATAACTACCTCAGGGAGAGTGGTAATGGTAGTGGGGGTTGTTAAGGAATTGCTGATGTCAGAAATGGATTGAAGAGACTGTTTAACCAAGTCATCGTGATTTCGATCGTGGTTGTTGTGATCGTCACCATGATCGACAACGGACATTACCGTGGCCACTTTCTTCTCCTTATCTTTCGGCATCATTTCTCTAACATTTATCTCTTGGAGCCGTCGTCTAAGAAGAAGAGCCTTCCTGTCGAAATTGCTCCACCCAATCTCCGCCTCTTTTTGACCGCCGTGTCTCCTCGTTGCGATCGTCAGAACCTCCTGCTCCTCCATCGTCATATCTACAGTCTCGTTTCCGTCGATCTTCCGCCGCGCCTGTCAATCCGTCAGTCAATATTAATATTAATCTACTGCCTGTTTTACTAAATGATTGATAGGAGGAGGAGGTTAATGTGTTATTACCGAGACGAGAGAGCCGAGGACACGTTCTGTTTTCAGGAAATTACACTCGTTACGCAGAGTCTCGTCCCGGATCCTGCACTTCTCTATCTCAGACCCGCCATTGGATGGTGTACCAGAAGTGGTGAATTCAGTTTCTGGGAGGAGTTCGTCCTTCCCCAGTTGGTCGAGCGATCGTTCTTGATCGAACAAAGTCTCGAGTCTCTCTGTGCATGGAGACAGTGGCGGTGACTTCTGATATTCTGCTTTTGAAATATTAGTGATAGGAGCAGCAGCAGAAGAAGAAGAAGAAGAAATGGTGGCGGAGGGGCGTGAACGTCTGCGGGTAGAATGAGAGAGGTATTGGATTCGGGGTGGTGTTGAATGTATTGGAGGCTGCCACTTTGACTTGATCGGTGTTTTTCTGCTGTTTTCTACCTTTGGCCCTGTTGGTTCCTCTCCTCCGGTGTTGTTTTGTTTCTTTTTGAAATGGGAGTGGTGGTTGGAAGTGGCAATGGAAGCGGCGGCGGACTTCATGGGTGTCCGAAGTGAGGAGAATGGAATAGACAGAGAAGTGAGAAAGATGGATAGAGTTAAATAAAAACTGCAAAGGGTAATATAGATAGATTGAGAGCATCATGCATTCAATCTATCATTGAACGCAGAACGCCTCATGACTGATGGTATATTGGTAATTTGGTATGTCTCTTTTATTAATTTGATTTTTATTTTTTTGAAATTCAAATAATCAATTTTACATTTAATCATATATATATATAAATAAATAAATATCGGGTTCAAATGTTCAATACTTCTGTTAGTTCTGTAGTTCTGTTCGCAGCAGCATGCATGATGAATAGCGAAGACAAAAAAAGGTATGGATTATGCATGTGGGGACAAATTGAGTTTCTTTCTTTTGCTGTGTCCTTGTGGGCTGTGCTGCGTTTTGTTCTTATAAATCCGATCCTTGCATTTTTTTTTGCACTGTTTTTATAAACCCTGAAGATCCTAAACCTTTACTGATCTTCAAATGAAGTTTGCACCTGTTTTTAATTTGTTTATTGGAATTTAGTTTGAGAGTTGACTTGTTAATTATATTCCGTGGATTGTGGAACGTTGTGCAAAGTGTTTGTTAAAAGAAAAATCGTATCTTTAACAGTAAGCAATTTGGTGATTTCTGATTTTTTTTTTTTTTGTATCGATCGATGGAACATTTTCCTAAGTTCCTTTACCTTGAAGCATCTCTAATTTTCCCACTCAACAACCCAGTCACAGCTATCGTTTTTTTTTCTTGCTGTTGAAGAATTTTCAAATACTTTAATTTCATCCATCAATCATTCATTCATTCAATATGTACATTTAAGTTGGTGAGAATTGAAATGCGTGTTCCACTGTTAATATTTCTTTCTCATTTAATTGTTTCAGAACCCAACTGTCCATTTCTGTCTGTTCCACTGTTCTAGTTTAAATTTTCGTCCTCGAAATTATTTGTTAAGGTATTCCACAGTTTGCTCTTCTGGTCCATAATAAGGCAATCAAGATTTGATTAATTATGGTTTTTGAACTTTGAAGTTATTCTAAGTTTAAAAATTAAAATAGATAATAAGATCCCATCCTGACAATAAGATTACAGGTGGAGTGGGACCATTGCATATGTACCCACCAGTCGAGATTGGTCTATCTTACCTGTTACTCTGTTTAGTTGTTACCTAGTAAATTCAAATGTTTATGAAACTGGTGACAAAAATTTAATTTTTTTTCAATCATTAATCTCCTAAAGCACTAAACATAAAAGATTAATCATAGAACTCATATATTCAAACATAAATTTTGCACAGGACGATGACATGTATCATGTATGAATATCTATCTCTCTATTTCAATTTGAAAGTGTTTACTGGCTTTCTGCTGGCCAACATAAAAATGCCAAATTTAAGAACCCGAGAAATAGATTTTGTTGGAATCCTGGGTAAATGGGGTAATAGAGATATAAACATTTGATGCACGCCAATCACTATTATATATTTGAATTTTTCAGCGGTCAGCGTTTCTGCTATGACAAACAATGTCTTGATTTTGTTGCACTTGTCTTGTTCTCTTGTTCGATTAAAAAACAGTGCGGCGGTGTCCCCTATCTAACTCATTAATTAAGATTTAAGAACATAATAATGGAAAAGTTTGTCAAATCATTAAGGACCTATTTGATATTTACTAATTATTAGGATATACATATATGATGTCGGTCCATATCAGTTAAGAAGGTTCTTATGAGAACCCTTAATGATCTCGTTCATCCGTTTTAAAGATCATTCTGGACTCTCGATTTTTTTTGTTACCAACCTGCTGAATAAGTTACCGGTTACATGTAACCTGTAGGAAAAAGAAAAAAATCGACTGACATGGAAGCTACTAGGATCGTCCTGGTTATTCAGTAGCTTAGTACTAAGCATTGCAGTAACAGTATGTCTATCAGATGCGCAAAAAAATAATTTTGAATTCCAAAACCCCAAAACCCATCGTCTTTACCTTCTTCCCAACCAAAAACCCCTAGGATTTTTTCCGACCGACCTTCTCTGCATTCGTCGTTCGTTGAGTGCATTCGCCGGCAAGCTTTCCCGACGACCTTCTCTATAAGCTTTCGCGTCGACCGTCTCTGTATTCCGTCTCTCCGCCGACCAGCATTACGCCTACTTTCGTCGTCGTTCTTTACCTCTGTTTCTCGGTAGGCATATCCCTTCTTCTGTTACATTTGTATGATTATATTAAAAATCCCTTCTTCTGTTATTGTACTGATTATATTTCCGCCGACCCCCCGTAGACATTTTTTAGCATCAAACGCATAGCACACCTGTTCTTCTCAACTGCTCATTTTCGCACAAATATTGGTAAGCAGCACTTTATAAATGAGTAACCGTTCTTATATGTAGTTTAATCCATATATTTAAATCCGTCGGTTATAGACAATGAGTAACCGTTGTTATACCGATAACTCCATTTGAACCTATATAAAATGGTAGTTTCATCACTCCATTTTGTTTTGTGAATCATTGTTCTCGGCAGAAAACAAGGTATTCTCTGTTTCTATGTATCTTTGTTTCTAATTCTTGTTTTCTATGTTTTCGTTTTTTTAAGAACACTGACAGAATCATTTTCACTATGTTTTTTTCGTTCATGATTTCTTCATTTTATTCTATATGTTTGTTCAATATGTTCATTCTTTTTTATTTGTTTATTTTTATTCTTCTTTTGTTTTCTAATGACAATAGTTATTTGATTTAATTCATTTTTGAAAGTGGTTTTTTCAAAAACAGTGATTTCTTCAGTATTTTTAAATTTATTTTAGGTTATGGTAATGTGATGTTATTTTCTGTTAAAATTATTGGTACTAGTCTTCTAATACAATTTTGATTCATGTCTATGTGTGTTTTATTGAATGCAGTCCTGATAGTGTATTTTGATAAGGAAAAGACACTGAAATCAAAGATACTATACTGATAATATTTGTATGATTAATAATATAGTTTTTAATTTAATTTGTTTCCATCTACTGCTAAAATAATTAGTACTTCTGATATATTGTTTCGATCTAATGCTAAAAAAGAATGTGTTCGGATAAAAAAAATTTGTAGTCCTGATAATGTCTTCTGGTAAGGAGGAAGAAATGAAAGATAATCAATCCACAGGTAATATGTGTTTAATTAGAAATTTAGTTTTCGAATAAATTTTTTTCTTTTCGTATGAATAGTTTAGTCCTCATAATTTTGCGCAATATTCTATAAAAATGCAGTGCGAGATGTCAAGCACGCAAAGTACGTCGTCGAGAGTTTAATTGACAACATCGACTGTAATATGTCGACATCAGAAAGGAAATCTTCTCCGGATGCCGATCAATTCATCCTTTCTAAGAGGAAGGAGAGTAAGTATTTTTTTTTCTAGTTTTAATTATTTTTCGGTTCGTTGTTAATGTTCATCCTGTCTTCTTCAAAATGTTGAACGTCGGAATATTTTTTAGGCCCAATTCCAGAGAAATATCCCAAGAAATCTAAAGAAATGGACTACGACTCCACACTAAGGAAGTTGATGGCGGAGGATCAGAAGAGACTAAACACCAAGAAGAGTGCTGGTCTTGTTGTGAAGGCCCCTCCAAGGATGAAAAAGAAGACGCAGGCTGTGAAGAAAAAGAAAGTTAAGTTAGTTGAAAAAATTGATGAAGAAGAAGAGGAAGTACATGTTAAAACTCCAACTGACTCCCCCCAGGAAAAGGAAGCTTCTGTTAAGAAGAAGAAAGGTTCATCTTCTGCTAAAAAGGTTTATTTGTCTGATAGAATGACTTCATCCTCTGATGAAAGACCACAATTATTGAAAAAAAAGAAGGAAAGGACTACAACTGACTCCACCAGAGAAAATGAAGCTTCTGCTAAAAAGAAGAAATGTTCATGTTCTGCTAAAAAGGTTTCTTTTTCTGATAAAATGACTTCATCTTCTGATGAAAGACCACAAGTGAGGAAAAAGAAAAAAGAAAGGACTGCGAAGTGCGAGCCGGAGGAGACGAACAGTTAAGCACTACTTGCTTTAAAATTATCACATTATGAAATTATGAATTGTTAAAAAAATTTCATTTTTTATTTATAGTTAACCACTTAATTCGTCATCGATCTGGAATACCAACGTACAACGAAGCGGCGCAGACTGCATATATCCATTTCACAGAAAACGTGACGAAAAGAATCAAGTCGACGTGTTTTGGTCAATTCTACGCAATCCCTGATTTTAAAATCAGAGCACGGCTCCTAGACGATCTAATTGGGAGGTACGTTGGTCGTAATACTTTTAATATTAATGATAAAAGACTGAAATTTTCTGTAAAAGAATTTGGGGAAATTCTCGGTATTCCATACCGTGGGCGGGTCGTGGAAATCAAGAAGAAGGCGAAGAGTACTTCAAATTGGTCACTCAGACATTTCGCTGCCGATTGCGACATCAGAAGAGAAGTTGTTGTGAAGACTATTACATCAATTAACAAGAAAGTTCTGAATGACTCATTGTCTAGGACATATGAGGATGATTTGATAAGACTGTGGATTATATATTTATTTATAACAGTATTGTGTTGTAAGAACAGTTATAGGATAGGTAGGAAATTTTTAGATTATGTTTCCAACTTATGATATATTGCCGAGTACAACTGGGCAGAATTCCTGCACTCTGTGTTGTTCGAACGGATGGACAAATGTAGGGACAGTGTGGTCTGCAGGAAAAGGACAAATGAGCCATCAAAACTGTACATCGATGGCTGCGTTATGTGTTTAATGGTAACCTTGCAAATTAAATTTTTTCTGTCATGTTAAATATTCTATTAGATATTCTTTTTCTGAATATTTTTGCATTTTATAGGTGTGGTTGTTCAGACACACCTTGATGGCCACCCCATCCATGTCGTACGTGAAAAACGACCCCTACTTCAAGAAGTGGAGTGGTAAAATTCAATATTTGAAAGAGAAGCTCGACCTTCTCGAGGATGATGAGGTAATTATTTGTAAACACAAAATATTTCCTACAAAAAAAAAAATTTAAATGAATGTGTGTTCGTTTTTCTAATCTTCATTTGATAGGTATTCGTAGATAAAATTTCATTTGAAAAGAAAATGAATATTATAAAGGAAGACCATCTATCGAAAGTCGTCTCCGAAAAAGGTTCAAGTTCTTCTACAGGTCTACATGGATCGGAATCTGATAATAAATCAGTTGAACAAGAGGTGGATTTTATGGACCATGAGCATGACGATTCTGAGAGGAGGAAAATGAAGGGGAAGGCAGTATTGATTCATGACTCAACAAAAAAGAAAGTACAAACACATTATTCCTTTAAAATCAGAAACCTTGTGCTTGAAAAAAGAGAAAAATAGAAGAAAGAGGTGGAGACAAAGTATGAAGAACGTACTTTTTGGTAAGAGGCTGAGCACTAAGAAACCGAAGAAAATGAAGAAGGATAAATCACCACCTAACGTTACAAGCTTGCGGCGCAGCGGTAGACTCTCAACGACCAGTGGGACATGTTCATTGCTGTCTCCCGATAGTAAGTATAAATAATGACTGCTTTTAATTTTTTCAGATCACATCTGTCTAATTGTATAATACAAATTATGAGGGAACCAATATGAATGTTCTTCAAAAATATGTTATAGTTATGGAAGTGATTGAAAACAAGCTCAAGGTAGTAGAAGATCCAGCTACGGTTTCTTTGAACTTGAAGACCACTTCTGGTGGACAGGTAGATGTGATGAATGCTGAACTAAGCCCACAGACGGAAATTGGAAATGAAGAAGTAGTTGTATCTAATAATTATGTGCCTCAGTACGATATTAAGGGCGACTCTACTTCTAAGGAAGACACTGATTCTGCTAAAATCTACTCCCCTGTCCATGAGGCAGACATCACTAAGGTGAGCTCATGTACACCTGAGGACACTAATATTGATTGTACAAATGTCGAAAAGGTACATGGCGATGCAATGAAAGATGCTGAAAAAATGAAAGACAAAATAGCGGAGAGTACTTTCATGTTCCCGATTTTCAATTTAAACATCAGCCAAGACTGCCCCACTCCCAAGCTCAATGACGATGACGGTGAGGTGAAGTATATTGGTTCTAATCCAGCACAGAAAGAAAAAGCAGCACTTGAGGTCAAACAAGAGTTCTTCGAATCATGCATGGGAATTGAATAGAGCTTTGGTCCCCGGATTCCCCCATGTAGGTGAAAGCTCGAAGAAGGTCGTGGGAACTGATAGAGGTAATAAATTTATTTAACCAAATACTTATTTCCAATAAACGTAAATATTATGTTTGATCGAAATTCAACGATCGATTTCAGATGGAAAACTGACCGACGAAGGTGTAGCTGATGAAAAGACTGCTGGCAAGAAGGCTACTACTCCAGTTGAAGTGAAGGCTATCGAAGGTACGCGGGGGTCGGTGACAAGAACTGTTAATCAAAAAAAAAAGAGTAGATTTTGACATGCGAAGAATTTTGTTTATGAAAATTGATTATGAAAATTTTGTTCCTAGTTCAACAGTGAAAATGATAGTGGATGTTCAGATTTCTGTTAATTGAAATGTAGTATCTGCTAGAATATTTTAATAATCTGCTATTTAATAATGAACTTCCTATAATACAATTGTTCATGACAAGAAGATCTCAGATTTCTGTTAATTGAAATGTAGTATCTGCTAGAATATTTTAATAGTCTACTATTTAATAATGAACTTCCTATAATACAATTGTTCATGACAAAGAGATCTGTTTGTTCAATGTCATCTAGTATCAAATGTTTGAAATGCATAGTTCATTAGTGACTGTAATGGATTATGCTATTGTGGTTGGTTATCTAATATAGTTTGTTAACTAAATATGTCGGTATGATAATGTACTACAACGTACTGCTATTTATTGAAACGTGTTCTATAATTGTATTAGATGAACAAAACCAACGAACATGTTTATATTGTAAAAAAAATTTTACTTCACTACCTACGAGACAAACTATCTAACACGACATGAATCTTTTTTTCAGATTCTTTAGTTACTGATAAAAAATTGAAAGGTAAAGCATCCTCAGATGAAAATGAGAAAGATGTGCTCGTTATTCGAGGTAAGGATAATGTGTACAAGTGCTGTCTATTTCATATAAGTTCCTTAGGAACATTATTAATGATGCAAAAAAAATGTAGTTAGCGAAGAAAAAAGTGAGAGCTCAGAGGAGGTTGAATATTTATACTCAAATCCAATAATATCTGAGTATAAGTTTGTGAAAGTAAAGAGTGAAAGTGGATGAGATTATACCGAGGATTTCACGAAGAAGACCATTGACTTAACACATGATGGTATTATGTGTATTTAAATTTTTTCGATTTTTTTTTAAAATAATATCTAACAAGAATTTTGTTCGTATTCAGATTCTTTCAACACAAGGAAGGAATTTGTAGGTTCCCCTATGAAACTCTCTTTCGATTTTACTGATTTGGATATCGATGTACCTGAAGTTATAAATGAGGCGGTTAATATAGCTTCAACAAGCAGTGAGTATCGGTAAGAAATTAACAAAATGGCAATCAAATATACATAATGTGTTTTAAAACATTGTAATAGGTATCAAAAATATTGTGCCTGGATATGTTCTGTCGTCTCAAGAAGATCCGATATTTATAGAAGAGGCGTGTCGCTTAGCGTCTCAAGCATGTCGTACTCCAAACTTCGAAAGACCCATGACATCGCAATTTACAGGTCATAATGTTGGAAATCAGGAAACTTTTCATACACCGAGTAAGACAATTGATTTGTCTGCAGAAGAAGACAGGTTGGACAATGAACTCATATCCGTTCAATTGAACAAACACAAACCTAGTTCTCTTGTGAAAAGGATAATAGAAAGACATGTAAGTTTTATTGTTCTTCGACACACATGTCATTTATCTGCTAAAATTATTATTAAATGTTTTAGAAAGACATGAGGAAGACTAGGATTAAAAGGATAATGAAAGAGAAGACGTGGAAGAACCACGTAACCAGGGCTGGAATGAATATACACGACATTAAGGAGAACGGTAAATTACAGGAAATTGCTGCTAAAGAAGGTCTGTTGGAAATAGGTTCCATTAGATGTGATTCAACATGGGTGATTGGATTACTGATTAAAAATCCTATCCGCAACCACGTATGTTATAAAAATTTAAGATATATCTAATATTACTTACACTAATATGATTGTTTGAATGTGTAGTGCATCTCGCTTTTCATTAGAGTTCTCCGTCGGAAAATGGCAGATCGACAACATTTCGCTCATTCTGTCAAGTTCATTGACCCAATAAAACTGGTAATATGCTAATGTTCATGTAACTTTTCAAAATAATTCCCAACTTGTACATGACTGTGGTATTTGATGTAATTAGAAACAAATCAAAGGGATTGCTCCTAATAGGAACTTGAACATGACGGAATTTGGCGAGCTCAAGAACATATTGAGCGAAAAAGTCAACAAATGGGACATGATTCATACAATATTAGCGCCCATTGAAGTGTATGGTTATTGACATTTGATACAGTTGGACATAACAAAGAAGAAATACATCCACTGTTTTCCCTACGAAGACAACGAGGATATGATTAAGCAATACAAGAATATGGTAACTGAATATACACTAGGTTGTTAAATGTTTTAAATAGGAGGTAAGAATCTAATATTACATCATATAATTTTTTGCAGTGTCTATGGTTGGATCATCACGTCCGTGGGATTTATTCAGACCACAACTTGTCTACTTGGGTTTGAGAACCATCTTTTTATTTTCCTCAAGCATTCATTAAAAATTCTGAAGATACAAGGATATACGTAATGACCGTCATGGAATACATATGTCTAGATGAGTCGGTACTTTGGAGCAAGAAGGACGTTGATAACATCAGGGAGAAAATTATCCACGACATACTGCGCGTGGCGTTACGTGATTCTCATATATTTAACAATTATAGCTTCAAGTACAATTAGAGTATAAAATAACCTTACTAATTGTTTTGTTACACATTACTATTAATTATCAATCTAAGTACTGATATATTTTTTGGAAATAACTATATATATATGTTGTTTGATTATACAGTGTTAATAATTATGAGTCAAAGTACTCATACAAGCAAAAAATATTGCAGAACTATAGTACACAGTATAGGAACTTGTACAATATATGTTGGTCTAATTACTGATACTAGCAGAAGGACACTATGCATTAGCGTGAACACATTATAGCATAACTACAGGACATACTATAGGAACGGGTGGAATAAAGGTCCATCGAAGTAGATGTTTGTCTAAGGACTGATAATAACAGATCCACACTACAAAATAGCATAAACAACATAATAGCAGAATTACCCTACACAATATAGGAAGAGGTGGAAGTAGATGTTGGTCTAAGTACTGATAATAGCAGATGCACACTACAAAGTAGTGTAAGCACCGAAATAGCAGAGGCATACTACAAAGTATATGAAGGGGTGGAAGTAGATGTTGGTTTAAGTACTGATAATAGCAGATGCACACTACAAAGTAGCGTAATCACCATAATAGCAGAGGAATACTACATAGTATAGGAAGGGGTGGAAGTAGATGTTGGTCTAAGTACTGATAATAGCAGATGCACACTACAAAGTAGCGTAATCACCATAATAGCAGAGGAATACTACATAGTATAGGAAGGGGTGGAAGTAGATGTTGGTCTAAGTACTGATAATAGCATATGCACACTACAAAGTAGCGTAAACAACAAAATAGCAGAGGCATACTACAAAGTATATGAAGGGGTGGAAGTAGATGTTGGTCTAAGTACTGATAATAGCAGATGCACACTACAAAGTAGCGTAAACACCATAATAGCAGAAGAATAGTACATAGTATAGGAAGGGGTAGAAGTAAATGTTGGTCTAAGTACTGATAATAGCAGATGCACACTACAAAGTAGCGTAAACACCATAATAGTAGAGGCATACTACACAGTATAGGAAGGGGTGGAAGTACAAGTTGAACGCAAGACACCATAATAGCAGAGGTACATAGTATAATAGCAGAGGTACATAGTATAGTTGAACGCAAGACACCATAATAGCAGAGGTACATAGTATAGAATACTACATAGTATAGGAAGCAGTAGAAGTAGATGTTGGTTTAAGTACTGATAATAGCAGATGCACACTACAAAGTAGCGTAAACACCATAATAGCAGAGGAATAGTACACAGTATAGGAAGGGGTGGTAATAGATGTTAGTCTAAGTACTGATAATAGCATATGAACGCTACACAGTAGCCGTAAACACCATAATAGCAGAGGAATACTACACAGTATAGGAAGGGGTGGAAGTCGATGTTGGTCTAAGTACTGATAATAGCAGATGAACGCTACACAGTAGCGTAAACACCATAATAACAGAGAAATACTACAAAGTATAGGAAGGGGTAGAAGTAGATGTTGGTCTTAGGACTGATAATAACAGATGCACACTACAAAGTAGCGTAAACACCATAATAGCAGAGGAATACTACATATTATAGGAAGGGGTGGTAATAGATGTTAGTCTAAGTACTGATAATAGTAGATGAACGCTACACAGTAGCCGTAAACACCATAATAGCAGAGGAATACTACACAGTATAGGAAGGGGTGGAAGTAGATGTTGGTCTAAGTAGTGATAATAGCAGATGCACACTACAAAGTAGCGTAAACATCATAATAGCAGAACTACACTACACAGTATAGGAAGAGGTGGATGTAGATGTTGGTCTAAGTACTGATAATAGCAGATGCACACTACAAAGTAGCGTAACACAATAATAGCAGAGGAATACTACATAGTATAAGAAGAGGTAGAAGTGGATGTTGGTCTAAGTACTGATAATAGCAGATGAAAGCTACAAAGTAGCGTAAACACCATATTAGCAGAACTACACTACACAGTATAGGAAGGGGTGGAATGGATGGTTGTCTAAGTACTCATATTAGAAGAAGTACATTAGCTAGTTAAGAAAAGATATTAACAGATGCACAATAGATATTGTGCGAGTTCAAAAAAAAGATAACGACATACATGATTAAAATTGGTTTGTTTCGGGATCATAAAATAAATTGTTTATGAAATACAGAATAAAAGATAGATCACTTCTTCTTAGCAACTGGATCGCGATATATTTCTTTTGCGCTAGCTCTTCATCCGCGCTGCATCAATTTTGGTCGGTCTTCCGCTCTTACCACTCCCCTTTGTTTTAACCTTCGCCTGAAGACCAATCAACACTGGTGTATTCTTCGGTTTTTTACTTTTTGTGATTGATGTTTTAGAATATAAATTTGGAACAACTATAGTGTCACTCAGTTTCTGAAAAACCTCTTCACCATATTTGAGCAGTATATCAAGTTAAGGTTGTCCCATCTTCGTATAATTCATCATTATCTGCGACATTACTGCATACTTGGACAAGGGATTGTCAGGTTGTGAAAGAGATAGAGCAATTGTGTTAGTCTTGCATAGTTTGTTCCACCTGGGCATTTTCAGAATGTTTGGTAAACTTCGGTAACCGTTGACAATTAGATAATGTATAAGATGAGAGCATGAAACTCCGCTGTATTCAAATCGATGGCATGTGCAAGTCGGTGTAGAATTACCTTTCGTTAGAGTGAGTTTAAATAGCACGGTCTGTCTTTCTAAAGAAAGAATAGGTAGATATTTAATATCCTTTGAGAAGAAATAAGAAATTATAAAAAAAAATTGTTGGGATAAAATTGAAATTTAGGAAAAATGATAGGCAAAAGAAGATGAAATACCTCGGAAGACCGGTCATTCGGTGGTAATATATGATAGAAGAAGCTTTTCCACATCTCCTCTTGAAAAAGAAGGAAAATAGCAGTTGTAAAAAAACTCAGAACGTTTTTCTCAATGTCCATAGACGTAATAAATCTGGGATGCTAGAAAGTATCTTTGTGATCGTCCAAATTCTTGGACTCGTGAATGGTATTTATCATATTTTGGTATCGCCGAACGAAGCTAAACAGTAGGTTCTTGGCTGTTACTTTCGTCTTAAGGAAAGAATTCATGCATTCGCTCCTTTGAGTAGAATGCATTCCGGCAAAAAAATGAGAACACGTCAACACATGGGACACAGGATTCCCGAATGTCGTATAAACTTTTCAACCATACATTGGAAGACACATTATTCTCTGTGATCCAAAGAGACCATGACTCTTCAAAATCTGTTGAACTCTCGGAAAATTTAATAATTTTGTAGAACGTGTTTAGAGAATTGGTATTCTGGCATACTGTTGGGACCTTGGTAGACAACTTGTTGGTTATGTGCCAACGACACAAACGATGAAAGGATTCAGGAAAAGCACGAGATATAGCACCTTTCATCGCCAAATCTTAATCAGTAATAATTGATTGAGAAGGATGTTCCATACATTGTTTAAACGTATTGAATAGCCACGTAAAAACATCTACATTTTCGTTACTGCACACAGAAACAGAAAGAAAAGAATATAATTTATTGCAAAAATAGAGGATTAAAGGTGAATGAATATGAGGATGTTAAAATAAATGTATAAACGAAATACCTTAAAAATGCACTGCCAAATATTGTAGTCTTCCGGTGGTGGTTGACACCGCAAAACATGCCGAACACAATAGAATAAACATTTATCTTATAGGTAGTGTCGAAAGTAACAGAGTCTCCGAATGACTTATAATTTTCAATCATAGTAGGATCGACCCAAAAAAAGTGTTTCAAACGACCTTCATCATCTTTGACAAGGTTATAAAAAAAGTCTTTATTTTCTAACTTTTTAATTTCGAATTCCTCTACAATCAAATCGACATCATAATTTTTCAGATCTATGCGATCATCACGAACCATATTGTTAATGTTCAATGTCGTGCAACCCATATTCTGCACGCCACCAAGTTGATTAGAGAAATACGCAGCCTGTTGTGATACTGAAACATTAACTTCGGCTAACGAGGAAAAGAGTAATTTGGAGGTTTGCAATATTGACCGATTTATTGGAAGGTATTGAATTTTTGAGGGGGTCGTAAGTGGATGATTATGATAAAAAATGACAGTATCAGTCACCCAATTATCAGATCTGTCTATTCGTTTAAATTTGATACTTGTCAGGCAACCACATCTAGAAACACCATCCTTCCGTCTACTACCGTTGGTTGATGGAAGTAGTAGACTTGGACTGTCTTGTTTAGAACATAACAACCTTTTCATTATAAGAATTTTTTGACCACTATTTTTGTCCAATATATTCTTCGTCGATCCTAAACGAACAGAAAATTCTGTAACGGATGCGAAATCGTAGTAGGATTGAACAACCATTTCAAACGTAGGAAAAACCTGACCTACAATAGGGCATGGTTTTTTGGAATGACTGTAACTAGAAGAACCATTTTCATGATCAAGAGATGTTGGATATTGACTAGAAGAGGAAGATTTACGTTTAAAATGATTGTTAGGGGTTTTAGCAATACCGCAACTGATATTAGCGGAGGATGCACGAATATCAGCAGAAGATTCCCTAATATCAACAGAGGTGCATCGAACAAATTCTGAATCAAATCATATGGTACCTACGACATCAGGATCCAAGGAGGTAAAACATTGACATTACAAGCTGTAGGATTTAAATTGGTCTGACAATGAGGGGAACTGATATGGAAATTCAAACTATTGGGTGTTTTAACAGTTTCATAACTCATATTAGCAGAGGATTCCCTAATATCAGCAAAGGTGCATTTGACGAAATCTGACTGAAATATGGTGCTACCTGCGACATCAGGATCCAAGGTGGTTGAAAAATCTACTTTGGAAACTATAGTATTGTCATTGGTCCGACATTGAGGAGAATTGAAATGAAAATTCAGGCTAACATTGCATGATGTATTTGTATGATCGTATGTAAGGTGTTGTGAACGATATGGAGGAGGGGTCACAAAAATAGAATTGGTGTTGGAAGAAACTTGCAGTATGGGAGATTGATCTTGATTCGCCAATGGTTGTGGAGAAGCCATTATATGCTATGAGGAAAGAAAATAAGCATTCAATGTAAGAAATGAAAACCAAAAATAAAAACAATAGAACACTAACCTTCGATTCGAAGGACAAACAAAATGAGAACAGAAGATGGGTTGCAAGAACTCAAGATGCTAGAGAAAGAGGATGATGAACAGTTTGGAAGATTGAAGAAGAAGACGTTAGGGGGAAACAAGTAAGAAACATAGGACGATTGATACAAGGTGGCAAAACCGAGTATTGTCAGATAAAAAGTGGGTAAGGACGATGTGGCAAAACCGTTTTGGATATAGAAAGATTTGGACAATGTAGATAGTAGACAAATGTTGTCGTGATCTAATTGTTTTAGCAGAAGAAAGCTATGAAATAGCAATGCATGTCGATATATTATAGGAACATAGAGGTGTAATAGAGGGAGAGAATTGAAGAGAGAATGATTAGATGGGATGGAAGATAATGACAAGAGAAAGAAGGCAAAAACTGAAAAAGGAAAATAGGACAGCTATGGAAGTAGACTACACAGTATAGGACAGCTAGAGAAGTACACTGCACAGCTAGAAAAAAGAATAACTAGTACAACTAAAGAAATTTGGACGGAAGAAGGAAAAAATTTAAAATGGAGGGAGAGAGAAAGAGTATAAGAGGTAGAGAAGAAGAACCCATGAAAACAAAGAAGAGCAGGAAAAAAAGAAATTCAAACCCTGACATGTACGAGAGGAGAGTACGGGACGAATGGAAGAAAAAATATTTGCGTTCTGACATGGAAGATTACGTGAGAGAGGGAGATTAATTATTTGGAATAAATTAATTAAGAATAGGGTACAAGAGGAGAGAAAAGAAAACCGGTAGTAACAGATTGCTGACGGACGGTCTGGATTGGTCGGAAGAAAACGGAAGGGTGGGATGAGGTTCGCATGTGAGAACCCAAATGAGGTATTCTCAACTAATATTTTTTTGTATATGATATATACCTAGTAGGGGTGAGATTCCCCGTACCCGTCCCATCCCCGGGCGGGCACGGGGACTGGGAGGATTTTTCTACCCGAAGTAGGAAAATCCCTGTCTCTATCTCCGGTAGATAAAAACGATGCCCTAGATGTTCGACAAAATCAACTTCTGCTAGATTGGCTCTTCTCAACGCTCTCTCCCGCTATTCTCCCTCAGGTGGCGTCGTTCACATGTTTACAAAATGTATATGATACGACTGTGCACTACAGAAACGTCGTCGCTGAGTGTCGACTAAGCATGACATCTACAAAGTCGACTACGTGACCAACCGTGATCGGTGATCACGTAGTATTGCATCCTAGACCCTGGGTTACTAGGGAATTGGATAATGTATCTAATATTATCAATTATCTCTCAATTCTCCTCTCCCTCTCTAGAACCTCCCGTAGACGACGACCTCGCCGGACGATACGCGTTCTGAGCGTGTCATTTGGTGCATCCAATGACTCTATTCACACCTCCTGCTAACGATGCCTCGCAAGAACAACAACCATCAAACCCAACGGAATCATCGACGATTACAACCGGGAGCAACCTCCGTAACCGTTTCGATGAGGCAACACCGCTGAACGAAACACCTCTCGCACGACTGGAGCACAGAATCGCAACTCTTCTCGACCTTTGGGAGACGAGGGGGGATCACAACCGACCACCGGACGAGCCACCAGCAAGACAGCCGCTCCGAGTCGGCCTAACAATACCACTACTATCAACCCCGCCGTTAATACCAGCACAACAGGGGTCGGACCTACCATATCCACGACTGTACCTACCACCACCTCCACCGCAATTCCCGATAAATCCGATGTTGCCCAACCATGCACCGGACCTCTACACGCCGCCACTTCCGATGAAATGGAAGTTCGATTTTCCGAGATTTAACGGGGATCCCCATGGGTGGATCTATTGCTGTGAGGAATTTTTTCTCTTCCATGCCACGTCGGAGCATCAAAAGGTATGCGCTGCAACGTTTAACGTCGTGGGTGATGCGTCCAAGTGGCTCCGTTACTAGAGGGCGAAAGCTCCAATACATTCGTGGGCAGAGCTGTGTGGATTGGTGATCAGCAGTTTCGATCCAAGAGCAGTCTGTCTCAGTTACCTGAGCGCCTTTGTGCGAGTACAACAAACTTCGACAGTAGACGCCTACATCAAAAAGTTCGAGGAACTCTCAAATCGAGTACATGGGTTCAGTACCGATTTGAAGGTTCAAACGTTCCACTCTGGCCTTAAAACAGAAATCTGACAAAAGGTCAAGCCGTTCAATCCTACCTCTGTCCTTGAAGCAAAGAATAGAGCGCTCATGCAGGAAAGGAAGGTACCTGCTCCTAGATCTTTCGTACCTCGACCCCAGTTCCAAAGGGGGGAGACATCATCGCCCGCGCCTCACCGTCAGTTCCCCGCCGGAACGAAATCTCTCACCATGGAAGAACAACAGAAATAGAGAGAGGCTGGTTTGTGCTTTAACCGCGGCGAACATTTACACCGGGGCCACCAATGCAAAATTACGGGGAAGATCTTGTGCCTAGAGGCGACGAAGAAAGAGCCAGACATTGTCGAACTCGAAACTCCCAAAATCGAGATCCCTGAATCCACGAAGAGGGAGATTCGTCTGGAGTGTCCTTGCATGCGCTCGTAGGGGTCCCGACTCCTCGTACTATACATGTTGAAGGGGTAATCAAGCAAACGACGTTCCAAGTATTGGTCGACTCAGGAGCCAATCTTAACTTCATCCACGGTCGTTGGATGCGGCGACTCGAGTTACCAATTGACAACTCGACCAGCTTCGAAGTGCTCGTGGGGAGCGGGCACACGATGGAGTGTCGTGGGGTGTGTCGTGCGCAAGGTGCAACTACAACTGGGAGAATCTACATTTTCTGTGGATTTCCACGTCGTCCCCTTCCACGGCTCGGATGCTATATTGGGAGTCGCCTGGCTCGAGCAGTTGGGTCAGGTGCTCTTCGATTATCAACGGAGGTCATTGTCCTTCCGATCCGGTGCAACATCCCGCATGATTACTGATCTACCGTCCGTGGCTCGTGAGTTATCGGCATCTGAATTACCGTTGGAAGTAGCAACAGGCGACGTGGACCGATTGTTCTTCATCTGGGTTAACCCAATACCCGAGGTGGAGTCCAGCTAAGCCTTTAAATGGTATACCGGAATCCGTATTCGAATCCGTATTCGAATATGACTATCATGATACTTGAATTGAAATTCGGATTTTATTCAGTCGGATTCGGATATCCGGAAAAACCGCCATTAAAACCCGAATTCGTTTAAGAATTCAAGATTCGGATATCCGGATAAATATATAATAAATTAATATTATTATATTTCTATTTATATATTATATATTTATATTATAAATCATTAAACATTTAAAATCTTAAACCTAATTACTTTTATAATTATCAATCTTTATAAGTTATTAACTTATAATTATTTAATCATAACCCTAACTCTAATTCTAACCCTAAAGTTATCCGGATTCGGATTATCCGGATAATTTATTCGGATATCTGGATAATTTATCCGGATTCGGATTTTCAAATCCGGATTTTATTCGGTCGGATTCGGATATCTGGATAATTATTCGGATTCGAATACCTGCATATCCGATCCAAATCCGACCGATATACAGGCTTAAGTCCAGCACCGGAACAAGAAATTCAGAGGAGCCACCAGCAGTGCAGGTAATTCTAAACTATTTCACGGACGCCTTCGCACCACCATAGGGTCTCCCACCACATCGTATATCCGACCACCAGATAAACATCCACCCAGGAGCTGGGCCGATCAAAGTCCAACCTTACCGGTGTCCCCATTTTCAGAAGCAGAGATCTCTCGGTTGGTCGACGACATGCTGAAGGACGGAATTATTCAGCCAAGTATATCCCCCTATTCATTGCCGATCATACTGGCACGAAAACACGATGGGTCTTGGAGGTTCTGTGTGGACTACCGGACACTCAATGACATCACCATAAAGGACGCGTACCCGATTCCGACGGTGGATGAAATTTTTGATGAATTGCACTGTGCAAGGTTCTTCTCCAAAATTGATTTGAAAGTTGGCTTCCACCAGATCCGATTGTCTCCCCCATCAGTGAACAAGACTGCATTCCGGACTCCGGAGGGCCATTACGAATTTCTCGTAATGCCCTTTGGCATGAGCGTGGTTTTTAAAAATCAATTAAAGTAGTCGGTACTGGTCTTCTTCAACGATATCCTAGTGTACAACAAAGATTGGCCCTCGCACCTCAGTCACCTCCGGCTAGCTCTCGCAACGCTCACGGAGAACTCCTTGGTAGCCAATCGCGGGAAGTGCGCTTTCACCTTGAGCTCGATCTCGTATTTGGGACATCGCATTTCCGCCAATGGGGTCTCTGTTGATCCGAATAAAATCAAAGCCATCACGGAATGGCCGACACCCACATCCGTGCGACAAATGCAGGGATTCCTTGGCCTCGCAGGCTACTATCGACGATTCGTCCAAGGCTACGCCACCCCCCTGTCGGACCTGCTGTGTAAGGCCAGATAAGTTCATCTGGACCCCGGCTGCCATGACATCCTTCCTCGTCCTCAAGCAAGCGCTGACCACCACACTCGTCCTTCGTCTACCCAACTTCGAAGAACATTTCACCGTCGAGACCGACGCGTCCGACTTCACGATGGGGGTTGTGTTAACCCAACAAGGACACCCGCTCGCATTCTTCAGCAAGAAATACTCGTCGAGTGTGCGCCACAGCTCCGCCTACGTCAAGGAGATGTCCGCGGTCGTTGAAGCAGTTAAAAAGTGGCGTCATTACCTAGTGTGCCGCCCTTTCACTATCATCACAAACCACCAAAGCTTACGTGACTTGGTGACGCAATGCGTGCAGACGCCAGAGCAGCAGAAGTACCTAAAGAACCTACTGGATTACGATTTCACAATCGTATACCGGCCGGGTAAAAATAACACGGTCGCGGACGCTCTATCAAGGAGAGAGGTCGACGAATCGGATCAAACAACGGAATTAAACTTGTTATCTGCACCAACCTCCTCAGTCCTGCAGAAGATCAGAGAAGTTGGAGGCTTCGACCCTGACTATCGCCAACTACGTGCTTCTATTCTAACCTGGGAGAACTCCGACCACAACTACACAATACGCCAAGACATGATTCTATACAAAGACACCATCGTAGTACCCAATAATCAAGAAATTCGAAGGCTAGCTTTTACAGAGTCGCATTCGACGCCAATCGGAGGTCTCTTTGGACAAAAGGCCACGCTATCAAGATTGTCTCGAAGTTTTTACTGGAAGGGCATGACGGAGGAAATCAAAGGATGGATACGGGAGTGTCACATATGCCAAGTAGCGAAGCCATCCAACACCAAACCAGTGGGACTCCTCCAACCACTTCCAACGTCGTCGTTGATTTGGGAAGAATTGATGATGGATTTCATCACACACCTGCCACCATCATCCGGAAGGACATCCATACTGGTCGTTGTCGATCGTCTGAGCAAGGGAGTGCATTTTATACCGTTGTCGACACCATTCACTGCACTGTCTGTATTGGAAAAAATTTCAAGAGAGATCGTTCAACTGCATGGTTTCCCTAAGACCCTCCTATCCGATCGCGATCCAATATTCCTGAGCAACTTCTGGAGGTCACTATTGAAATACCATGGAACGAAGCTTCTCCACAACACCGCCTACCACCCGCAAACCGATGGCCAGTCCGAGGTCGTTAACCGATGTCTGCAGCAATTCTTGAGATGCTTCGTGATGGACAAGCCCAAGGACTGGTACAAATTCATATACCTAGCCGAGCTATGGTATAACACTAGCCGGCATTCTTCCACCGGGGTGGCTCTGTTCGAGTTAATGTATGGGTGCTGACCTCCACTGATGTTCTACAGTGAAGACTATCCGCTAGACGATGAGAAAGCGAGAGGCAAGCCTGGAAATCACGCGAAGTCATCTTTCTTCTAGCCAAGAAGAACCTAAGTAGAGAAGTCGAGAACATGAAAAACAAAGCCGACACACACCGGGTCGACCACAAGTTTGAAGTCGGAGACTCGGTCTTGGTGAAACTAAACAAATATCGTCAGAACTCGGCCGCTGGAAGGAAATCTAATAAACTGGAGAGAAATTTTTTGGGCCATTTCAAATCATCGAGAAAATCAGCGACGTAGCAGTCAGAGTGGAACTCCCGACCGGAGCCAAAATACATAATGTATTCCACACCTCTCTACTGAAAAGATTTGTGCCAGGGGAACACAACCAGGAGGAAGTACAATTGCCGGCAAATCTAATCGAGCTTGAGGACAATCTCGACGCCGAGGAGGAAGAAGTTGATACGACTGTGGGCGTATCCTCACCAGTGCAGAAACGTCGTCGCCGAGTGCCGACCAAGCATGACATCTACGAAGTCGACTACGTGACCAACTGCGATCGGTGATCACGTAGTATTGCATCCTAGACCCTGGGTTACTAGGGAATTGGATAACGTATCTAATATTATCAGTTATTATTACTAATCTCCGATTAACTGGAGGATGAACGTGTTTTATCGTGCGAAGCAGTTACCCACGTACACGGGGTTGCATGTGTTGGGATCAATCCCACAAGTTACACGGGGTTATTGATCTCTATAAGTATGCTATGTTAAAGAATGGAAACCAAGAAATTTACAAGTTATCTCTCAATTCTCCTCTTTGATACGCTTAGTAGCAGGGGAAGGGAGACCAGAGTTTCTCGAATCTCTTACAATTGAAATGAATTATAATACTCAAGATTGATTTTCTTTATTTCATACTAACGTGACATTATATAGCCTTACAAATACTAACAAATCTGGAAACAAATCATAAATTGCTAAATCAACATGCATGAAAGAAATAATAAACGTGGATGGAAATCAGAAAATAAATAATTTAATGTTAATTACAATATTAAATGCAATGTAGAGGATCGAGCGTATCACTCTTCCTCTCTAGAACTTCCCGTAGACGACGACCTCGCCGGACGATACGCGTTCTGAGCGTGTCAGTATACCAATCTCAATATGTTTTGTTTTCCTTCTGATTACTGGATTGCTAACAAAAAAGATAGTTGAGTTATCGTCTGACCAGAATCCTGAAGGTTATATGTTATTTATGAGATGATCGTGTTGTGAATTTTCTTATGATCGTGTTGTGAATCAATATTTGTGGGTATTGTGAATAATATCGGTAGTTAATAGTTGATAATATCGATAGTTAACAGTTATGATGGTTAACAGTTGTATGAGTGGTTAAGTAGTTAGCTACATTAGTTGATGTATAACCTATATAAACACATGTAAATCATTCAATAGCATATGACGTTTTCTAGTTATTTGTATCCAGTATTGATAGGTATGTTGATGTTTGGCAAAGTGAATATCATACACAATAGTCATTATAAGATTCTGGGATTCTGACGATTTTTGCTAAATGTCGAAAATCGTCGTTGTGCCATTGTCGCTAGAGTTCGAGATGGTAATATTTTGCGTCAAAATTTTAATATCGCCCCTAAATCGTCGGTATATTTCAAAATTTGAATACCACCGCTTAACAACTAAATTTCATTAATATTTTTTTTGTAATTTTCATTAAATTGTCACTCCGATCATAAGTGATATATTATGTGATTCTGATATATTATGTGATTCTGATATATTAGTTGTAAACTCAAACTTGAATTTTGTATCTTTTCTTGTTTGAGAAATCATTACTTTTTGAATTAAGCACGTATAACTAACTAACTAATTAACTGACTAATGTATTTATTATTTAAATTGAATTGATTTTAGTTTAAGTTTAACCTTAATTTATGTTTAGTTATTAATTATTTTTCTCTCCAACTCCATGTCTTTCTAGTCTCTACTCTTACTCCACAAATGAGTGAAATGACTCCCCATCCCCCTCGTTCTCACTTTTCTGTCACGCACACTGGAATTATTTACTGTTTGTTTAGTTAGGGCTTCCTCCGTTTATTGCTTGTTTCTCCGGGATTTAGGGTTAGGGTTTTCTGGCGAGGATGAAGCGGCCGAGGTCGTACGGAGAGGATCAGGACGACGATGTCAGTGGAGGGGAGAAGGGTGGAGGGGGTTCGTTCAAGGATTGGGCGCGTCGGGGAGCGGATCAGGATAGGAATCCTTCGTCTTCGTCGTCTTCGCATCGTAGATTTTACCATAGTAGCAGCAGTGGGAACGTCAGGAAGGATTCTATATCGTCGGGTTACAAGCACCAGCGGTCGGTGGGGGATGATAGAGGGGACGTGCCTCCGCGGTCTCGTAAAAGATCCGAGTATGAGTTAGATTCTTTCGATAGGCGTGGTAAGGGAAGCGGCGGCGGTAGTGGTGGGGTTGATAGGTGCTGGGATTCTTTTCCTGAGCGGCAGATGAAGAATCCACCTTATTCGCCTCGTCTTGGTTATAACGGTGGAGATAGGATAAGAAGGTCGGAAAGTTTTTCGGCGTCGCGAAGAGACTTTGTGAAAGGGTTTAGGTCTGGGAGGGAAAGGGAGAGGTCTGAGGGAAGTAGTCGGTGGAGACGCTCGTTCAGTACCAAGGAGGGTTTGGATGACGACTTGAGGGTAGAGCGTGTTCGTGTTGGGTCCGAGGATAGATGTAGGTCGAGCAGATCCAAGGATGAGTCTAGTGGAGGAGAGCCAACGAGGAGCGTGGAGGTTAAGAAAGAAAGTGGTGGTGGTGGTGGTAGTGAGATGGAAGAGGGGGAGTTGGAACCAGACCCGGCACCCAAGGAAGATGCTCAGGAGAGGGAGGGTGCATTACCGATTACCATTGAAAGCAAGGTTGATGTGGACGGAATCACTGAGAGTGGTTGTAGATCTTCTACTGTCGAAAGGATACAGGTAGAAGAATATGGTATTATTGATAGTAAGGGAAGCAATATAGCAGTAGAGAAGATTGGGAAAAGCTCTGACGATGAATGCCAGATTTCTCATGGAAAAGTAGGAAATGGGTTGGGAAAGAAGAATAGAGGAATTGAAGAAGAAGATGATGATGGTGAAGCAGAGGTTATTTCAGAAGAAGCAAAAGTGTCTAAGATTAATGAGGCGGAGGATTTGGAAAATGTTGAACAGCTTCCATCTTGTACACTGTCCCCTGCTGATGAACAATTAACTCATGCAGTAGAACCAGTGGTTGAGGAAGTTGCCAAATTCCTTGATGCAACTCCTGCATTGCTTCCATCAAAAGTTCAAATTGAAAAGAAAAATCTGGAAGGTGCAGTTGGACATGCTGAGATAGGTATTAAACAGGAGAAGCAAGTAAAGCAGAATGGAGATGTATTGCTGGATGATGTTCAACAGAAAGATAGACTTATTGATCTTGAAGCAGAACCTGTAAATGTGACTTATGGTCTGAATCGTCACAACGAAGGTGGTGAAGAAAATATCAAGACCGATGTAACTCTTCAGCTTTTGACAAGGAAGATAGATACATCAAGGTCTAAGGGTAAGAGTCTTGCAATCTCACTTACAAATGAAACTCATTCAGTAGACAATGATGATGAGATGGAAGGTCCAAGTTCTAGGGGCTTTGAGTTATTTTCTTCTGAATCTACGAGACTTGATAAAGTGAGTTGTAGTGGTATTAATAATCGCAAAACAAACCATGCCAAGCTCAATTCAGAATCTCTTGATCTCTCTCTTGGCTTACCTGGTTTATCTTCAAATTACACTTTTCGAGATCCAGATCCAAAACCTAATTCTCCAGGCCATGCAAGAAGTGTACAGTCTTTGCCATCTTCATTCCGTACAAACTCAGATGGGTTGACAGCTTCAATATCCATGTCTGGGTCTCAGACATTTCTTCACAATCCTAGTTGCTCTCTAACACACAATTCAATGGACAATTATGAACATTCTGTAGGTAGTCGTCCTATATTCCAGTGCATTGATCAGTTGGCAGATGGAACCGTATGGCAAGGTAGGTATTCAAATGAGATGAAAAATAAAGGACCATTAGTTCCATTTCACCAGCGAATGCTCCAAAGCAGCAACATACCCAATCAATCTGCCTTGGATGGGCATCTTCATCCCAGGTCTATTGGCATGTTTGATCAACCAAGTTTTGCCGGACAGTCATCTTATGCACAGGGGCCTCACAGAATAAGCTTACCAAGCAATAAGGAGAAAAAGGTGGCCGAACGTAACATGACTAATGGCACGTTTTCCATCGAACAAATTCTTATCAGTATTAGTTCTGAACCTTTGCTAGTGTCTGGAAGAATTGTCATGGTCCAATGTATGACAGAGAAATCTGAGTCGTATTTTAAAGATGCAATTGAAGAAGTGTTTGCAAACAAAAGTAAGCAGGAAGAATTGAGAAAAATGCAGGAAACATTGCTGAGAAGATCTGATCTTACTCTTGAAACACTCACTGGTGCTCAACGGGTTCTACTAGAAATACTAGTTTTTCTAAAAACTGGACTTCCCGATTTTCTTAGAAGGGCAAGTCATATGTCTTCTTCTGATCTTTCTGAAGTATATATGAATATAAGATGTCGGAATCTTGCCTGCCGAGGAGCCCCCTTGCCCATAGACGAATGTACTTGTAAGGTTTGCACTCAAAATATTGGATTCTGTAGTAACTGCATGTGCCTCTTATGTTCCAAATTTGACATGGCATCCAATACTTGCAGTTGGGTTGGTTGTGATAATTGTATCCATTGGTGCCATACTGACTGTGCTTTACAAAACTTTCTCATAAAAAATGGTCGCAGTTCTACAGGATCCCAAGGAACACAAATGCAGTTTTCATGTGTTGGTTGTAATCGTCCTTCAGAAATGTTTGGATTTGTTAAAGATGTTTTCACCTCTTGCTCTAAGGACTGGAATGCTGAAACTCTGGGTAAAGAACTTGAGTATGTACGGAGAATTTTCTTAGCGAGTGACGATTTACGGGGTAAAAGATTATCTGAAGTAGCAGCTAATCTTTTGCCAATGCTGGGTAATGAATCCAAGCTTTCTGAGGTCCATGGTTACATAATGAGTTTTTTTGCTGGTAAGATTTATCGTTCTTTTTATTTTAGCATCATTTTTCATTTCTTGATAAGGTTTGAATTTTGAATATCTAATCTAATTTATTAACGATTTTCATTAAAATCCTCACATAATCTTTTCACACTCTTGGTAAAGTGATCATCTTAAGTTAGTTAATGTATATGTAGATCTACCTGAGATAATTATGTCTCAGATTCTTAATATTTAAAATTGTTGAGAAAAAATTTCTTTGTTATTTTCCCATGATTTCAGTTATACACTTGGAGCTGTTTGTAGGTTGTATTATAATTATAAGCTCTTAAAACTTTGTATAAATTGCAAAAAAAAATTGTGTATGATCAATCCAATGTAATTTTGCAGTGCTTCTTGGTAGTTTGTGACCTATAAATTGTTAAAAGTTATTGATATGAAAATCATACAACTCAGAAGTAACCCGGTTTCTGCAATAACTTACTAACGTCCCATTTTTTGACAGCATCCAATAAATGCTTTGTTAATTTTTTCTTTCTTTCTTCATTTTTTCAGAGATGGATTCCAACTTGGTTCCTGCAAAGGAAGTTAAAAATAAAGAGATCAATGGAATGACAGATAAGGTTGTTATTGCTGGCAATAGCAGGGTCGTTGGTTCTAGCAGTGAAGCCACGTGGATGCAACATAGTTCTTCTATTGAGAAATTCCCTATCATGGATGTTGGTGCTCAGGTGGCTGTTTCTCTTTCCAATTTAGATCGTGTTCAGTTGGATAGGAAGGCTGGGGGCATTAAATTAGAGAGGTCTTTAGATAGTAAGCCAGTTGAGGATGAACTGGAGAATGTGATAAAATATAAACTAGCCGAGGCAAAATTGTACCAACAGCATGCTGATGATGCTGAGAGAGAAGCAGAAAGCATAATGCGCATTGCCCTTGCAAAGAAAGAAAAGATTGATGCTGACTATGCAAGCCGAATTACAAGACTGTGTTTAACTCAGGTTCAGGAAAAGCGACAACAAAAGCTCCAAGAATATCAGGTTTTGGACCGTGCTCAACGCGAGTATTTTAGTTTGAAACTAAGAATGGAAGCTGATATCAAAGACCTTATGCTAAAAATGGAGGCTACAAAATCTAACATCAATCCCTAATTCATCTGGTCTGTTTTCATCCTTTCAGGTATCTAAAAATGCGTCATGTTTGTATTATACATCTGATGATTTGAGATTCTGATCTTGCCATCTTCGTAAGTTGAGGTTTTAATTTTCTTTTCTGCCTTAGTTTAAGATGACTGGATTCTGTACATAAAATCCCTCCTGTCCATGCAGCATGCCTCTTGCTCATATTTATCGAAATGAAAGGGGAAAAATATTACCATCTGTAGACATATATATATGAAATTCTATTGTCTTTTATTTTTGTTACTTTCAATTTTGAAGTTTGGAATCTAAATCCAGTATTCTGTTTCAACTGTTGCCATTTTGACATTGCTGTGGTGCAGTCGATATACGTCTGAGGCCGTCACAAGGGTTTAGAGGTTTGTATAATATTTGGAATATTAGTGATTAAACTTTACGTTGTTTATAGATTATCTTTTTAACAATCCAGCAAGTTTTTGTTATTTCGTGATTTGAATAAGGTGCAGACATGGTTCTGAATTCTGAACATATTATAACCAAGCGAGTTAACACAAAATTTATGTGGAGCACAGCACTAGTACAGAAACAACATATAACAGAAAAGACATCAAGGAAATAAAGTTTTTTTGGAGATGAAATCAAAAAATATTCCATTATCATGAAGACGTTTTTGCAGATCAGTTGGTCCGAAAACAACCCCTGGTGGATAAACACCTCCTTTTGGCAATCTGGGTCGATCGGCTAACATGATAAGAGCGCATTGAACCAGAATAATTGGAGTAGTCACGTATCCAACTTCAGGTCCTGAGATACTTGTGACTATCTGAGTGTCAAGGTTCGAAACAGTTTGCGATGCAAGAGCAACATCGCTGTAACCTTCACCTACAAACCACATCTTAAAACTAGAGCCGTTGACCGCTTCTTCTGTTGGACCTGTCTTTTTAAAACACCCAAAGGTGAAAGTTTGAGGGTATTTCATGATAAGCCATCTTCCAAATGAGAATGAGGTAAAGAGAAGGAACACTGTGCCGATAAAGACATGTTGAAGAGTGTTTATTAAGTGTTTCGAACCGAGCTTTAAGCTGAAATGTACAGGTTTCACGGTTGACCAAAACCTTTCTCTCCTGATGCTATCTTCTTTGGTCTCTTTATCTCCGACCAGACCTTTGGGATTTTCTATTAGAACTGATAATGTTCTTCGAACTACAGTGGCATCTGCTGACGGTAGCTTCACACCCCAAACTCCAATATCTTTCTGATAATCGATCAAGGCTTGTTTAGGCAGACTACCTGGAATCTACATACAGATTAGAAAACAGAGTCAGAATCACGGAGAAAAACTCACTGAAAATATTTAATGATAATTCATTCGCGTCATTAGAAAATACTGAAACTCCGTATAGAAGCGATGAAAGATTATGATGACGAAAAAAATGGCATACCACAGGGTAAGCTCTTCGAGGACGAGAGCGTCTAAACTCCTGTAGGTTTTTCGAATTCGCCATGCCAAGAACCGCGGATTCAAGCGTCCCTATATTGCCGACCATGCCTTCTTTCTCACTCTTCAATTCCAGGTACGCATTAATCCTGTTTGGTGCCGACATACCCTTCCACTGTCTAGAGTTAAAGATGACTCCAATCTCCGCCGGAATCGAATCAAACCCGCATGCCGACACCATCAAACACCCTGCCTCAACAGCCTTGGTGTGATAGTCCATCTCCATCCTCTCTATGAACTCCGGTTCCCCAGTGATATCCAAGTAATCAGTCCCGGATTCCACACATACGGAAACCACCGGTTCGCCGTAGAGGCGGTAGGGGCCGACGCAGTTGAGGATGACGTGGGTCTGCCGGCAGAGCGAGATGAGGGAGGATCGGGATAGCACGTCTGCTTGAATGATAGGGATGGAAGGTGGTGCGGAAGGGTATGCTGCCCATTGGAGTGCAGCGGATATTTTTGATTTGCTCCGACCGGCTAGAGCAATGGTTTTGAGTGGGGAATTGGGAACTGAAAGGTGTTTTAGGGCTTCCCGTATCACATATTTTCCGGTAAACCCAGACGCACCGAATATGATAATATCGTAGGTTCTTCTATTTTCCGTTACTGCTCCTTCCATCGTCGTCGCCGTCGATACTCTGACCATTTCTTAATTTCAATTTTTTTGAGATTTACATGTTTGTCAAGACTTAAAAAGGCGAAGTAACTGAAATTTTGTCTCCACGTTGGCACAATCTTTGTGTTTTATAACTGAAAGATTTGAAATTTAATCTGTGTTGCTTGAAATCTTAATGTTTCGAGATTTGTGCTCTTCAAAATCCAAATTTTCTGTCAATCCATTCATTATTTAATTTGTAAAAAATTGGTAATAGGTAAAAATACGATTTTTATTTAATTATGATATTAAAACAAAAAGATCCGACAATGTCACAATGGTGGTGGTAAAACATTAAGGAAATAGAGATTTTCTAGAGATCACGTCAAAAGATATTCCATTCTCTTCAAGCCGTTTTTGCAGATCACTTGCTCCGAAAACAATTCCTGGTGGATAAACACCTGCCTTTGGCAACTTAGTTCGATCGCCCAACATGACAAGAGCGCACTGAATCAGAGCAATCGGAGTAGTCATGTATCCGAGATCAGGCCCGGATATTCTTGTGATTATCTGAGTGTCAAGTTTGGAATCAGGTTGAGCCACAAGAGCAACATCACTGTAGCCTTCACCCACAAACCACATCTTAAAACTAGTGCCCATGACCTCTTCCTCTGTAGGACCTGTCTTTCTAAAAGCTCCTAAGGTGAAAACTTCAGGGTATTTCAGGATAAGCCATCTTCCTAATGAGAATGATGAGAAAAGAAGTAACAGCATGCCAAAAATGATATTTAGAACAGTACCCAATAAGGATTTTGAACTGAGCTTTACGCTGAAATGTGCAGGTTTCACAGTCGACCAAAACCTTTCCCGCTTCATGCACTCTTCTTCACTCTCTTTATCTCCAACAAGACCTGTGGGATTTTCTTTTAGAATTGATAATGTTTTTTGAACAAGAATGGCATCTGCTGAAGGTAGTTTTACAGCCCAAACACCAACATCTTTCTGGTGATCAATTATGGCTTCTTCAGGTAGACCACCTGGAATCTACATACAGAATTTCAAAGTATAGACAATTGCAATTAGAAAATTACCAATTTCTTTTTGTTGCTATCTAACAGAAGCACTTGAAAAATCTAGAACAGATCAGACCAAGATATAAACCAAATGGTAGGACTTTTAAGGCAATTTTTTTTATCAAGTTATGAGCATCTAAAAACTTAATATCTTTTCAACTCAAGTACAAATAATTTATGGACTCTAAAGGTTCATAAGCTCCAGGTTTGTGTTGGTTCATAAGCTCCAGGTTCGTGTTGGTTCATAGCTCCAGGTTTGAGTTGGTTCATAATCACGCAAGGGTTTTACTTCCATTCAAAAACACGATTCAAGATTGTAAGAGAAATAATGAAAATAATAATGTCAAACAAGATTATGATGGTGATGATAAATATTAAATAATAATTAAAAAAAAAAGAATCATACCATGGGATCATCTCTCCGAGCAAGAGACTGCTGGGAGCCCTGTATTTTTTTCGAATTCGCAACACCATGAACCACAGACGCAAAGGTCCCTATATTCCCGACAACCCTTCCTTTGTCACTCTCAATTTTCAGATAAGCATTGATCTTGTTCGGAGCCGACACACCCTCCCACTGCCGAGAGTTAAAAATTGCCCCAATCTCAGCTGGTATAGAATCAAACCCGCATGCCGACACCACCAAACACCCTGCCTCAACAGCCTTGGCATGATAGTCCATCTCGATCTTCTCCATAAAGTCTGGTTCTCCAGTGATATCCAAATAATCTGTCCCAGATTCCACACAAGCAGAAACCACGGGCTCACCATATTGTTGGTAGGGGCCAACACAATTGAGGAGGACGCGGGTCTGCCGGCAAAGCACAACAAGAGAGGATCGGGATAACACGTCTGCTTGGATGATAGGGATGGAAGGTGGAGTGGAGGGGGATGCTGCCCATTGGAGTGCAGATGATATCTTTGATTTGCTCCGACCTGCTAGAGCTATGGTTTTGAGTGGGGAAGAGGGAACTGAGAGATGTTTTAGAGCCTCTCGTATGACATACTTTCCAGTAAACCCCGATGCACCAAAGATAACAACATCATATATTCTCCTACTCTCCGCTGCCACTTCCACCATTGACATGGCTGTCGCTGCCACTACCCCATCCATTTCGTAGTTCAATTTATTGATATCTGTTGTATATCATGTATTCCTCTAGAATTCAAATCCCAATGCAGGTCCAATTCTTCTGGGATCATAAACATAGACACTGATAAAGTACAAGATTGGTAAAAACAACCGGGGTTTGTGTTTTTAATTATTATGCAAATTGCAAAGTGATGTTAGCAGTAGTAATTAGTATTACAATCAGTATAATTAATTCTATATATAAATTGAGAAGCTATCCGACAAGCGAAGAAATAAAGCAGACACTATCTGATATGGCTAAGGGAAAGGCCCCGGGGATTAACGGACTGACAGTTGAAGTTCTAATCCACCATTGGAATACAGTAGGGTAGGACATTGTAAATACGATAATTCATTTTTTTTAAAACAGAAGGATGCGTTCACTAAATCTGACACTAATAACACTGATCCCAAATAATACGACACTCTCTACATTAGCCGATTTTTTTTTGAAGCAATACATTAGCCGATTATAGACCTATTTCTTGTCTTGGGGTGGTATATAAAATGTTCTCGAAGGTGTTGGCAGCAAGGCTAATGACGGTAATGTCCGGTCTAATTGCAAAAAATCAAACGACATTCATAAAGGGTAGGCGTATTAGTGACGCAATCGGATTAGCGCAGGAATTTGTTCATGGGTTCAATAACAAAAATACATCCCGTAGAGCTTGCATAACCATAGACTTTTCAAAGACTTTTGATATATTAAGGTAGGATGCGATTGACAAAATGTTGGATTTAGTAGGAATTGATTCCAACTTTAGATAAATGATAATGAGTTGTGTATCCACCACTTCATCAATGTCAACACTGGTAGAGGGATCACCAACGGAAGTCATTCGACCAAAGAGGGGAGTTAGGTAAGGTGACCCACTATCACCTCTTCTTTTCGTACTTGTGCTTGACTACCTATCAAGTCTGGTATCACAGGCAGTAGCTGATCGGGAATTGGAATTATACACTTCGGGAGGTATACTGATAGAAAGTCATCTAGCCTTTGCAGACGATGTTGTTTTCTTCTGCCGAGCATCGACGAAAACCTTAACCAAATCGAATGACATGCTAGAAGAATTCTCATCTTTCTCGGGACTCCAAATTAATAAGGAAAAGAGCTCAGTAGTTTTCTCGAAGAGGGTAAGAGATGGAGTGACTCTAGCTGCGATATTAGAATTTCAACAAAAACAACTGCCGCTAAAATACCTGGGTGTACCACTAATCGGAAAGTCTATCTCAAACAGGAATTGTGATCCTTTGATAGCGGATCTAAATGACATTCTAACAGGATGGAGCAAAAAGAAACTATTGTACATGGGAAGAGTACAATTAGTGGATTGGGTCTTCCAAGGAAAATTTGAATATTTGATGCAAACTAGTACAGTTCCTAAGCCTGTCAATGGATATCCGAAATCCGAATCCGAATTCGATTTCGAATTCGTTTAGGCCTAAACGAATTCGGATAATCGAATTCGGATAATCGAATTCGGATACGAATTCGGATACTGAAAATACTATCCGACACTAATCGAATTCGGATACCTCTAATCGAATTCGATAATTATCCGAATTCGAATAAATATTAAATATATAATAATTTTATAATTTTAACCTTCTCTAATATAATATTGTAATATAATCTATATGTAAATATTAAATATCTTAGACCATATTAGCAACTGCCATTGTTGGTGTCCTTGTTTATAAACAACCTCAGAGATATCTTAGCAGTAGCAACTGCCATCGATGATGGTCGGATCTTAGTAAAAGGAGCTAGTGGCCGGAAAGGTGATGGAGATAGAAAGTTTGTCGGAGATAGAAGAACAAAGGGGTTTCAAGATTTAAAGCCCACGTTGGAATGAACTCCATGTCTTACTCCGCTAAATAAGGTGATACCAGCAATTGTCATACAAGGACGAAATAGTAAATAAAATAAAAATGTACTTTAACACAATTTTCCCAATTCATCTTCCTCCTTTCAACAATTACCAGATTTCCGAAAATAAATATTAAACAGGAATTTAATTTTCCGGCGGCCATAACTGCACAAAACATGCAAATTGCAAAGGATCGATCGATTTCCAAAAAAAAATATTAAATAGTAATTAAAATTACCGGTGGCCATAACTGCACAAACCATGCAAGCGGTGGCTATAATGGCATGCAAAAGGATGGCGATTTGTCTTCTAAGATATATATATGGTATTTTTTAAATATTACAGGGTTTTTTTAACAAAAAAAAATAAAATATTATTTTTGGGGTTTTTTATAAATGTTATTCGAATCGAATTCGGATATTCGAATTCGGATATTTTTAATCGAATTCGAATTCGGATACGGATTCGGATTATCCGGATACTAATCGAATTCGAATTCGGATACAGGGGTATCCGGTTCGAATTCGTTCGATTAACAGGGCTAACAGTTCCGCAGGTTACAATCCAAACAATAAAGTCCCTAACCTACAGGTTCATATGGGGGACACAAAAGGAAGTCGCTTGGTTAATGATGATTAAACCTCGACCCGAAGGTGGCATGGGGGTAAAGGACTTCCAAACTACTCAAATGGCCGCAACAGTGGACAGACCATGCAGGTTGTGGACGGACGAGGGCATATGTGGGGATTGGATGAACAAAAAGTACATCAAAGGAGAAGCTTTGAATAATATCCCAAAACGCTATAACGATTTGACCACGTGGAGGGAGGTCTTGCGACAATGTGCAATCATAAACAAATATGTGGATTGTACATCAAACCGAACAATTCAGTGGAAGGGGAATGGTAGTCGGCCATCATTAGCAAATGCAGTAGATACGCTAAGGGAGACAAACCCAAAGGATGATCTAACGATAGGTATATGATCATCAGATGTACACAAAATCTCTTTGAACATGTGGAGAATACGGAGGGGCAGCATAGCAACAAGGGAGAGTAGGAGAAATGAATGTGACAGAAGATTGTGTATTATGTGGTGAAGAACCTGAGACAATATCTCATGTTTTTTTCAAATGCAGGTTCGCGAGGTGGATGCTAAAGGAGGACTTTGATGCAGCGGGTGGATTGGTGAATACACAAGACATTGGGGATTTTGAAACCATGGCTCATGAAATTGAAAAAATCACTTTTGGATCAAAGTGCTGGGGATTGCATTAGACAATACTTGGTTTTATACTGTTTCACATATGGAAGGAGCGAAACCAACGTCACCATGGAAGAATCTCAACCTCGCAGAAAATGATCATAAGAGAATGCATCAGATTGACGGAAATAGGTTTCAAGGAAAACCAATTTAAAAAGCCACACGAGAGGAATGTGGAAGAGAGGGCATTGCACCAATGGGATGCTCTTCTGATCCACAACCGGGTGGAAGAAGAAAGTTAAAATTGATTAACTACCAGGTCTCCTTAGATAGAGAGTAAGTAGAAAGTGAGTATAACTATATTTAAATCAATTGTTTTTGTGTGTTGAACTTTTGTAGACCTTAATTTTTTTATTATCTAAAGCAACTTATTCAAATAACAAAACAAAAAAATTCTATATCTATTAATAACGGGTATTGTTATTTCCTAAAAAACCCGCATTTCTAATACACGAGATATGATTATATTTTAATAAGTGATATCTATAATTCTGTAAAGTAAAACAGAACTAAATTACCTTTAGGATTGAAAAATGAAAAGACATCAGCTTGATATTTTGTCACCTTTAGGGTTTCGTGCCTGGTTTAATCTAACAACATAAGAATCCGCTGAAGAAAAAGTTAGCAATAAGAAGTAAAGAACCAAAAGAATAAGAATTGTAGAAAAAACTTTCTGCCTTATCCTTCTACTGATTCCACGAAAGGATATTTAGAAGATGACGCGAAATTGAGAGGCGAATAAGATCCAGTCTCCAGGGGAGCCGGGGAGGGAAGATTTATAATGAGGAATTACTGAATTAGGGATTTGGTGGCAATTTTGGCAACGAACTAATATTATGGGTAATTTATTTTCTTTCCAGGGAGTATTTAGATATATTCCCCCTAAATAATGGAAAATAATGATAAATCATTAACCCAGAAAGCAAAAATAAATAAAAATAAACGTTCACCGTCGTCAACGATCAAACGATCCCGTTACACTGTATCTTCGCACCGGTCGTCTTCTTGGTTTACATCACGGTATCGTGTTTCTCTTATTGCATCTATATTTCTTTCTTCGATTAGGTCAAATTGATGCCTATACTGCAACAATAACGCAGCTTCCCCAATTGATGATGATCTATTGGTTGGGCTTGGATTTAGGGTTTCTGTTTCACATGGAAATCCAGATTTCTTCTAATTTGGAATCTGTTTTTTTTTTGGATTGTTTGTCAAGTTGTATTTGTGGTGTTTTATAGATTTTATTGTTCATAGAAAACGAAGATGAGCGAAATATATGAGGGTTATGAGCGCCAGTATTGCGAGCTCTCGGATTCTCTCTCCAGAGACGGCACTTCTGTTGCTTTTCTAGATGGAGGTACATGCACAATCGAATTTGTGAATTCAAAATCCTTATTTTCATCGTTCAAAATTTAAATTTCGGTTCAATTCGTCGTCGGGAGTTCTTTTTGTGTTTTATTGTCTTGGGAATTGGGAAGTTTCTGAATGTTGGGTCTTGTTTATGAATTTCAGAACAAAAGAAGCAGAAAATCTCGAAAATAAAGTCTGATTTGGATAATGCTGACTCCTTGGTATTCAACAACTCTCCTTTTTTGATAATTGATTTTGTTTTCTTTGCAATTTATGAATTTGACACAGATGGTTTTACACTTTTACTTACCCCTGGTTTGAATGTTTGTGCAGATTCGCAAAATGGATCTCGAGATCAAATCTTTTCAGCCTAGTATTAAAGCATCACTTCTTGCAAAGTTGAGGGGGTATAAATCTGATCTGAACAACTTAAAAACTGAAATTAAAAGACATACATCGGCTACTGCCAATCAAATTACAAGGGATGAGTTGTTGGAGAGTAGAATGGCAGATGCTAACATGGTAGGTGTAAACTGATTTTTTTGTGTGTGTGCTACATACGCATTGCTTTTATTGTGTTTTGTGGTTACTTTAATATTTTTACTTTTTAACCATTCGCGAGTCACGACATCTGAGTGTTATTTTTTATTGATTTATTAGTCACCCAATAATATTGGGGACGTTTTTTAACATGTATTACTTGGTCAAGCTAAATTGCTAATACAATAATACATGGCACCTGGCAATAGAATTTTTACTCCCCCCAAGCACCTAACTGTCTTAATGATGATCAAATGTTCATTGTTTTTTTAATATATTTCTGAACTCCTTCATAGGTATCGGCCGATCAAAGAGACAGATTGCTAATATCAACTCAAAAAATAAACAAAACTAGTGAAAGAATCAGGGAAGGTAGAAGAACAATGCTGGAGACTGAAGATCTTGGGGTTTCACTTCTTCACAACATGCACCAACAACGGGAATCATTGTTGAGAGCAAATGAGACTGTAAGTGTTGATGCATATATGTTATAAACAATCGTTAAGTTGTATATTTTGCTCTTTTATTGTATTATAAATTTTCTAGAAACTGGCTTATAAAATAGGAAGATTCTCTATCAAAATTTAAGAATAGCAGAAAAATATCTGATTTACTTTTGGAAATATAAAAATATCACATATTTGTTATTAACTCATTATTAAACATAACCATTTGCAATTTACAAGATTCTTAACCATACATCCTTAAGCATCATTTGAATTTGAATTTGTATGTTAGAATTTCTAGTTGGAAAAACATATCCTAATTTATCAATTAATTCAGTTAGATGAGCAAATAAACAACAACACTATGTAAGATTGAATATCTTGATTTAGAATTGTAGACACGTTCCAATTGTTATGAGAAGTTTAGCTAATTTATCATTAAATAAAAATTTATCTCATTTTTATGGAAGTGTTGGTTGTGACAACAACTTTTTTTATATTGATTTCCAGCTTCATGGTGTAGATGCCAATGTTGGCAGGAGCAAGAATATCATTATTTCCATGGCAAGAAGGCCAGACAGAAACAAATGGACCATTGGTTTATTGATTACTGTCTTACTCATTGCAATTGTTGTAATTCTATATTTCAAGCTCTGGCATTAGATTGCTTCTTTTATCATCTACACAAAACACACATTGTCACACTGAGGAGTTGGTTTTCGCTGATTGTCTTAATCTATCTGTGTAAATTTACTGAAATTTCTTTGTTATTGGTATTAAACCTTTTTCATCATTTTATTTATATATCCATCCTCTGAATCTCTTATACATCATTAAAATGGATTTACAGCAATAACCACAATGACACCAGTCTTATTGACAGTAAATTATATTTTTGCATAGTTGCATTAGTGTGTTTTAAAGTTGATTGATTTTCGTGAGTGTTAAAATATTTATAATTTTGGTCATTAGTTCCTGGACAGTTTGTGCTGAGATGACAATCTGACTTGCAGAATCTTCTATGAATCCTTCTTGCACTCCTCTTTCAAATAATGCCAGCAAGTTGTCATAGTAACCATCAATATTTAACAACCCCACAGGCTTGTGGTGGATTCGAAGTTGAGACCATGTTATGACTTCCAATAATTCTTCCAAAGTTCCATACCCACCTGGATTCAATTAACATTTATCAGTGTCTGTGAGTAAATCATTCATATTTTGACTGTTTGTAGTGAATTAGTGATTGAAATTGAACTAGATCAGGTGCGACCAAATTGAGGGCGTCTATCTGATCTTAACTTTCCAAAAGACATCTAAGGTTCTCATATTTGTTGAATAAAGTCAGAAAATTTAATCTATGTGTTTTCAGATTATAAACTGGAATTTGAAATTTGACAGTTCTTATCAACTGAAATTTTACCTGGAAGAGCAATGAAGGCATCCGCATGCTTGGCCATTTCCAATTTTCTCTCATGCATATCCTTCACTATTTTCTTCTCTCCGAAAGTTTCCCCTATTATCTGGTAAATAATTGATATTTTAATTTTTGACACTCGCTTTTTTCATCGAAATTAAGAAACATTGACCTCATTATACGTACGTATATCGATATATACCTACCTGATGCTGAGAATCGAGGAACTTGGGAATGATCCTGGTACCGAACAAATATCAGATAAGAATGTCTTTGTAAGTAATTTAGATTTAGATATAGATTTTATTTACCCAAGAACATGGCAGCCGCCATTAAAAACAGTCTTAGCAATCGAACCCATCAAACCTGAACTTCCACCACCATATATCAAATCGATCTTTCTCCTAACCTGCACTTAAACACATGTACAATATTATGCAGATGTCAATATACATAACAGACAAAACCTACTTGATCATACCATCTCCTTCCCAAGTTCACGAGCTGCATCACTGAATGAAAACTGTTTTCCCGATCTACTTCCACAGAATATACATATTCTCTTCAAATTCACCATCTGTTCTTCACCACTATTCTCCATTAAACCCTTCCCTTTGTCTATTACCATGTTGCATGTATATATACGTTTTATATATAAAAGATGATTAAATTAAGTATAGGTTGCAAAGAACACAGGAAGATTCCTTCCTATTCTTTCGGCTACTAATTTTCCCTCCAACCGCCACTACCCATGATAATACGGAGATTATTGTTTTTCAAATCTTAGGTCTCAGAAAACTTAATAGAGTGTAATTTTTTTAAGCTAATTTATTTTATAAGATCTAATCATGATCGAGGAGAAATGACATAGAATCTATGTTGTAATGAAGATTCGTTTGGTGGATTAATTATCATATATCAATCTATTATATTAATTAATAAGTACTATTCTTTGTTTAATTTATAAAAACATAATTAATTAAGGGATAATAACTAATTAGGCCGGCTGGTGTCTCTTGTCTATGGTATGGTGGATTGGTCGGTAACTACCACACTTTAATTTTCAATTTCAACTAACTGCTATAACTACTAACTACCTACCATATTCGATCTATTATTTCTATTTTCTTGATAAGATTATTGAAACACATTATTTTTAAAACTTATTTTTAACATTGATAGTTTAGTATCAAGTTACGAATCTCTATTACATGTGTAATTCCAATGTATTACAAAATGTTCTCTTCCTTCTACATTCAACCTCTAAGGATATTTATACATTTTCCTACTGGACCGGACCTTATTCTTTCACTGGTCAAATGAGTCTGCTGAGCCTGTTCGGGGATGGGTCTGGTTTGATGGACCAGAGGTATCATCAAACATATTAATCAACCGTTATATATGTAAAGTTTATTGAAAATATTATTTTTCTAGGTATTGAGTGTTGTGAGTGATTCATGCTCGGAGAACTTCAAGATATATCTAACAACGACAACTCGATCAAATTCAGTCAAGGTATAATGACATATTATGTAATATGGAAGCGGCGGCGAAATGCTCAAACTACGACATGAACTGCCTCTTGCAGTAGAAAAGCAATGGGTCGACCTCGACCCTATCACTTAAAAATATGGTTGACACGGTGTGCAATTACAGACATAATGATCATGTGCAAGCGGAAGGTATTTGGGAGTCGAAGGTCAAGAAGATGAGTCTCCTCCCCTGGTGTTTGCGCTAGCGTAACATCCCGACAATGGACAGAATCCAGAAAAATAGGTGCAATGGACCGATCAAATACTCATTATGTGGCAATGACTCTGGATCAATAGACTGATAAAAAGCAAGAACGGAAGGGGATGCGTGCGGAAGAACGAAACAGACTCTGGATTGAAAAATGAGAAATAGAATAAATAGGTTTACAAACTGTTATAGTTGTATATATATTATTTAACTATTGTAATAATTATAACATACCCCGGCCCCTATATATATTATATATAATCTACATTCCCCTATATACTGTAACAATCCCACTGAACCCCAAGGAATGCGTGACCCAATTGCAGAAGGACTTGAAGCTGGACAATCGGTTTGACAAGGAGGCGGAAGCATCGGGCAGTCCTAGTAAGCCTGACGACATCCGATCACAACGCACAACACGTTCTACCCGCCTACTGGAATACAGTTACGAATAATTAGAATCAGTTACTTGATCAATCTGTTAAGCATTAGGAAATGTAACAATAACGACATGTAATCACGACTATATATAGAACTAAATATAGCAGGAATAGATATTGAAAAGTTCAACTAATCCATCTTGTAAAACCTCCGGTTCCCTCCGTGGAAATTCTTCTTCTCAGAACCCCTGGCTCCATCTCGGAGAGTCTGTTCGGACACAGGATCGGTGATCGTCGACCTCAGGCGATCTCCTTTGTCACATATACTAATTCTAGATACAGACTTTGTTTATTATAGATTTTGTTTATTACAGACTTTATATTTCTAGATATAAACCAGACTACAATTAGTAGTCTTTACAGTCTTCTAATTACATCATTGCTTTATCTTTTTTTGAGCTGCTTAATTCCCCCACAAACCAAACCACAAATATGTGATATTGATTTGCCAGCAAAAACTCCATCATCAAACATCATCTTTTTTGTCAAGCTTTGTTTATGAAATCTTCAGTCTTTTATACTACGAATTACCTGACATGATGGGGGGGGGGTGAAAAAATACCAGGTGTGCTCTTTGGCATCTTTTAATTTTTTTGCGGTCTTTCTCCGGGGAAAAACCCTACCATTATATCAACTAATCCCAATAGTTATGATTTATGATCCTTAGTCTAGTTTTTGCCTCAGTACCTCCTCATTGACTACCTACAATAGAGTATGTACCACTACTACAACCATATATTTAGCAGATCCAGACTTAAACATACTAAACAGAACATACCCAAACATACTAAACAGATCACAAACTATCAGAATATGCAGAATATCAGAACACGCACAAACTCATTAGTAGTATCAGAATATGCAGAGTAACCATACAGTCTGAATTTTTTCCTATATTAAAAGAAAGAAATTTGGATATAATTTAACCTTCTTTCTGTTGGATCGTGATCCGAAGCTATAAGGGGGGATAATAGACTCTTTTCGATTTGTACAAGTTAATAATGAAATTACCTGTAAACACTTAATACACAAATAGTTGAATAATAATAATAGTATAATATTGTTAGCAATATAATACTATTATATGATTTTAAAAAGTATAATATTATATGAAACTTGCCTGAATACTGTAGTAAACTTTGAGAGAAAAGGCAAGTATATGAATACTAAGTTATATTATAGAGTAAATTAATGACCAGATAACTGGATATATATTTGATAAGTAAATGTTTAAACAAATATCTGAATAAAGATTTAAAACAATGAATATATAACCTCAGATAATTGACCAGATAACTATACGAGGGATCTGCCAAAAGTAGTCAACCTCTATACTTAATTAGATAACTGAAAGAGGGATCTTTTTCAATTAAGTGTTGTTTAGTTGTTTTAGATAAAAGATAAATACTAAAGTTAACAAAGAACAACATAAGAGAATTTATACTGGTTCACCCAAACAAGAACTAATCTAGTCCCGACAACTATCGGAGTTTACTAGCCTAATGACAAAACCTTAGAGTATCAAAGAAACTCTTAAAAACCTCTCTAAGCTTTAAGGCTAACTTCGCTTAGAAACCAGTCTTTTACGGGTAGACTCACACCTTAGAATATTATGGAACTCTTAAAAACCTCTTAACCTTTACGAGTAGGTTAACACTTTAGAGTATCAAGAAACTCTTAAAAACCTAAAAATCTTTCAAAGTAGATTCGACCTAAGAGTTTTGCCAAAAACTCTATAAAACCAAACTTAAAGCGTTTTGATTTAGCTCAAAAACCTTCTCTCACACTTTGGTGATATTGAGACAAAACCTCTCAACCAAAAAGTGGATACACACAAGAGATGATTAAAGGAGTGAAATATTAAGCAAACAACACTTCTTACTTGTAAAGATGAACAAGAAGATTAGAAGAAGAAGTTGGAGAACTTTTGAAGCTTTTGGAAAGCTAGAACACTTGAGAACTTTGGAAGCTTGGAAGCAAGAACACGTATGAACTCAAATGTGGAGTGAAAAGCTTTTTTGATTGCTTTGTGGTGTGGTGAGTAAAAATGAGGGGTATACTCTTCTATTTATAACCTTGGCCACTTGATGTCCATCCTTGGATCTTCAATAGATGGCTCTTTGATGTCTCACATAAATCCAAGCTTTGCCTTGAGAATCTTATCTTGAATAGTGTGTTGTCCTTGGAGAATCTTATCTTTGAATTTCCTTTAAATAATTCAAACGTGAATAGTGTTTTTGTTCCTTTAAAATATTATACCTTGAATAAAGAGTTAAAGATAATAATAATATTCAAGGTAAAGATACAATTATTTCAATTTGAGTTTTAACTTTGAATTAAACTTTTGACCCAAATGATTAATTAATTAATTGGAGTTAGGTTTAATATTGACTAATTTCACCCTATAGGTCGATTAATAGTATAATTAAGGTTTAAATTGATATGATTAAAATATAATTCTATGTCGACAATTTTGATTCTACACTTCTTTTATCACCTACTTCCTTCCATACACACATTTCTAGTATTTAAATTGGTTCTTATGTAATCCTGCAAAAATCATTTGTCCAACCAAACACAAGCACACACATACAAACAATATCTAACCAACCAACAAACAAAATAATAGAAGAAGAAAAACTGCAGTGGGTCTTGATATCAGAATAAGAACATGAACATAAACGGAACATCAACAACTTTTATTTATTTTTTTAGAGAAGTAAAATTAAATAACATATAAAAATATTTTAGGAGGATTCATCATATCAATCTTTTTCTTTGGATTTTTTTTTATATCTTTAAGATCAATAAGCCCAATTTTCATTTTCAATTTTTCTAAAATTGTTGCTTCTACTAGTTTAGTGAACAAATCAACAATTTGTTCTTCGCTTCTGATAAATCTTATTATCAGTTGTCCTTGAGCTACTTTTTCTCTTACATAATGAAAATATATTTCAAAGTGTTTTGATTTTTTGTGAAACTTAGGATTGATAGTGAGTTGTAGTGCACTCAAGTTATCACAAAATAATTGAGGCGTTTCATACAACTTTTGACCCCTAAGTCTCTTAACAAATGTTTTATCCAAGTAATCTCAGATGCTGCAGCAGACATGGCCCTATATTCTGCCTCAATACTGGATTTAGAAATTGTTTTTTGTTTTCTTGTTCCCCAAGAAATGCATATTGAACCAAAAAATACACAAATACCAGTTCTGGTTACTAGACATCCAGCCCAGTCTGCATCACTAAACACTATGAGTTTAGTCTGAGATACATGACTCATTTTCATACCCAGACTAATAGTACCATTTACATACCTTATGAGTTTTTTAAAAAAAATTGAAATTTTTTGTGGTTGGAGAATGCATAAATTGACACACATGATTCACAACATATGTCATATCTGGTCTTGTTATAGTCAGATATTGTAAAGCTCCTGCTAAAGAACTATACAATGTTTTATCAGGAAATAACTCACTATCTCCTGGTTCTTTATCCTTAGCTGCCATTGGCATGCTAATAGGTTTTGCATTTTCCATCTTTGCTTTAGTGACAATTTCTCTAGCATATTTAGCTTGAGTTAGATATAATCCATACTTGCAGTATAACACTTCAATTCCTAGGAAATAATGCAATTTGCCTAGATCTTTAACAGCAAATCTGCCCTCTAAACATTTTATAAATTCCTCTATTAATTCTCTATTTGATCCTGTTAAAACTAGATCATCCACATAAACTAACAACATTATGGAATCCTTTCCATTTTTGTAAATAAACAGTGAAGGATCTGCTTTACTACAAATAAAATCTAACTCTAGAAGCAATTTACTCAAGGTATCAAACCATGTCCTAGGAGCCTGTTTAAGTCCATATAATGTTTTTTTTTAATCTCCATGCATGATCTGGATATCTTTCATCCTTAAATCCTTGTGGTTGTTCCACAAACACATCTTCTTTCAATATGTCATGTAAAAAGGTATTTTTAATATCTAATTGTCTTATATTCCATCTATTTTGGACAGCTAAAGCTAAAACTAATCTGATAGTACATGTTCTCACTACTGGTGAGAATGTCTCAGAAAAATCTCTTTCAGCAATTTGATTGAAGCCTTTGGCCACATACCTGGCTTTTAGTCTCTCTATTGTATCATCAGCTTTAAGTTTTGTTTTCCATACCCATTTAGTTTTTAGAATTCTCATTTTAGGTTCTTTTTTTACTATTTCAAATGTACCCTGACTTTTAAATGCATTTACCTCTTCAGTCATAGCTTGTTTCCACTCTATGTCTTTTAGAGCTTCAGAAGCATTTTTTGGTTCAATTTCTCTTACTTATGTAAGACTAAAATATTTTGGGTTGGGTTTATGGGTTCCTACCATTGACCTTGTGATTATAATGGTTGTAGGATGAATTGTGGGCAAGATAGTTTCTGAACTACCTTGTTCATTGATATTAAGATTTTCTTCATTTATATTTTTTGATCTATTTTGTAGGTTCATTTCTGAACTATCTTGTTCATTGATATTAAGGTTTTCTTCATTTATATTTTCTGATCTATTTTGTGGGTTCATTTGTTCCTCAATTTCTATGTTTGGACTATATCCATCACAAGTCTGATCTTCAGGACTCCTACTTGTGTTTGTTGGTCTTTGTACCTCTTCACTTGCTATAGTCGCCCTTGTTTGAGTAGTCTCACTGTTTATAATTTTTTCCTTATTATTTTCTTTAATAACATCAATTTGTTCTGGATTAAACAATGTATTTTTTAATTTGAAGTTTGAACTAGAGAATGTTGTAATCTCCTTTGATTGATTACACTCGTGTGTTTTCTCTTCTGTTATTTTCTTAAATGGAAATTTCAATTCATCAAACATTACATGTCTGGAAATAATTATTTTCCCTGTTTTTGTATTTAAACATCTAAAACCTTTATATTTTTCACTGTACCCTACCATGACACATGGTAAAGACTTAGGAAAAAACTTGTTTATTTTTGTGTCCCAAATATAAGGATAGCATTAACATCCAAAGCTGCTTAAACTTTTATAATCGGGTTTTTTTTCAAATAATTTCTCGAAGGGTGAGATGTTTCCTAAAACAACAAAAGGAGTTCTATTCATAAAGTAGGTAGCAGTATCAAATGCTTTTACCCAATACATTTGTGACATTTTACTATAAAACATTAGAGATAACCCATGTTCTCTAATAGTTCTATCTCCTCTCAGCCACACCATTTTGTTGTGGTGTTGAGGGACAAGATATGTGCATCCTAATTCTTTCATTTTTGAAATGAGCCTGTAATTTGTTGTTGCAAAACTCGATCACCTCTACCATCACATTGAAAAATCTTAATTTTTTTATCTAATCGTCTAAAAATATACTTTTTAAAATTTAGATAATATTCAAAAAATTCAGACTTAAATTTTAAAGGAATGAACCATGTAAATTTACTTAGATCATCAACCAAGCAAGCATAAAATCTAACATTTAATTTGGATGCAATTGGAGAAGACCCCCAGACGTTACAATGTATCTTTTCAAAAACAGAATTTGAGTTTGATGTAAAGGTTTTAAAAGGAAGCTTTGACATCTTCCCCATCATACAATCCAAACATTTACTATTTTTATCACTCCAGTCATTTAGGTTCATTACATCTTTATTATGTAAAAATTTCGAAGTTTTTTTTATTTAAATGTCCTAATCTATGGTGCCAAATAGCTTCACTTTCACCTTTTGTTACCTCTAATGAGTGAAACTCAATCTCCTTTGATTCTAGCGTGCAAAGATCATCTTTAGTCCTCTTGCCCTTGGCTACTATAGTTCTCCTCAGGATCTTTAATTAGAAAATGAGTAGAATCAAATTCAAAAACAAAGGATAATCTTTTGTTAATCTACTTATTGAGAAGACATTTCTTTTTATCTTAGGTACTACTAAGACATTTTTTAAATATAATTTTTTATTATCTTCTAATTGCAATGTTTTATTTCCTTTATATGAAATTTCAAGTTCTTTGTTATTTTTAACTTTTACACATTTTTTTCCTATATAAGATTTTGAATAATCTAAATTACCTTCATTGTTGGTCATGTGGGCTGCAGCTTCAGTGTCTGTAAGTCATTCATAGGCTGAGGGCTCTCCTGACATGTGTAGAATATTCATCTCATGATGAAAATCATTAGCTTGAATAAAATGGTCAAACCTACTTGGACATATAATGGTCTCATGCCCTGCTCCTTTGCATATCTGGCAGACAACCTTCTTTTCTGATTTTTTCCACCCTTCACTTGAACCATGAGGTTTAAATCCTTTTCCTTTGAAATTAAAATCATTTGAGCTGTTTCTATCCTTGTTGCTGTTTTTTTATAATATTACCTTTATTCTTTTTATTCACATAGAATAAATCAGTACTTTCCTTCTCTTTACTCAAACCATTCCTCAGATCAAAACTAATTAGTTGTGGAACTACTGAATTATATGCTGCTACAGGTGGTTGTAGGGTTACTGTTTTAAATGACTCATAACTTTCACCTAACCCTTTCAACAAAAAATATGTTTTCTCAACATCTCCAATTACTTTGCCAATCTAGAGCTAGTTCATCAAATAAAATTTTCAGATTGTGAAGATAATCTTGGATTGTAGTTGATTGATTTTTCTTTTGTAACTGTAATTTTTCTCTTAATAAAAACTCTCTTTCAATAGAGTCTTGTGCACAAGCACTCTGCAAGGTGTCCCACACCCTTTTGCAGTTTCTATCCCGGTGATTAGGCTTAGGCTAGATGGAGATAATCGACTGGTTATCCAATCTTTCACCAGTCGATCAGTCCTCCACAACTTGAATCTAGGGTTAAGTATTTCAGTTAAAACCCCAGTTCCCCTTTCCGGTATGATAATCTGTTTTGGGAGAACGTCTATTGAGCCATCAATAAACTCAATGAGGCCCTGTCCCTCAAGCAAACTCACAATTTGTGTCCGCCACTGTAAGAAATTATCGGCGGACAAAAAAATCGAAACGAAATTACCAATATTTAACGAAGCCGGATAAGGATAGATCTTTGCCGCCTCCATCGGCTCCTTCGGACATCAGTCCTACCCCAGGCATCTGCTTCCATCGCCAGATGATGACGACCTCTCCTCAAGCTCCGATACCATGATGAAGAGCAAGAACGGAAGGGGATGCGTGCGCAAGAACGAAACAGACTCTGGATTGAAAAATGAGAAATATAATAAATAGGTTTACAAACTGTTATAGTTGTATATATATTATTTAACTATTGTAATAATTATAACATACCCCTTATATTAATACAAAAAATATCAGGTGAGAACCCCTCTTTTGGTTTCTCACATGAGAACTTCATCTCAGCCTTCCATTTCTCTCTGACTGATCCTGACCGTCCTATGAAAACCTGTTATAACCGGTTTCAACATCTCTCCACTTTACTCTTGTTTTATTAAATTTATTATATCTATTCCCTTTAACTCTTTCACCTCCGTACTATGTCAATTTAATTTTTTTCTCCTCTGTTCTTCACACACACTTCGTTGTCAGATATTTATTTTCTTTTCTCTCTCCCTCCGTCTCCAATGTCAGACGTGTCAGTATACCATTTTTTTCTCTACGTCTTCTCTTCGTCTCATGTCGGAATTCTATTTTTTTCCTCCCTCCGTCATCCCTTCTTCCGATGTTTGATATTGATTTTTTTCCTTCTCTCCCTCACACATTTCATCTCTTCCTCTCTCACAAAATTCTCTCTCACGATTTTTTTTCATTCTTTCGTTTGGTCTCTAGTTTATTTCTTCTCTCCCTCTTACACTCTTTCTCTCTCCCTCATTGTCTGTTTCTTTTCCTTCTTCTTCCGTCTATTTTATGTCAGTACTACTTCTCATTCTTTCTCTATTACTTCTAATTCTTCTTTGAATGGTCACATCTCTCTACTTTTATTCTTATTTCTCTCTCACATTACCTCTACCTATACATTTACCTTTTTCAGTTTACTTCTCTAGCTGTGCTATTTTCCCTGTCCAGTTCTTGTCTTCTTTCTCTTGTCATTATCTTTCATCTCATCCAATCACTCTCTTCTCAATTCTCTCTCTCTATTACACTTGAATGTTCTTATAATACATCGATATGCATTGTTATTTTATAGTTTTTTTTTGCTAAAATAATTAAATCATGTACGTCAACGTCATCTACTATCTACTCCCTCTTCTTCTCTTTTTGACATAATCTTTTCTCTATCCACATTGTCCTTACCTACTGTTCAACGTCATCTTTTTTTTGAACTGTGATAATATCTAGTGTTTTTCTACTAATATCAATACTTAGACGAACATCTAATCTATCCATTACGTTAACTTGTTGTATACTTCTGTTATTATGTTCTTACGCTACTATATTGTGTCCTTCTGTTGATATCAGTACTTAGACCAACTTGTATTTTACTCATTACGGTAATATGTTGTTTAGTTCTTCTATTATGTTTTCACGTTACTATTTAATGTGCTTCTGCTAATATAAGTACGTAGACCAACATCTATTTTACCCATTACGCTAATTTGTTGTATACTTCTGATATTATATTCTCACACTACTGTATTATGTCCTTTTGCTAATATCAGTACTTAGACCAACATTGTAATATTCTACCCATTACACTAATATGTTGTTTAGTATTGCTATTATGTTTTCATGCTATTATGTAGTGTAGTTCTGCTAATATTAGTACGTAGACCAACATCTGTTCTATCCATTACGCTACTATGTAGTGAGATTCTGCTAATATAAGTACTTAGACCAACATCTCTTCTACCCATTACGCTATTATTTTGTTTACTTCTGTTATAATGTTCTCACGCTACTATGTAGTGAGCTTCTGTTAATATAAGTACTTAAAATAACATTTTTTCTACCGATTACGCTACTATGGTGTTTACCTCTGCTATTATGTAGTGTGCTTCTGCTAATATAAGTACTTAGACCAACATTTCTTTTACCCATTACGCTACTATATTGTTTACTTCTGCTATAATGTTTTCACGTTATTATGTAGTGTGTTTCTACTAATATCAGAACTTAGACCAACATTTATTCTACTCATTACGCTAACATGCTGTTTACTTCTGCTATTATATAGTATGCTTCTGCTAATATAAGTGCTTAAACCAACATTTATTTTACCAATTACGTTACTATGGTGTTTACTTCTGTTATTATGATTTCACGCCACTATATATAGTGTGCTTCTACTAATATAAGTATTAAGACCAACATCTATTTTACTCATTACGCTACTATATTGTATACTTCTGCTATTATGTTCTCACGCTATTATATAATGACCTTCTGCTAATATAAGTACTTAGAATAACATTTTTTCTACCCATTACGCTACTATATTATTTATTTCTGCTATAATGTTCTCACGCTATTATGTAGTGTGCTTCTGCTAATATAAGTACTTAGAACAACATCTATTCTACCCATTAAGTTACTATGTTGTTTACTTCTGTTATTATGTTTCACGCTAATATGTAGTGTGCTTCTACTATTATAAGTAATTAGACCAACATCTATTCTACCCATTACGTTATTATGGTGTTTACTCCTGTTATTATGTTACCACCGGTACTATGTAATGTGTTTCTGCTAATATAAGTACTTACACCAACATTTGTGCTTCTGCTAATATTAGTACATAGACGAACATCTATTTTACCCATTAGGATACTATGTTGTTTACCTCTGCTATTATGTTTCACGCTACTATATATTGTACTTCTGCTAATATCAATACTAAGACCAACATCTATTCTACCCATTATACGCTACTATGTTATATACTTCTGCTATTATGTTTCACGCTACTATATATTGTGCTTCTGCTAATATTAGTACTTATACGAACTATCCAACTACGTTAATGTTAGTACTTATACCAACTACGTTACTATCTAGTGCACTTCTGTTATTATATGTACTTATACGAATAATTCATTCACCAACTACGTTAATATGCAGTGCACTTCTGTTATTATGAGTACTTAGACGAATAATTTATTCACCAACTACGCTAGTATCTAGTGCACTACTGCTATTATGAGTAATTAGACGAATAATTCATTCACAACTACGTTAGTATTTAATGTACTTCTGCTACTCTAAATACTTACACGAATAATTCATTTATCAATTACGTTTGTATTTAGTGTACTTCTGCTACTCTAAATACTTAAACGAACAATTCACTCACCAACTACGTTACTATCTACTGCACTTCTGTTATTATGTATACTTATACGAACAATTTTACTTCCATGCACCACCATTTTACAACAGCAAAACAGGAGCTGGTATCGACACAAACACACTTGTGCAACACGTTAGACATTGTGAAGACATGACCTAGGGACTTAAGCTGGTTCACAGTAATGAATAACAATACACGCCACATTGTAATTTTAATCAAGCAGAAAATATATCGTATGATGACAAAATTATTATCCAAAAATAAGCATGCAAAAATTCGATGTGGATAGCACATAAACAGGGGAAAACATTTCCTCACTTATCTCACTCGCAAATCTACATTATCTATCCTTTCTTCGCCTTAGAGAAGTCCATTTCCGAATGCTGAAACAAAAGAAATAACAGACTCAGAGTTTATAACATGTCTATGAAATGAAGAAGAATAGATCAAACGATCGATTACCTGGGTCATGAATTCTTCAACTTATCTTCCTTTTGCAAGTCATCGCTGGTCAGGAGACCGGCTTGTTTCTGCCTCTGGTCAAACTGGAACCATAAAATGTTATATGTAAATACTAACATACCAATGCTCCAAAAACAATCACCCAGCTTCACAGTTTGAAAGAACTCGCCCTGGAGAAAATAACAAAGAAAGACCAAAACATCAGAATTGGCAATTATAAGTTTGACGATAATCAAAATCAATCGGAAAAAGGAAAATACTATTTCACTTACATCAATGATTAAGGGGTTTCCTTTTAACCCAACTTTCAAATGGTTTTTCTTGATCTCACAGACAACAAACCTCGGTTTAGTTTACCAGGGGAGTCAAATAACAATTATTTTAGCAGAACAGAACATTACATTAGCAGTGATCATTGTATAAAAAAATCTACATTTTTTAAAAATGGTTCTTCAAGAGAGCACGAAATATTGAAAGAAAACAAAACAATTTGTTCAGTAAATGACCAAAACACCACAAAATCAAATGTCTTCATAATTTAAGAATGGTGACAATACAAATCAAATGATTATTTATGGTAATATTTAAACAAATCATGGTAATATTTAAACAAATCATGGTAATATTGAAATACAAAACATACAAAGAATCATGTAAACCAACACCAAATTAAAAAAAAAATACCTATGCTTGTAGCCGTCCAATATTCCAAACAAAACTCAGTGACGGTCAAAAACTATTTTTTTGATGTACAAACTACTATTTATAAACCAATAACTTTTTGTTGTAAAAGAAACTGTTTCTTTACTAGCAACTGTAGGGAAAAATGGTCGTCGAACAGTGGAACATGTTCCCGTGTCCTTGGAGTTTATAAAAAAAAACCTACCTGGAAGACCGACCAGAAATACGGCGAGTACCTACACCGTCTAAAAGTAACGGAACAACGAGTACCCACCGGAAATATCGACCTAAGAAGAAGGGAGTATGTCCGGCGATGTCAGACTTTTTCCGGAACTCTAGAAAAGAAGAAACCACTACTGATCGTGTCCGGCGATGTGAGAGGGCAATAGAGGGATACCGGAGCTATCACACGGTGTGAAAAATAGGGGAGACAAAGATGCTTGCCGGATGTTTGGGTTTATAGTGCTTGGGGGAGAAGGAGGGTTTTGGGAGGGAGAGAGCAACTATGAGATCTTTTTTGGTTTGAAAAAATTTAAAAAAAATTGGTTTTTTAGATTTTACTACAGTACCTACTACTGAGCTAGTACTATGCTATTAATTAGCTAGTACCTTCCATGTCAGCTTCACCTGCACCAATTCTTTTTCCCCAACAGGTTGCAAGTGACCACTTGCTACTGGGTTACCAGGTAGCATCTAAAAAAATCTGACGGTCAAGAATCTTGCTTAAAACGAACGGACGAGATGTTGAAGGGTTCTCATAAGAACCCTTCTTAACTGATATGGACCGTATATTAATATATAATCTACATAGACCCGTCTTTTATAACCGCAGATTTTTCAAGGAGATGATTGAAGGTTGCTTCAACTTCAATTCAGCACTGCCGGAAAGCTAGTCAGGGTTGCATTGGATTTTACTTGGCACGACCTCCTGACACATTTGGAGGGAAATGAATGCTTGGATTAAGGGGTGAAATTTCACAAGTGCAGGTGTGTTGCTTAAGCAGATACTACAATCGACTGACAAAACCATCAATGAGAAAAATTGAAAACTTATTGATTATCTCTTATTAGTTATGTAGTTTAGTTATACAGTAACTAAATACGTTATCTCAAAAGGTTGATCTTTTATACTTTCATTATACATATCTTTAATATGTAATAATAATTTTTTTTTTTTTTGCAATATTTTAAATAAAAAAAAAGATGTTTTTAATTAAGACAAATATATTATTATTTTATAGAAGACAATTATTGATTTATTTGTTATAACTGTTCACTCGTCCAGGTTCATTGAACATACTCTCACGTTCCCTAACGTCTTGCGGCGGGGTGTGAAAATCGTCCACTGTCAGGATTTCCTTCACTCTCCACCTTCCATCACTCTCGTCGGCGCTCAAAGTCGGATTTGGTTCGTCTTTTTCTCTCACCATGGCGGCAATCGGGGTCTCCAGTTCGATGCCGTTGGGGAATGATACCAAAAAGATCGCGCGTTTTAGAGGGTTCCGTGGATTGCGACCCACGGGACAGTCTTCGATGGTGAAGTCGGCTTATTATGTTCGTCCGATCTCGTTGTTCGGTAGTTCTACTATCGTCAGAGCTGTATCCACGGTGAGATTTTGTTTTTTTATCCCTCACACGTTTATTTGGTGACATGTATTCAGCGACTGGTTTTCTCCATGCTTGATTTTTTTGCATAGAGACATAGTGTGTGATAAGTTGCGACTTTCTTCTTCCATGGTGTAAATTATGAAGGCTGTTTTGTGAATAGGTCACTTTCCCTAGATTTGTTGCCAAGTTAATTTGATAAAAAGGATTAGGTAAAGTAAAATTTTGGTACTTAGTATAGAGTTCAAATGCACTCAGTTCATCCCAACTATATATAAATAAAGAAATAATAATTGAGAAAAAATGCAGTATCTAACAAGCCATCTAGGGGGCAGCTTCAATTTCAACTTCGTTGTGCTGAAAATAACCCCTACCTCGATTTAAACATTCTTTCTCAGCCTATTGGATAGAATTGTGGAGATGATCTTCTAGCTTTAAAATTACAGCAAGGTATGGTCTGAAGTCCAAAATGTTAGAAACTCCATTATTTTTAAGAATGCTGGTTAAAATTTATGGTTGGTTTTCTTAATCTTACATTCATATGCGATATGTTCACTCAAGAAAAATAATGATTAAGCTTCATTCTAGATGATTTCCCAATATTTTCTGAAAAGAGAATAGTTTTTTGTAAATGACAGTTAAAAAAAAGTGTTTTTATGATTCTGGATATGTTGTTTATTATATATTTATATTCATTATTTCACAATCATTTGTATAGTTTTACTTGAATAGAGGATGCCTGGTTTAATATTTTAATGTATATGAAAATTGATAATGGGGATATGTTTCTACTTATATTTAACTCAGACACATCAATCTGAAGATTTTAAAACATAATTTTTGATAACCTTGGATATGAGATTGATTTTTTGTTCTTTAAAGTTAACCAATTAAGTTTTAGTTTTAATTCACATATGCTAAAAGTTAGAATTTTTGCATCATTTCTTTCACGAAATGCAAAAAAACAGAAACTTCTGGATTGCTTCATTCATTTCCTACCTATTTAATCTTTTATTTATTGGGGCTACCTATAAAATCATTGTTCTTTATATATTACTTATTGTTGTGTTTTTTGGCCGAAGCCTGTTAAACCAGAACCCTCAGATGTAAAACGCAGCAAAGTTGAAATCTTTAAAGAAAAAAGCAACTTTCTTAGGTATCCATTGAATGAGGAATTGCAATCGGAGGCTCCAAGTATAAACGAAGCTGCTACACAATTGATTAAATTTCATGGAAGTTATCAACAGACAAATAGAGATGAGCGTGGTGTGAAATCATACCAGTTTATGCTTCGAACAAAGAACCCATGTGGCAGAGTCTCGAATGGTCTGTATTTGGCAATGGATACTCTTGCTGATGAGTTTGGTATTGGCACACTTCGTTTAACTACTAGACAGACCTTTCAGCTTCATGGAGTTATGAAGAAAAACCTCAAAACTGTGATGAGTACAATTATTCAAAACATGGGCTCAACTCTTGGTGCTTGTGGGGACCTCAACAGAAATGTGCTTGCTCCTGCAGCACCATACAAAAGCAAAGATTACTTATTTGCCCAGGAGACAGCTGATAACATTGCAGCACTTCTTACACCTCAGTCAGGTGCTTACTATGATTTATGGGTTGATGGTGAGAAAGCCATGTCTGCAGAACCTCCAGAAGTGGTTGAAGCTCGCAATGACAACTCTCATGAAACAAACTTCCCAGATTCTCCTGAGCCCATATACGGTACTCAGTTTTTACCTAGGAAGTTCAAGGTTGCTGTGACTGTACCTACAGATAATTCTGTGGATATTCTCACTAATGATGTTGGTATAGTGGTGGTTTCTGATGCTCATGGAGAACCACAAGGCTTTAATATTTATGTAAGCTAAAAAGAATCACTTTTAACCTTTTCTGTACTGCTTAATGCCTTTTTTTGTCATGGTTTATCATTTGGCCTATCCTTTATCAAAAATATAGGTTGGCGGTGGTATGGGGAGGACACACAGGATAAAAACAACTTTTGCACGTCTAGGTGATGAGCTTGGGTATGTTCCTAAAGAAGATATCCTCTATGTTATGAAAGCCATTGTTGTCACCCAAAGGGAAAATGGAAGAAGAGATGAGCGCAGGTATAGTAGAATGAAATACTTGATTGATGACTGGGGTATTGACAAGTTCCGAAGTGTTGTTGAACAATATTATGGGAAAAAAATCGAGCCATTCAAAGAGTTACCTGAATGGGAATTTGTGGATTATTTAGGGTGGCATGAACAGGTAATTTCATCTCTTCATCACGTTTTACATTTAAAAAAAAAATTAGGTACATGTACTGATTTTCATTTACATAGTATAGGCATAGGTACAACATATTCTACATATCTTTTACATGTGACTGAATTACATTTAAGATTTTTTTTATCCTTTTAGGGTGATGGCACTATGTTTTGTGGTTTACACATTGATAGTGGCCGCATCGGTGGAACAACAAAGAAAACTCTAAGGGCAATCATTGAGAAGTATAATCTAGATGTCCGACTTACTCCAAACCAAAATATTATTCTAACCAATATTAACCGTGCATGGAGGAAACCCATTTCTACATCTCTTGCTGAGGCTGGTATACTGGTAATTACAAATATCTTTATTCTAATGAAAGTTAGATTTCGATCGCATTATAATTGATAATCCTTGCAGGATATAAAGTATGTCGATCCTTTAAATGTAACTGCAATGGCTTGCCCTGCTCTACCACTTTGCCCACTGGCAATCACAGAAGCAGAAAGAGGCATACCTGCTCTTTTGAAACGTGTCCGAGCTATCTTTGATAAAGTGGGATGCATATTTCTATCTTTTCTCCATTGTGATATTTTGGCACAAAGAATTCTTTTGAGAAATTATATTCTAAATTTAGAGAAAATATTGACACATGGAATTCTTTTATTTCTGCAGGTCGGACTCAAACATTACGATTCAGTGGTCATAAGGGTTACTGGATGCCCCAATGGTTGTGCCAGACCATATATGGCTGAGCTAGGATTTGTTGGTGATGGACCAAATAGTTACCAGGTATATATTTCTTATTCGGAGAAGAATGAATTATGAAAGTATGCTATTATTATAATACATAGCAGATTATTATTCTTCGTGATAGCAGACTTATTGAAATTTTGCTATTATTCTCTGTGAAAGTATGCTATTATTATAATACATAGCAGACTTATTGAAGCTAATTTTTCTATTCGTCATAAGTTAATGTTTTGAAAAATTAGATTACCAACAATGATTTTCATAACTTATATGACCAGATCTGGCTTGGTGGAACACCTAACCAAATGTCTCTTGCAAAAAGTTTTAAAGATAAGGTGAAAATCCATGATCTAGAGAAGGTATTGGAGCCTCTTTTTTCCTATTGGAAAATGAAGTCTCTACATGGTGAATCATTTGGGGACTTCACAAACAGACTGGTGAGAATAATAAACATCTTGGAATTTGCATATATACATTATTTTTTATCTGGTGATTTATAACTGTGCTTTTGCTGCATCAGGGTTTTGATCAGCTTACTGAGATGGTTGATAAATGGGACGGATCACTTGAAAAAGTCATATGAAGTCGTGAATACAAAATACCCCTCCACCAATTGCCTATATTGTTTCACCAAAAAATGGCAAAGGTGAATAAGGTCTCTTCTACTCTAATTAGGTATCTACCGTTAGAACTTAGGGTTTAGGTTTGTACTCTGTAGAACTGTTTTGATGGGCTGTTTTATTCACGTATTGGATATCTTCTACAATCATATGATAGCTAGAAGCAGGTAAACTGTGAATTGAGTGAATTCAAATTTTCCAATTACGCTCGATTGCCTCAGTAATTTTGGATCATATTTTTCTTCTTTTAATAATTGAATTTGAAAATTGTATTATCTGAATTGAAAATTGATACTCGATTGCCTCGTCGATAGCTTTTTCGTCCAACTCCAGCATCTTTTTTATTGAGATATGCGAAATGTGACACATGATTACGATACGTTAAGAACATTGGACATTAGATGAGACGACATGAAAATTGAAAACCCATTGGACATTTTTTTAAAAATGGTTGGTCGTATCTAAATAAACATTTGCATGAGATGATAAATTTTATAGTTTCTCGATGGTAAATGAAAAGTTAGAAAAAGTCTTTCTTTCCTTCTTCTATAAATACACAACCAAAATCCCCAATTCCACAAATTACAATGCCGGGATTGAAGAATCGCATCTACCAAGCGCAAGTGAGGGGCGTCGAAGGAACCCTCGTTATTAATTTCACGAGCAGCACCGTCACGGGGTTGGAGATTAAAAGACGTCTTAGGGCAGAATCTTTAGTACCCGATCTCCCCTACTTCAGTATCACGGCAAATGCTCAGTATTTGTTTGACGATACTGTTCTCACGGCGACCGGTGGTAGCTACCCAACCATTTCTGTGCACATGGTCGTTCCATAAAATCTACATGTAAGGACTAAAGAGTAAATAAATAAATTGCAGCTCTTTTGATCGATTTAAATACTTAAATTTGATTTTTTTTTTGTATGTTCAAACTTCAATTCTATTTTTTTTTAAAATTATTAGTGCGTGCCGAACTTATATAAACGATGATAATAAAAAGACATTCTCTGTTATAAAAATAATTGTACTGATACTTTCTTAATTCTTATCAAGATTTGTTCCTTTACTATGATTCATCATTGTTCTTAGTTTCTCTTTTGTCAAATTTGATTACGAAAGATATATTTCTACAGTGTCATATAATATTATCATCAATTAAATGAAAATTTAATAATTATTGTGGCCAATTGAAATAATCTTCTTTACTATTTTGATCCCCATTGTGTTCTAATTTTTTTTGAATAAAAATCGTGATAAATATATACACCAAAAAATGGTACATCACGTGATAATGAACATCGTTGAACATGACCTCATATAAAGGTACGTCCGAAGACTATTAAGTAACATAAATTATAATAAAAACACAGACAACTCACACACTCTCTAAAAAAACTTATCTGTTTAGCCTCATTTTTTCACACACACTTTCTCTCTCATTTCGGTTTCAGGAACCCTTCAAAAAAGTTATGATATGTTTCCACTTACTATGTGCTTGTGTTCGCCCGAGGGTCCGATACTCTCACACGACCATAATCCATTGAAGACATCCTTCTTTGTTATTTCCCTTTTCAAAAGAAGACAAGGGTCGAAATCGTCAACAATCAACTAAATCGACTAGTCAGACGTGTGGCGTAACTGTATTCTCAAATTGTCTGAAACCAATTCCACCATAAGCCTTCGGTAACGTCATTTGGTCCCCACTAACCTTCTTCCCGTCTATAAGAATCTGTATGTTAGGCAACACCCCATCCGGTCTAGAGCCTTTTCTCTCTTGGGTATGTGAGATATCAGATAATATATCATCGATTATACCGAAGTGAAAATTAAAAGAAAATTACTACAACTAATTAAAAAAAACTTGTTTTTGGAAATGTATTTTAGTAGCATTGACTATTTGAATTTCTGCTTGTCAAATAATAATTGTCTGTAGTTGACACTTGACAGTAGTCGTGGGAAGAATCGAGGAGGAACGAATTCCACCGGAAGGGGAAGATGGCGGCGCCTCCATCTATACCGTATGGGGTGATGCTAGCGATACACGACAAATCGCCGACGGAAATTGATCTATGCAAACCCCTAAACACCTACATAACTGCAATCTACAAAACCCTCCCACCTTCTTCTTCCTCCAATTTCTCATCTGATCTCGATCGAATCACTGATCTCCGATGTTCCCTCACGCAAGTATCCACCCCGTCCCTTCCTGCTCGGCGTGATGTCCTACTTTCGTATTTCCCTGCTTTAACTGCCATCTCCGAACGGTTCCCGATCTCCAAAGATCGTTCCCATATCAACACTCTCGTTTTCACTTGGTACGATGCGTTCAAACCTGGAAAGAGGGCATCGCAGCACAACGTCCATTTTGAGATGGCGGCGGTGGTTTTCAACGTTGGGGCTGTTTACAGTCAGATTGGATTGGGAGAGGATAGGTGCGAGGGGGATGGGTTGAAACTCGCGTGTAATGCGTTTATGTGCGCTGCTGGGGCGTTTGCTTATTTGAGGGATAATGAATCAGTTAAGGCTGGATTGGGTGGTGGTGTTACTGTCGATATTGGAGTTGAGAGTGCTGGGATGCTGGAGAGATTGATGCTTGCTCAGGCACAGGAGTGTTTCTTCGAGAAAGCCATTAAAGATGGGAAACCTCCCAGTCTTTGCTCCAAGATTGCTCGTCAGGTTTCTGTGTTTTATTTCATTCCTTTCTTGTTTCACACGTTCATCAGATCATGATATCAAAATTATTGCCGTGAACGAACTGACTGGGATAAGATTTAGTTCCTATATGACCATTTGTTATTAACATCTAGCAGGTTCTTGCTCGATTGGGTTTTAAATAATTATGTGACATCCCTTGTGCATTTTGGATTTTTGACTGGAATTTGAATGCTATTCTAGGTTTCTATCTACTATGAAGAGGCTTACAGTGCCTTAATTGCACCCCCTCTTAATCAGCACTTTGATCGGACATGGACTGCTCATTTGCAATTAAAGACTGCCCAATTCAATGCTGAAGCTTGTTATAGAACCAGTATTGATTTGCATGAGAAGGAAAATATCGGGGATGAGATAGCAAGGTTGAGGATTGGCATCAATTTCCTTACTGGAGTTAGGAGATCTTCAAGAGGTGCAAGTCAATCTCTAATTGATGTTGTTTCTAGTTTGGAGAATACTCTAAGTCGCAATCTAGAAAGAGCCGTGAAGGAAAACGAGCGAGTTTATCTGATGCGGGTCCGTGAACTTGATTCTTTTGAACCACTTCCAGCTGCTCCACTTGTTAAACCAACACCTTTCAAAGAAATGCTTAACCTGAGTACACCATCATTTTTTGCTAGCATTCCACCTGAAAATATTGCAGACGATCTCTCTAAATATATTGAGATGGTTGATGAGATCGGCACTTCCCAAGCTGAGAAGTTGCAGGAAGTGAGTGAAGTCGTTGCAGTTAAGCTCAAGGAAATGAACTTGTCTGATTCCATTGAATCACTAGAAGTAAGTTATAGCATCCCTTTGGAACTTAAAAAGGATATGGAAGCTGTACAGGTTATTGGTGGGCCTTCTGGCTTTGAAGCCGAGTTACAACAACTTAAGGATCTACGGAGAATCGATTTAGAATTACTAGAGACGACCAAACAGATGCTGCAAAAAGAAGAAAACGAGGATATTGACTTTCGAACAAAATTTGGGACACAGTGGATTAGGCCTCAGTCTTTGACCCTGACAAAGAATTTGCACGAAAAATTGAACAGATTTACTGCAAATCTCGATCAAGCTGCAGATAGTGATGCACATATTTCAGCTTCTATTAAAGATAATTTTAGCAGTTTGGCAATCCTTGAGTGCAAACCAGTATGTGCTTAATAAAGAACCATTATCCTGTGTTTCTCTTTTCTTTTCGTTTTTATTAACCCATTTGAGTATCTGAGCTGCAAAAAATATCAAAAATTGAAATGTTCATGTATAATTAAGCGAATTAATTACTTCATGGTGTTAATTGTGTAGATAGAATCCGTCCTTCCATCAATGCCTATGGCGTCTTCGAATGGGAATGATACAATTGTGGGAGCCCTTAAACAGAGCCTGGTAATATATTGTTATGTACAGATATACTTTTTTATTTCTTAATGACACCGTTTGTTTTTTACTTTTATTGTGGGAGGACTTTAACTATTCACTAACGCAACCATTCCGAATCATGATGTAATCAGATCCAGTGCATTTTTAATAATTTTCCTGAAAATAAAATGACTGTAATCATACCTTTATGAATGAATATCAGACCCAGTGTACTTTTATCTGTGAACAATTCTAAGTGTTTGTTAATGTTGCGCAGAGTCAACTAAACACTCTTGGTGCGCAGAAGGAAGAGTTTAAAAATATGTTTGATAAAATTAAGAATGAGGTAACTTTTTTTTGTTCTTATATATAAATACATAGTACAGACTATTATATCTTTATCCATTAGCCTAATCATAATTTTTGGGTTTAAGTTGATGAGATAAAGAGATTTGGTCTTATGTATAGATAATTAGATATGATAAAGAGGCGTATAAATTATAATAGATAATGATTTTATAAATTTGAAGACACCGCTAACTTTTATATCAGCTTAAATGTAACACTTTAGAATTATAATCCTACATTACTTGTAGAGTAAATGTAATTGGACTATACTATATAAAGTCCAGGTTCTACTACTAGTCTTTTATAGCAACTTCAAGCAAAAATATTTTAATTAGGTTGTTTGCGTATTGACTATTGATGTTGTCATGGTCTAGTAGAATTTAGTACATTACATTAAATCAATAAATCTTAAGATTGACCTTACCCTTTTACTGTTTCATGGTAGTATGCGGTTGAAATATCAAATATCTTTTTTTTTGCATATGATTTTTCCGTTAACTTACAATCCAGGATGATATTCTGCCAAAATTGATGGAAAATGCTGGATCTTATGAGGATATCTTCAGTATAGAACTTACAAAATATGATCATATATGTGAAAATGTATTGCAAAATGTCAAGACACAAGAGGATCTTTTGCTCCAAATTCAGGTTAAGCGATGAAAATAATTTCTTTATTTAATTTATTTTGGGATTCAAAGTAGTGTTTAATGTTTATTATTATCAGTAAAGTCTGCCACTTCTAAAAATGTTCTAAATCAACCTTGTATTAAAATAACTCAATTGGTTTCAATTTTATTTTCAATTTTTTGGTAAAAAGGATTACATTCCCTTTTTCTTAACTATATAATAGTTAAATTCAACATTTCTTACAAAATGGTTAACCACAGAAGTATAAACCCACCTATTTTTGTATTTTTCTTTTGATTAGATTCAAGCCTTTTGATTTGTCGCATATGCGCGCATATGCGACCAGGCGGTAACCCCCCATCGCATATTTGGGGGGTCGCATATTAGTGGGTTTAGCCGGATCCGGGTCGGATCCGGCTAAACCCGATCCATGTACCCTATTGAAATTTAAAAACTTTAAATGAATTGTATTATTTTATTAAAACTTAAGGACCTTATTAAAAAGACCAATTTAAATAAAAAACACTAAACCGGTAAACCCTAAATCGTGAAACCTTGAAAGTTGAAACGGAAATCGTGACTAAAGTCTGAACCGCTGGGCGCTGCTACTGAAAAAAGTCGGAATCGTGCTGCACTGCTGCTTGCCTTCCGCTGCGCTTGTAATTCAGGGTACTTCACTTCGTTTTATTAATGCATTACTTGCAAAAAAAAATCTTAGCCATGTGCAGTCTATGCTGCTCAGCCAAATCAATCTGTGTGGTTGTTAATATATGCATATGGGTATGTACAAAAAACCTTGGCTCCTTGATTTTTCTACCTAATTATGTGGTTTTGAAGGATAGTACTGGATTTTTCTACACAAAGTTAGGTATTTCAGATTTTCAGAGTGGGGATTAAATCTGAAATTAAATCGGGAATTCAGAGCTAACATCTGAATTTTTTCCCTTAAATTTCACATATTAATATCTTAATCTGTTTTCTTAAATTTCAGACTTAAGAACAAATTCAAACCATAGATCATGGAGAAGATAAGTCAATGAATGTTTTTGAAGAAAATGTGGAATTGGATGACGAGGGAAACAAGAAATTCAAATGGCATCCATTAACCACTGAAGAAGAAAAAACAAGCCCATTGATGAGACCAAAATCAAATGATCCGGCTTGGAAATATGGGGTTGTGGTGAATAAAGACTCAAACAAGGTGAAGTGTCTTTTCTGCCATTTCATTTCGAAAGCGGGGATTGCTCGGTTGAAAGGGCATATCATTGGAGGCGACCGCAATTGCGTGAAGTGTCTAAAATCAACAAAATTTGTTCGAAATGAAGTGCTTCAGTATGAGAATACGAGGAAGGCTAAAGCAATGACAATGAAAATGTCTAAGAAAGTTGTGGAAGAAGAATCTGGTGATGATGATGATGTATTGATAGTTGAAGATAATTCTTCACTTCCGAAGAGAGCAAAGAAGCGGTCAACTATTGTGAAGCCGTCAATAGGTTCATCATCAGGTTCGAACCGTTCGATCAACGTGGCCGTAGGTGCATTGTCCTTGAAAGAAAGACAGAAATTAAGTGACATTGTGAGATCTAGAATGGGAGCAAAACAACCATTAATTGTTGAGCAGTTGAAAAAAGAGGAAAGGCTTATTGTTGATATCTGTGTGGCGAAATTCTTCTACAACGCCGGCATCCCTTTCAATGTACGAGATTGTTTCGATTTCCACGTTATGTTGGAAGCTGTTGGAAGGTATGGTTGGGGTTATACACCTCCAACTATCAGTAGATTACGCGGCTCTCTTCTAGAAGGTGTGGTTACAGAAATTGATGAAATGAAGAAAGACCACGAAAAATGTTGGCGTCTATCTGGTTGTTCACTCATGTCTGATGGCTGGACGGATAAGAGGGGAAGATCAATTATCAACTTTATAGTGAATTTAAGCAAGGGTTCATTCTATTTATACTCTATTGACGCTTCAGCGGAAACGAAAACTACCGATTACATTGCATCTACTTTAGATAAAGCGATGCAAAGGATAGGAGTCAAAAATGTTGTTCAAATTTGTACTGATAATGCGACCAACTACGTTAAAGCTGGGGAGAAACTAATGGAGAAATATGATCATTTGTATTGGACCCCTTGTGTCGCCCACTGTATTGATTTGATGTTAGAAGACATTGGGAAGATTAGCTCTCTGAAGAATGCTATTGTGATGGGTCGTAAGATCACAAACTTCATTTACAATCATTCACTGATACATTGCGAGTTTTTGAAAAAGTCCAACAACAGAGAGTTAGTCCGTTGTGGGGTTACTCGATTTGCTACATCATTTCTCACCTTACAGAGCATTAAGAAACATCGAGATGCCTTAAGTGCATTAGATTGGCGTAAATGGATTGATGTTGGGATTGGACAACAGATTCATGGTCATATCTTCAACAGTATTTTTTGGAAAAATTTGGATGATTGTATGGAAGCTTCTGAACCATTGGTGATTTTGTTGAGATTGGTTGATGAAGATAGTAAACCATCAATGGCAGAGGTCATTCCTCGTTTGGAAGTTGCAAGAAAAAGAATTGAAACTCACTTCGCAAGTAAGCCGGTGTTGTTGACTAAGCTAAAGGCGATTTTCACCAAGCGTTGGGACAAACATTTTCAGAAGCCTTTGTTTGGAGCTGGTGCATTTTTAAACCCCCATTTTTACTACGATTTGAAGGAGGGGTAAGCTTTTTACCTTTTTTTTTAAAGGTTTCAACTTTCAACTTTCAAAGACTAATTGCTTACTTTTCAAATAGATCTAGAGAAGGGCTTATGAAGGCACTAAGATATGAAAAAGATTTCAGAGATTGTATGCTAAGAATGACACCTCTTGAAGAGCATTCACAAATCATGGAACAACTCATTTGTTACAAGAATAAAACAGGTGACTTCTCAATGAAGGTAGCCATCGACACGCTTCCAACAACGGATCCTAGTAAGTGATTTCAGAATTTAAGATTGAATTATTAAAATCTTACTTAGGCAGTTAGGGCCTTAGGGGTGTCACTCACTATGTTTGATTTCAGTAAATTGGTGGTCTAACTTTGGGGTGTCAACTCCGGAATTGATGTTGTTGGCAACGAGGATCATAAATCTTACTACGACAGCTTCTAGTTGTGAGAGAAACTGGAGCACTTTCGATTTTGTAAGTACTTGCGACTTTGAATACAAAATCAAGTATGCTTCTGTGATGTAAATGAAATTTCAAGTTATTTTTTTTCATCAGATTCACACCAAAAGAAGAAATCGTTTGGAAGTTGATCGGTTGCACAAGTTGGTGTATATTAACTACAACGAACATTTGAAAGATCGATTTCTGAAAATAAATCGAACAGACGATAAGACCTATGATCCCATTGCTATAAGTGATATCAATTAATCTAGTGAATGGGTAACGGGTGTCGATGGAGCATCTGGTGAATTTGTCTACGAAGATGGTGGTTTGACATGGGCTAATGTATGGGAAGCTAGTGGTGTGCCCGAGCATGAAGGACCATCAACAAGAGCAAGAAAAAATGACGAGCATGAAGATGATGATGAGTTCTTGATGGATCCGCACTTGAATGACGTCGAAGATGAACTTGACGACACACTAGTGTAGTTAGAACTTAGAACTAAGAACTAAGTGTTTGCATTACACTTGTACTTTGATGTTTGAAACTAATAGTTTTGTTGTTTTGAATGTTTCTTTAAGTTTTTGTGATTTTAAGAGTTTAAGTATCATTAGTCACTATATTATTTCATTTATGATTTTTATTATGACTTAAATATCAGGGATTTATTTAAAATATAGAAAATACAGAGGGTATATTGAAAAAAAATAATAAAAATAACATGTCGCATATTTGACCGCATATGCGACCAGGCGGTCGCATATGCGGTATGCGGTCCCAGGCATCGCCTGACCGCGTCAAAAAGCTTGATGTAAACTGTTGTGAACGATATGGAGGAGGGGTCACGAAAATTGAATTGATGTTGGGGGAAACTTGCAATCTGGTAGATCGATGTTCATTGCCAAATCATATTGGAGAAGCCATTACATGCTATAGGGGAAGAAAATAAGAATTCAATGTATGAAAACAAAAAATCAAAACAATAGAAGACTAACCTTCTATTCAGAGTGGAAAGTAAATGAAACCTGAGGATGGGTTGGAAGAACACGAAATGATAGAGAAAGAAGATGATGAACAGTAAGGAGAGTGAAGAAGAAGACGTTAGGGGTAAAAGACAAAACTAAGAAACATAGGACGATTGGACAAGATGACAAAACCAAGTATTGACAGATCAACAGTAAGAAAGTACAATTTGATAAAACCGATTTCGAAATATTTTCGCAGAATGTAGGTATGAACACTACAAAAAACCAGCGCAGTTCTGGCGGCATATTCCGGCGGCCTGGCCGCCGGTATAATGGTTCCTGGCGGCCAAGCCGACGATATTCCATCGCTGGAAGTAATGTCGCCGGAATTGTGAAATACCGGCGGCTTGGCCGCAAAAAATTGTGGATTGCGATTTTAACAGAAATTGTCCCTCGCCGGCATTTTTTTTTGAAAATTATATCCCGGCGGCCAGGCCGCCGGCTGTTATTTTTGGAAAATAATTTTCCGGCGGTCTGGCCGCTGGTCAATATTTCCCGGGAAAAATTTTCTGGCGGCCAAGCCGCTGTTCACTTTTGAAAAATAAAAAAAAAATTGAAATTAATATGAAATTGAAAATAAAAATGAAATTGATATTGAAATTGATATTGAAATTGAAATTGAATTTGAAGTTTAATATTTAATGTAGAACAAAAATTAACTTCGATAATCACTAATTTAACTTCTTTTTTTCGCTTTTTTTCTTTTTTTTAGTTCCGACCACCTTTCGTAATGCCTCTTTCGTGAATATTATCGATCTTCCTCCGCGCGGTTGTGGAGTGGTGTGCTCCTCTTGTGGCGTAGTTTGTAGAGGCGTCGTAGTTTCTTGCGTTGGTAGTTGAGTAGGCGGTGCGGCTCTAGAAGATGACGCTCCAGAAGTATAAATGTTCTGCGCTGCATCGTTGTTGAAAATTGGCGGAAACTCCGGTAAGCGCAAGTTCGGATTTTGAGCGAGTATTGCGGTGTTGTATTGTTGGAAAAACGTCATTTGACGAGCCATCGCTTCATTCTGACGAGCCATCGCTCTCTCGACAGCCTCGTTGACCTTATCTTCAACCTCTGCTTCGGTCATTGCATCTTTTCCTTTGTCCATGCAGAAGTTCCCCACATTCATCCGATGCGTTGTCTTTTTGCTCAATTAGGAACCAGTTGTTCCTAATGTTCTTGATTTCTTCGAGCTTCTACCGATAAATTCGGTTATAGCAAATTGGATTAGAGCCTAATGAAAAAGAAAACATGATAATAATTAATGTAAAACTTCTACATCAAATATTTGTCTATGAGGTCTGTTTAATACAAAACTCCTATTAGATTCAATAGGATTTATTGAATAAAAACATTGTTTAGCTTGTTCGGCAAAAATAAACGGTTCTTTCCCGTATTTTGGCATAGACGTTTTCACACTAACCAGACCGAACTCGTCTTTTTTATATCCTTCGTACCATTTGCAGTGAAACATGGGATATTTCAACATATCGTGTCTGTAACATACTTCGAAAACTTTGTAAAGAGTTCCATGGTACGAAAGATCATCAATTTTCGGATCGTCATTTGGATTCTTTAAGTATGTGGATGTAGTGGCGGAGACTAAGACACCGTGATTTTGTGTCTTTTTTAAATTTGACACTTCAAACGAAAGAAATTTCACACCGTTTAAGATGTAGCCGTTGTACGATTTTATGAAGAAATTTGGACCTTTTGATATCGAACAAATATCTGGTGAAATATTCTCGTCCTTGCACCTATTTTTCTGAACATATGTTTCAAACCAGTCTGCAAATTCTTTGAAATGTAATTTTTGCAAACGCAAGGAAGTAATAGTCGGATACCTAATATGTCAAACGTAAATATTAAATAAATACGAAAAAGATATATCGATGATATGAAAATGATTAATCATGTCATATACGTACCTTTGTTTTAGGTCTTCGATATGAAGATTTCGAAATATCTCAATAATATCCAAATTGAAAATGATATATCGATGAACTTGACCATGTTCAAGTTTAGTGAGCGAAGTGTGAGTTAATGCACCATAGTAACCATCGATATATCTTTCCGTTCTATTTGACTTAGTTTCAACGTTATGTAAAAAACGTGAACAGAATGTCATAGATTCGTCGGCCAGATATTTTTCTGCAATCGACCCTTCAGGATGACTACGGGTCCGAACGTATTTTTTCAAAGTCAGTAGATATCTTTCAATTGGATACATCCATCTATAATGAATTGGACCAGCCACTTTCGCTTCACTTGCAAGATGTACTACTAGATGTATCATTATTGTAAAAAAACTCGGAGGAAATATTTTTTCCAAGTTGCACAATGTAATAACGATACTTTTTTCCAATCTTTCCATATGTTCAACTACAATCGCCTTGGAACAAATCGCGTTGAAATACTTGCATATGTCAACTAAAACAGATGTTACCTTCGGATGTGTTGATCGACGTAACGCAATTGGAAGTAATTGTTGAATTATCATATGACAATCATGACTTTTCAAACCTGTAAACTTCCTTTCTTTCAATTTCACTTTTGATGATATGTTGGATGCGTACTCATCCGGAAATTTCATATCATGAAACACTTTACAGAAAATCGTCTTTTCTTCATTATTGAGATTGAATATCGCCTTTGGAATCTTCCATTCAGAATCATTAATCTTTACTGGATGTAACTCAGAACGAATTTTCATTGCTTGAAGATCCAAACGGGCACTCAAATTGTCTTTCGATTTGCCATCCATTCCCAATAAAGTGTTCATAATATTGTCGCAGACATTTTTTTCAGTATGCATAACGTCGATATTATGACGTATCAACAGAGTCTTCCAATACGGCAATTGAAAGAAAATACTAACTTTTTTCCATCCAAGAGGTAAGGACATGACTTTCATCTTCTTCTTAGATGGTCTCTCATCGTTTTTGCCGAAAATAATAGAATTTCTAAAAAAATTCAAATTCAGAAATACCTCCTCTCCCAAGGGTCGTTTAGGCGCTTCTTCGTTTTCGATCTTGTTATTGAAATCCTTTTTATTACGTCTATACGGATGGTCTTTTTCCAAGAAACGACGGTGTCCAAGAAAAGACTCTTTCTTTCCATATTTCAATCGAACACTACTCGTTTTTTCAGAACAAACTGCACATGCCAATTTTCCTTTCGTGCTCCAACCAGAAAGATCACCATATCCAGGATAATCATTAATTGTCCACATCACTGCAGCATGCATTTGAAAGCTATTCTGAGTAACCACGTCATATGTAGTGACACTAGTGGTCCATAAAATTTTTAACTCATCAATCAGTGGTTGTAAGTAGACATCTATATCATTTCCAGGTGAGGTAGGTCCGGAAATTAGAAGACTCAAAATAAAATTGGGTTGTTTCATACACATCCACGGAGGAAGATTATAAGGCATAAGAACGACTGACCACGTGCTATGAGAAACTGACATCATACTAAATGGATTAAATCCATCGCTTGCAAGTCCCAATCTGATATTACGTGGTTCAGAAGAAAAATCGGGATATCGATCGTCAAATTGAGTCCATTGCAATGAATTTGCCGGATGACGAAGAATTCCATCTTTTTTCCGATCATTTTTATGCCAAGTCATTCCTGTAGAAATATCTTTACACAAAAACAATCTTTTAAGTCGTATCAACGGAAAATGTCTCAAATATTTGGAGGGAATCCGTTTACTTTTTTCATCATCATCAGCTTAGTTCAACCACCTTGAAACTCCACATGTAGGACAACTTTTGCAATCTTTATATTTTTTACAATAAATGATACAATCGTTCCGACATGCATCGATCTTCTCATACCGTAACCCCAAATCACGAACAACTGACTTAGCTTGATACATATTCTTCGGGATCGTTTCTGTTCCATTGGGATGAGATCGACGTAAAATGGATAACAACGTCTCAAAAGATTTATCGGACCACTGATTGATACACTTACATTGAAATAATTCCAAAATAAAAGAGAGCTTTGTAAATTCAGTACAACCGGGCCATAATTCTCTTGTTCAGCGTCTTTCAACCGATTAACAAAAGTCGGATCATAATTTAAATCTGGAAGATCTTCATTCGGTTCTGGAAGATCTTCATCATTATGATCTGGAATATCTGGAATATCTGGAATATTTTCAATCTCATCAGGTCTACCCATCGCCACGCAAACCAAATTGCGCATTTCATTGTTTGGTTCATCTTCAACTATATTTTCTATGTTTGGTTCTGAATCGGAAGTTCGCTCACCATGTTTCGTCCATATAACATAATGTGCCAACCAACGATTCATGAATATGTGTTGACGTAAATCGGCAATTGGAATCACATTTCTATTGATACAGTCTCTACATGGACATGGTAAATATCCTTCCTTATATAAACCATGGCATTTTCGTAAACCATATTGAACAAACGCCGTGAGACCATCTCTGAATTCTTGGCTACAGGGGCTCAAAGTTAACCAAGTCTTATCAGGTACCCGGATTTCTGACATTCAACTGAAATACATACAATTATAATTGATTAATAACCAATTATTGAAAAACTAACTAACACTCACACTTATAGAAAATCTGATTGTTACGTTTTTTAATTATTAATTAATTAAATAATTATTTAAATTTAATTAAATAATTATTTAAATTTAATTAAATAATTATTTAAATTTAATTAAATAATTATTTATTTAATTATTAATTAAATAAATGATTTTAATTTTGAAATAATTGTTTTCTACATTGGATTTTAAATCAAGTTCTTAATATAAAAACTGATTAATGGATTTTCCAATATTTTCTTAATTAATTATTAATTATTAGTTAATTAAATAAATAATTAATTAATAATTAATAATTGATTATTCAACAATTATTTAAAAACTAACTAACAATCACACTTATAGAAAATATGATTGTTACTTTTTTTTAATTATTAATTAATTAAATAATTATTTAAATTTAATTAAATAATTATTTATTTAATTATTAATTAAATAAATGGTTTTAATTTTTAAATAATTGTTTTCAACATTGGATTTTAAATCAAGTTCTTAATATAAAAACTGATTAATGGATTTTCCAATATTTTCTTAATTAATTATTAATTATTAGTTAATTAAATAAATTAATAATTAATAATTGATTATTCAACAATTATTTAAAAACTAACTAACAATCACACTTATAGAAAATCTGATTGTTACTTTTTTTTAATTATTAATTAATTAAATAATTATTTAAATTTAATTAAATAATTATTTATTTAATTATTAATTAAATAAATGATTTTAATTTTTAAATAATTGTTTTCAACATTGGATTTTAAATCAAGTTCTTAATATAAAAACTGATTAATGGATTTTCCAATATTTTCTTAATTAATTATTAATTATTAGTTAATTAAATAAATAAATAATTAATAATTAATAATTGATTATTCAACAATTATTTAAAAACTAACTAACAATCACACTTATAGAAAATTTGATTGTTAATTCTTTTAATTATTAATTAAATAATTATTTAAATTTAATTAAATAATTATTTAATTAATTATAGACAATTACAATCCTAACCCTAACCCTAACATGGCATTTCTAAA